>OY856187.1:134339285-134724459 GCA_963693315.1 Diogma glabrata | reverse complement strand
ATTATTAACAGCTAACTAATCCGCCGATGTCACCAATGTTACGTTTTCTTAACCTCCTTCGAATTGGCCTAACTCACAATTCGATAAACGTAATTCCCAATCTCTTCCTGAGTTCGATCACTGATTAGTAAGCACAAACACCAGGTTTTATTAAGTATTCAACAACTTAATTGTTTCACAACAACAGGAAAACAATACAGCAAACAATATTCCTAACTAGAATATTCTTTCAACAGCTTCAGAACTCCAACGGTTTATTGTAGAAATTTCCAGTAATAGAACGTTTAAAATAATACACAAAATATTTCTACTCAATAACACTTATAACTTTATTACACTTATAACTTTACACAAAAACTAATTTAAAGATCACTTTTATAATTTTAACTTCACTATCGCAGGTTTAAAATAAAACTAATTCAAAACTACAAGAAGTAATTTTCTTATATACCTTCTGCAATACTTCTAGATAATTCGACATCACTTTCCAGAAACCTTGAGGAAATATTAGAATATTCGATTATTTTACGTTATGTTGATTTGATTCATAAAATCGTTTATGTTGACCCTATTTCTAAGAAGAGACAACAACAACAATATTCATTTCATTCACTTTCTGTTGTGTTTTGTTGATTTTATTTTCCTGGAAGTGACCGTAATCGTCTAGATTTTTCTGTACTGAGTAACAATATATATATATATATATATATATATATATATATATATATATATATATATATATATATATATATATATATATATATATATATATATATATATATATATATATATATATATATATATATATATATATATATATATATATATATATATATATATATATATATATATATATATATATATATATATATATATATATATATATATATATATATATATATATATATATATATATATATATATATATATATATATATATATATATATATATATATATATATATATATATATATATATATATATATATTATATATATATATATATATATATATATATATATATATATATATATATATATATATATATATATTATATATATATATATATATATATATATATATATATATATATATATATATATATATATATATATATATATATATATATATATATATATAATATATATATATATATATATATATATATATATATATATATAATATATATATATATATATATATAATATATATATATATATATACTATATATATATATATATATACTATATATATATATATATATATATACTATATACTATATATACTATACATATATATATATATATATATATATTATATATATATATATATATATATATATATATATATATATATATATATATATATATATATATATATATATATATATATATAACGATATGAGGTATAACGGAATTTAGCGGCACTCTCACGGTCGCATTTTTCGACCTAGACCAAAAATTTTTTCTGAGCGTGTTGCGACAAACAATATCTTGGATAAGTTCGACAACTGGCCATATCCGGGTACAGGTTAAGAGTCTAGAGCCTTAAAACTGTCAAAAACAAAGCGTTATAACGGCCGTTTGGGGCAAAATATGTAAACAAAATTTATAAATATCAATTATTTGAACATATTTCTATCATTTTTTAAAAAATTAGACATCTGCAATAAAAGGTTCTTTAGCTATCTGTAATAAGCTGCGTGAAATACAACGGCATTTAGCGGCACTCTCACGGTCGCATTTTTTCACTTACGCTAAAAATATTTTCTGGGTATGTTGCGGGAAACAGTTTCCTGAATATGTTTGACAATTGGCCATATCGGGGTACAGGTTAAGTGCCTAGAGCTCAAAAACTGTATAAAATAATGTTTATTTTTAATGTTTGTTTAATACTTCTGTTTTTAATTAGTGTTTTTTATGAAGTAATCTGATATTCTATTCTATTCTAATTGCACACATAACTATCTGATCCCGAAATCTACCTATTTCTAGCGGATATACCTGCCGCTCGGACTTTTTTTCTAAACTTCTTTGTTAAAAGATTTACTTTTTAATGTGAATAATTAAAAATAAACATAAATTATTTCGTACTAGCTATTTTCACTACAACTGTGACACAATATTTGCAAATGTTTTAGGATCACACAATGTGAAATTATACTTTCATATTACTATTGCGTGTTTAAATTACTCAAATAAACTTAAAGAACATCAATTATTTAACTTTATAGACATAGCAAATTATTTAAATTTTTTTGATCAATTAAAAAAGAAATCTTAATAAAATGAAAACAAAAATCTTAATAATGAGTTTTGAAATGAATAATAATTTGACTAGATGAATAATAATTTTTATGAAAACTAGATAGAAAAAATTGTACCTAAAATTTTATTAATCTACATAATTTTTATTAATCTAATAATCGAGGAATTAAGCAGAATTATATATGGGTTATTCTTTTACAAACCGAACACCTTTCTAACCGACACATTTTTGATTTGGCTGAAATTTTTTTTACAGGTTGTATATCGGAAAAAAGATATATGTACGTGTTCGAGGATTTTTTTTTTTTAAACTACAGCGGTTTCAAATTTCTTGAATTGATTTTTGTAATTGTGAAATGATTTTTGGCTTGACTAGTTATTTTCGAAAATTCATAATTTCGGTTCTATTAAAAAATAAAATTAATAAAAATTATTAACAAATTCCTAGTGTTATAAACAAACAATATGTTCAAATCGAACTTTAGTCATTGCCCCACCCACTAAATAAGTTTCTAGTATGACCATCGTCGTATTCTACGTTTCATATCCTATAAATACCGTATTTTTAATCAATGTAGGATTTTTACTGTTAAAATTAAATTAATTTATCGAGCGCGGGACGACAAAAAATTCCATATATGGGTAATTTTTTACATACATTATAATAAAATCAAAAATTTAAACTTTTTCAAAATTCTAAAAATACTGCAAAAATTATTAGTTTATTTTTATTAATTATTATTAGATAGACATACATTGTTTTTTTGCTTTTTTAGAATCAGTAGGTCCTAAAACGTCGAGAAATGCCAAAAAAGGTGGGGGTATGAATTTCACTTTTTTCTCGAGAATGTTATACTTATGTCTTTCAGACAGAAGTAACAGTTTGATTTACTTACTTATTTTTCTTATTATTATTACATGCGTTCCTGATAAACAAATTAAATGCTCAAACCAGCGTTTGAGTCGATCAATTGAACGCCAAAAACTTGAAAATAAGTAAAATATAACCATAGTTCGAAATAGAGTAGATAAAAGCAATTTGAGCAAGTTTGATCTTCAATGGAACGCTCCTATTATTCATTTACAACTAATCACAAGCCAAACAAATTTGTAACATCCAAAAATAATATTTTATTTCATTCAAACATTTTTTAATTTTACAAATTTATAGTTGGTTTTACACGTCAAAAATTAAATTTGATGTGTTAGTACAAAAATATGTCACTGGATTCTTTGTATTTTATAAAAATGGTGGGTTTTCAAAAATAGAATATATAAATATTTATTAAAGGATTATTACGTTTTGAAATTGTATATTCAAGTATAGAAATAATAAAATTCAAAATATGGCAAATTCAATATTTTATCTAAATAATATGACAAGAAATTCAATTAAAATTTATATAAATATAACAAAAACTAAAAAAAATTAAATTCGTTAAAATAATTTAAATATAATTATTATTGCGACTGATTAAATAATGATGGCAAGATTAATGGATTTAGGAAAACTCTAAAGTAAATTTTTTGGTTTAAGTTATAATACATTCCACACCACCGTGTTTAAAACACCCAATTTCTATGTTTAACTGGAAGAAATTATTTTGTTTACGGGTTGGAATATATTAGATAATACTACATTAATAATTAGTAAACATGCACTTATAAATAAATATTTGGTAGCATAAATTTCTCTTTCTTAAATGAAGAAAATCATCATTTAATTTCGTCATGTCTCATCAATGAATGTGAATCTTTTATTTAATTTTAATATAAGTACGTACAATTATAAAATAGAACAACTAAACCAAAATCCAAATTCTTTCTTAGACCATTTGCGTAGGTTTACTTTTCCGTTTTTAGCTGACGTTAGAACTTAAAAAAATTAATTTTTAACGAACAATTACGGAACTTAAAACATGTTACATAGCAAGAAGACCGAGGATATTCTGATGATAAATGAGGTATGAAACAATTGAAAAAAAAAATTACTTTGGTATATCTAGCTTGTTCAGAAGAAAACAATAAGCTAATCTAGTTAACTAAAGATACTTAAATTTAAAATTTGTTAAAAGAAGCGTTTAATGTTATTAATTTCTGATGACACACACACAATATTATTATGATTCATGAAGATAGATTTGAAGATATAAACAGTTTAGTCATTAACAATACGATCAAAAATTTGTAAAACATAGTTGAAGACTGAACATTTCTTACAGATAAAATGTTCACTAACACAACCACAGCCCCTTGTATCCACAGCCATTTTGCCTGAATTTCCATTCTTCGTGTCACCACACTATGCATTTCTGATTTTCTAACAACTCTATACAATTATAGCAATTGTATTGATTTTATGTAATATTTTGAATAAATAATTGTGTCCGAAACTATTGAATGTCAAGTTTAATAATTTCTGCGAATTCATGTATCATAGAAATGCGCTCCTATACTAAAACAACAAAATAATAATTAAATGCATTTTTGTTCGAATGTTAACCGATGCATCGCAAAATAATAAAATAAAAAAAGAATGTAAATATTTGGTAACATTATTTGGTATAATATCAGTTGGTGATAATTCTTTTAGTTTAAACGTATCACAGTTCTTGTATGGCAAATAAAATTGAAAAAAATGGCACAAAACGTTCGACTAATCATAAAAATTTCTCACCCAGCCAACTGAAATTCGCTGTTTAAAGAAATAAAAAAAATAAATAAAAAATCTAATAAAGCAAATAATAAATAAATATAAAAATGTGATGAAAAACAAACGGCAGCGATTTTTTTTTTGATTGCGATTTTCAGTTCAAGAGGTTTTTGTTAATTGCTCAAGCAGTTCTTCTGTACTTCGTCGCTCAGCTCGAAATTTTAACATATATTCTGATGGTACCAGCCAATCAAGTAATTCGTTTATATTCACCTTCAACCGTTCAGCAGCTGTTAGTTTAGTATCCTCACAATATTTACGATCAGCTAATTTTAAGGAATCAACTAGTACATGATCAATAAGACGTTTTTCATAACCCAATTGTTTTAATCGTGCCTCTGTTGAAATACGTTTTAGTAGTATTGCTACAAGAAACCGCATTTTTGTTTCAGACATTGGAGTTTCATATTCTGATTTTATGATATCTTCTACTTTTATCTGAAAATTAAAAAAAAACATGAAGTATTTCGTATGTGACTGCAAATACTGAATTTTTAAAATTATTTTACCTTTTTACTACTCGATTGAATATCATTATCATCTTCATGCTCAATCATTTCAACGAGGGTGTTAGCTAGACTATTTGTTGTTATGTGATTTGCATTTTCTGTTTTCACACAACTAACTTGGTGAGCTTGATGTTCTATTTTTGTTTTAAAAAAATTCGAACAAATATGACACATGTACGATTTGTCTAATCCATGTATTGATTGCATATGTTTTTTTAAATGTGGTAATTGTGAAAATGCAACTCCTTGGACGATACACAAAGGGCATGCGAATGGTTTTTCGCCAGTATGTTTCCGTATATGCAATTTTAAAACACTTGAATGAGCAAAAGCCTGCCAACAAATTTCACATCTGTAAGGCCTTTCGCCTGAATGTGTACGTTGATGCACAATTAACTGTGAGCGTTGTGAGAAAGCTGAACCACAGGTTGCACAGCCATGTGGTCTTACATTTTGATGTATTCGCATATGTTGTTCAAGATGACCTTTGAATCTTTTATTGCAAATATCACAACGCACTCCTTTAATGTTATCGTGAAATCCTTCTAAATGTTTTTTCAATGCATCCGGACGAACAAATCCCTTAAAACGTAAATAGAATTTGTCAATTGATTTGTATATTTATAAAAAAATAAAACAATTTATTAATTTAATGAGACGAAGTTATAAATACAGCAATTGTAATGTTGCATAGATATACAATTCTGTCCAATAAAATAGCTGACTAAACTAAAGAAAAGGAAAAATCCCGAAAAAAATGTTAAAACATTTCCGAAAAATAGGAGTCTAATGACAGTCGAGAATTCAACTTATTCAACTTCGAAATATCATCGCATTGAACTCACTGGCACTGATAAGGTTACAAGTTCGAATCCCAACCGAAACACGTAAAAGAGAAAAACGCTCAGTCTTTTCTGAGATAATTCCAACCATATCTTTGAATTGAAAAAATTCAAATTACTTCCTTAGTTACTTGAGTTTAATTGCTAACAAAAATCCCGAATAATTAAACTAAAAAAAAGTTCAAGGAAAAAGGTAATGAAACAGATATTTTAGCTTTGGGTAACTGTGAAAAAATGTGAGTTTTGGTTAAACGAAAAAACTTAAATGCTTATGATAAATAGGCTATGGCATAAAGCAACAGTTCACCACTTATTTATCTGAACCGTAAAAGGTTGGTTGGGCAACAACAGTTGTTCTAGTGCAGTGATGGCGAACCCGTGACCCGCGGGTCATGGACTGACCCGTGAGACTTTTTTAAATACCCGCGAGAATATTCAGAAAATTTATCTAAAATTTGAAATTTAAATATTTTCATAACAAATCCTAAATAAATCTAATTCTACAATTAATTTGGTAAAATATGAAATTATTTTTAATTGGAAATAGAACCTCAAAATATATGTAAGCTAAATATACAATCAATGCCTATGTTTATGTGTACAATCTACATGGCCGATTAAGAGGAATGCATATATAACAAATTGGTTTTTGTGAGGAAATTTTTTTAATTTACATTTTTTAAGTCTTGAAAATACAAACCCAATTTTTATATATTTCTCTTCATCGCCGAGGTGTCAGGTACAGCACATACATATTACATAAGCATTGATAATAGTTATTTTGTTTGTTTTGCTCTAATTTTTTCCGATCTTTTTTAAAAACAAACCAACGATTAATTTCTATGCATTAATTTCTACGAAATATAGCAATTTCCGATAGTTTTAGTCCTATGGAATTGGTTTATTATTCGCAACAATATCGCTGTTAAAACTCCAGATTTGGAGTTATTGAAAAAAATATTAAAACACTTTCCATTCTGTGCAAAGAGAACATTATAACTCGGAGTTATAATGTAAAAAGACATTTTGAAACTATTCACAAAAATCTTATTTCATTAACGGAGGAAGAAAAAATCAATGCTTTCTCAGGGATTGAAAAAATATCAAGCTCAAGCGGATACTTTTAAATCTTTTGTTGTGCCAAATAAAATATTACTGCAGCTAGTTTTCAGGTGGCACACTCCCTTGCAAAACATGGAAAACCATTATCAGATGGGGAGTTTTTTAAAAAAGCACTTTTAGAATGCAGCGAATCGTTGTTTTCTGATTTTAAAGAAAAGGATCTAATTGTAAGACGAATAAAAGAATTAACAATTAGTCGTTATACAGTAAAAGAGAGAATTTAATAAAATAAGTGACACTTAATAAATAAGTAAGACTTAATAAAATAAGTGAATTTAACAGGAAAAACAACAGCTGCACATATTACTAGGTCATTCAATAAGTCCGTAGGATGACACATAGATGGCGTTACTAGAATTTTTTCCATATGATTTTTATTTAGTACTAACCTTCAAACGATACGTGTATAAATTTGACAGCAATCTGACTATTGATTCGTGAGTTATAGCATTTTGTGTGAAGCAACTTTTGTTTTTGAAAAAAAATGGAAAAAAGTGAATTTCGAATTTTAATAAAGCATTGCTTTTTGATGAAAAAAAATACAGTGGAAACCAAACAATGGCTTGATAAACATTATCCAAACTCTGCTCCATCGAGACAAATGGTAGAGAAGTGGATGGCTGAATTTAAATGTGGTCGTACCAGCACAAAAGATGCAGAGCGCAGTGGACGCCCAAATGAGGCTGTTATTCCAGAAAACATAAAAAAAATCCACAAATTGGTTATGAACGATCGCAAATTGAAGGTGCACGAAGTAGCTGACATTGTAAAGGTAGCAGATGGTAGTGTTTTTACCATTTTACATGAACATTTGGGTATGCGAAAGCTCTGTGCAAATTGGGTGCCGCGTGAGCTCACAGTCGACCAAAAACAACAACGAATCGATGCTTCGGAGGAGTCTTTGGCACTGTTAAACCGCAATAAAAGGGAATTCTATCGTAGATATGTGACAATGGATGAGACATGGCTTCACAATTACACACCAGAATCCAAAAGACAGTCAGCTGAGTGGACAGCAGTCGACGAACCGAATCCAAAGCGAGCAAAGATGCAACAGTCGGCCGGTAAGGTGATGGCGTCTGTATTTTGGGATACGAACGGAATAATATTCATCGACTATCTCCAAAAAGGAACCACCATCAACAGCGAGTATTACTGTGAACTTTTGGATCGATTGAAGGCTGAAATCGCAAAGAAACGGCCACATTTGCAAAAGAAAAAAGTGTTGTTTCACCAAGATAATGCACCGTGTCACAGATCGATGAAAACGATGGCAAAATTGAATGAATTGGGCTTTGAATTGCTTACCCACCCACCATATTCTCCAGATTTAGCCCCCAGCGAATTTTTCCTGTTTTCAGATCTCAAGAGAATGCTTGCTGGAAAGAAATTTAAGTCCAATGATGAAGTAATCGCTGAAACTGAGGCCTATTGTGACGAGAAAGAGAAATCGTACTATAAAAGTGGTATAGAAAAGTTGGAAAATCGCTATACTCGTTGTATCGCCCTCGAAGGCAACTATGTTGAATAAAAAAATCGAGTTTTGTCAAAATGTTGTTTTTTTCTTACTTATCCTACGGACTTATTGAACGACCTGTTATGCATGGATTTAAAGAAGCCTTGGAAACAATGAATATTGATATAAAAAAGATTGTTTCCGTAACTACTGGTGGTGCTCCAAGCATGGTTGGCAAAAACGTTGGATTTATTACACATCTCAAGCAAAACATTGGGTGTCCATTAGTGGAGTTTCATTGTATTATTCACCAAGAAGTCCTGTGTGTAAAAAAAGGATTGCAACCATTTTTAAAGATTATGTCAATATATGTAGTGGCAAATATTGTCAATTTTATTTCTGCATGAGCACTGAATAAGCGTCAATTCGCTGAATTACTATCTGAAATTGATTCTCAGTATTCAGGTCTTTTAATGTATAACAACGTTCGATGGCTCAGCCGTGGTGTGGTTCTAAATCGCTTTGTTACTCTTCTTAAGGAAATAAAACTCTTTCTACATGAAAAACATGTAAATTAACCTGAGCTAACAAATTTGTAATGGTAACCGATCTAATGTTCTTTTGTGATATAACACAACACTTTAGCGAACTTAATAAGAAATTTCAAGGGCGTGGACAAATTGCATTATGAAAACATTAAATCGTTTGTTTTAAAATTGGACATATTTATAAATGATTTAAATAGGAAAACTATGACATGTTTTCCACATTTGCGTGCACAATTTGAAACTACGGTGATTTTTGGGAATAATATTGAGGTTAATGAGGAACCAGGCAACCAAAGAATCATTTAAAATCAGATTTAATCAATTTAAACAACTGGAAATTACTTATCATGTATCCTCATAAAATTTAATTAAAAAACTTGGAACTGGAGTCCTTCAATTGGTTGAATATTAATAATTTAGAAATAGAATTAGTCGAATTTCAAAATAATTGTTTATGGATAAACAAATTTAAAGATTTGATTGCAAAAATAGAATCAAATAGTTCCCAAATGAATTCTAATGAGTCAGTCGAAAAAAATAATATACTCCAAACTTGGAATTCTTTGCCAAATACATTTATCTGCATGAAGAATCTAGCAAATGCTGTATTAACAATGTTTGGATCTTCTTATTTCTGTGAGCAGCTATTTTCATCATTGAATTACATAAAGTAAAATCGGCAAAACATAAGGCAAATCGGCTCGGGAAAGAAATGACTGCCGCATGTGTGAAATTAAGGACAACAACATATCAACCAGATAAACAAAAATTATCATCTCAAAAACAGCAGCCAATTTCATATTAGTTTTTTTTTCTAAATGAATTTATTTTGTTTTCTAAATAAAAGTTTGATCAATGAGGTAAATATATAAACTGTTTTATTTTAATCCTAGCAGATTGAACGGTTGACTCTAAATTGGAAATCTTGTAAATTTGTTTTGACCCACCAGCAAAAAAGGTTCGCCATCACTGTTCTAGTGCAACGCGATAAGTTAGCTAGTTCAGGTAAAATCGATTGAATCTCTGCGGAATCAGGAACATTTATGCTGCAGGGAATCAAGGTCATTAGTAAAAGTAGAGTTTCAGTTTATTAGGTCTCCTCTTTGTCATCTTTAAGTACAAGTGCAAGTTGCCATCTACAATTAATAGACAAGCAAAAAGACCCAGGGAATGTCGACCGGAAACGCTGAATCCTAACATCCCGTCTCAAATGCCATTAAACATACAAGAAGAATGGCAAACGCTTCAATCAACAATTATAGCCGCAGCACAAACTACAATCGGAAAATGACCACCGAAATCACGTAACGAATGGTTTGACGACGATTGCCGCCAAAGCGTTGAATATAAACAAAAACTGCGAGAAAAGTTCCCAGTAATTATCACCCGAAGCTACCAAACTGATTATCTATGCGCCAGAAAAGCATCAGCAAAATTTCTACCGAAAAAGAAACGCGAACAACTGAAGAGCTGTATCGAAAACATCCACCAACATGCGGCTAAGGAAAATTCGAAAGAGCGCTTTAACAATGCGCGGAATCTGACAAAAGATTTTCACCCGAGATCCACAGCAGTGGTGCCAGATTTTCAAAAATGAATTTTCCGTAGATGTATCGAAAATTTCCGATATTTCGTTTCTTTAAGGAAAAAATCCCTCAAAAATTCCCATAAAGCTTTCAATAAAAGTATACATATGAATTCAATTATTTATTGGAAAAACTTCAAAAACCACAATTATAACAATATTTATCCTTCCTACACCTATTATTATTGGTTTATATCAATTTTTTTACTATACTATAATTGTGTGCGTTATTAGTCTTAAAAGAATAAAACAAACATCTGTTAATTTTATTCTGTGCCGGAACACAATAAAAGAATTTATTTGATTTTATTTAACTCTGAAATGAATTTTTTGATTGTATTTTATAAAATACCAAACAATTAAATAGATCGAAATTAAATTAAATTTAGGTAATTGTTTGGAATTAATTATACAAAATATACGATAAAATTCATTGTTTTTCGTTTTACTTGTTTTATCAACAAATTTTAAAATAATTCAATTGAAATTAATACATGTTACTCTTTCCGAAGGATAAAACGTATCGCTCGAGCCTCGCTCACATTGTAAACTTTTTCTTGAATAATAAAATATTGCATTAAACACTTAAACAATAAATTACTATTGCTTCTATTCTTCATATAACTTGAGGAATAAGAAAGTAATGCTATGAAATGCAGCATTAAATCTATTAAAATTGCGAAGGGCGTTTTTTAAAAGAAGTATGATTTCATGGTTCTCAAAACGTTTCGTTTCTTTTATATGTCCCATGCTCATCCCAATTTTTTTGATATGTTTAAAATGCATGGATGCATAGAGAGCCAACTTGTGATTGCAGGTGATTTTAGTTTTCGTTTCGCAGTGTTAAATTATTCGTGAAACTCACATGGCGGTGCTTTAGGATTTTCAAAACGTACCTATTTCCCTAAGAAATATTTCAACATCAGAAGGCTGAAATTCTATCGCGGATTTCACTATATTAAAGCCGATGGATGGCAGATGCATTTAAACAAAATTAGCGGGTGATCGACATCTTTTTGAAGCCAGCTCAAAAATTAGTTAGTGTGACAATTTTGAAATAAGTTTTAGTTTAAAACGCTTCTACTATTAAATGTGAAAAAATCCCGCACTTTCCAAGTTTTTACCCGCTCTCCCACGATCTGGCAACACTGATCCACATTCATCAAAAATGGAAACAACGAACTTACAACAAATGAACGTGATGTGCTGGCAGTATCCCGACTAGCATTATGTAAGGGCTCAGATCTGGACCGGATACGGCTTTACCTATCACTGATAGGGACAGCATCAGGCACTCTGAACGGGCCCTGAGCCCCTGATCAGTAATATAACGCCTCAAACTATCCAAACCGGATTAGGTAGCCCTACTAGAACGGATCATTTAAAATAGGGAGCTTACTCCAACATACATTAGAAAAATTTACTACTACATACATTAGAAAAAATATTGCGACGCTGATGCATAGCCTGACTTCACCACAGCTCTGGAAACATAGTGTTCTGGATATATAATGAGCTCATATCCATAAAATACTTTAATTAAAAGCTAACCAATATTATGGACTTCGTAGTTCTAATAATAAAAATATTAAAGCAGGCAGTAGTATCCCAACAAACATAAATTCTGTTGTACGAGAAAAAGTAAAAAAAATTTTATCGGAAGTGACAAAGCGGAAGTTAGGATGCAGAACTGTTGTAAACCGTACTAAATGTGTATGTACCTAATTTCATCCAACTCGATTATCAGGTACAGAAGTTATTGAGCTTCCAAAATAACAGGTGCTTGGAGGACCCCCTACCACTTTGTTCACTATCGCTAAAAAACTAATCAGTTCCTTGCCATACATATTTGCATCTTTTTGCAAAGTGTAATCAAAATTACTTAACGAACGAATGTTGTATGCTTCCAACAAACATTGAAACAATAAACAGGTGTTCGGGAGGACCCCACCACTTATCCCAATATTGTACAAAAACTAGTCAATTCTTTGTCAATAAAGTCTTTATCTTTTTTCAAAGTGCCATTAAAATTGATTAATGAATGAAATCTGTATGCTCCCAACAAACTTTAAAAACCAAGTGTGAAAAGTCAGCAGTTGTATGGTAGACCCCCCGCCACTTTGATCAATGTGTCCCAAAAGATGATAATTTTCTTCTTACACTAATTGGAACCCTATTCCATAAGTTTCATCATAATCACTTCATTATTGTAGGCTGTAGTGTGCATAAAGATACTGAAAAAACTGCCAACAATTAAAAAAAAATTTTTTTTACCGGAAGTAAAAAACCGGAAGTTGAGATGCAGAATTTTTTTAAATCATACTAAATGCTTATGTACAAAGTTTCATCCAATTCGATTATCAGGTACAGATGTTATTGAGCTTTAAAAAAAAACAGGTGTATGGGACACCCCCCACCACTTTGTTCACTATCGCTCAAAAACTAATCAGTTCTTTGCCATACATGTTTGCATTTTTTTCCAAAGTGTCATCAAAATTGGTTCACGAACGAATGCTGTGTGCTCCCAACAAACATTGAAAAAATGCTGACACAGTAAACAGGTGTTCGGGCGTACCACTTATCCCAATATTGTCCAAAAACTAATCAATTCCTTGTCATTTAAGTTTCCATCTTTTCCCAAAGCGTCATCAGAATTGATTAATGAATGAAGTCTGTATGCTCCCAACAAACTTTAAAAACAAAGTGTGAAAAGTCATCAGTTGTATGGTAGACCCCCCGCCACTTTGATCAATGTGTCCCAAAAGATGATAATTATCTTCTTACACTAATTGGAACCCTATTCCATAAGTTTCATCATAATCACTTCATTATTGTAGGCTGTAGTGTGCATAAAGACACTGAAAAAACTAAAAAAAGGACAAAAAAATTTTTTTACCGGAAGTAAAAAACCGGAAGTTGGGATGGAGAACTATTTTAAACCGTACTACATACTCATGTACCAAGTTTCATCCAATTCGCTTATCAGGTACAGAAGTTATAGAGCTTTCAAAAAAACAGGTGCTCCAGGGACCCCCCACCACTTTGTTCACTATCGCTCAAAAACTAATCAGTTCTTTGCCATACATGTTTGCATCTTTTTCCAAAGTGTCATCAAAATTCGTTCACGAACGAATGCTGTGTGCTCCCAACAAACATAAAAACTTTATGGAAAAAACCACCTGTTGTATGGTGGACCCCCCAACCCTTTATCCAATGTGCTCCAAAAGCTAATAAAATCTTTCTCATGTTATTTAAAAGCTTTTCGCAACGTTTCATGAAAATCGATCGGTAATTGTAGGCTACAGTAGGGATAAACACCTGAAAAAAAAACTTTTTAGCCGGAAGTGACAAACCGGAAGTTGGTATGCAGAAATATTGGAAACAGTACTAAAACCTTACATAATAAGTTTCAATAAGATCATAGCTCGGGATCAGAAGTTATTCAAGATTTAAACTTAGAGGTGTTCGGGCGACCCCCCGCCATTTTGTCCAAATTTAAAATGAATCCAGATCTTCTATTTTCAAGTGAACCTGTATCATTTGCCAAAGTTTCATCAAGATCCTATGCAGAAAACTCAAACCCGCCGTTGTTGGTTGTGTTTTGTGTTTTTGTGAAAATTGTGTTTTTTCTTAATTATTTATGGTTTTCCATACAAATTTTAAATCCCGGGAATCCCCGGGAAATTTATGAGTTCCGTAATCCCGGGATTCATAAAACACCACGGGATTGCAATCCCTAGTTTTGGAAGTGAATATACTTTCTTGTGTACATCAAAATAAGTTTCATTTTCAAACAACAGACACTCAAATAGCAAAACAACGCCAACGTATTAACACCACGTCGTAAGCAAAACTGACACTAACAAAATATATCAAACCTTATTACTGACACACTGAAATAATCAAGAGCTGTCTCTAAAGATTTTTATTCGTCTTGATATCTCCGGCGATTTTTTTCCAAATGGCATGAATGAATCAAGACTGGCTTGGTGCTGTAAAAAAAAGTTCCATCCCAAGCCCCTTTGTTCAACATCTACCATAACAGCTAATCAGTTCCTTCTCATGTTAACGAACATCATTTACCACACTTTCATTAAAATCGATAACAAACCAAAAATGAAAAAAAAAATTTTATCGGAAATGGCACACCGGAAGTTGGAAAGCAGAACTACAGAAAACCGTACCAAAAACATTTTAAACGGAATAAAGGGACTTAAACTTATTGAAGTTTCAAGTAAAACATTGTTCGGAAAATTGCCCTAATTTTGACGAATATTGAAACAAAGCCGGATCTTCCATTTTCATGCAAAGCTGGCTCATATACTAAAATTCCATCAGCGTATGTCGTGAAATCAATAAAGTTTCATAAATAGGTTTATCAATACCTGTAAACACTAACAAATGAACATAAAAAGGAGTAAAATGATAAGTTAAGATAACTGAGGAACAGAATATATTTCATTCCAAGCCATTGGCAAATCCTATTTTACCAACAAAAGAATATTAAATAGGAATTGATTACCAATCTTGGTAACATTTTCATAAGCCATAAGGCAGTCGTCAAAGATTTTTCATAAATCAACGAAACAAAAATAAATTAACGAAATCGAATTTAGTCTAATAGATCGGGTTCAATTTATATAAAATCGAATTATTAAAGATTAAACTTCCAACACACGATGGAATGCATTAATGTCGTTCTTGCTAGCTAAACGCCTTTCATTCCACAAAATATTTAAAAATAAACCAAGTCCTTACCTTTCCACATAAATGACACGTGTAATCACGTTCGTTGAGATGTCCTTTCAAATGTACTCGTAAATTTGCTGCAAATGCAAAAGCCGCGGGGCAGTGCTCACATCGATGTTTTTTAAAACCATTATGCGTTGCCAAATGTTGTGTTAATTGTCCACCACGAGCGAATGTTTTTGAACAATAAGCACATTCATAAGGTTTCTCGCCTGTATGTATTCTCATATGCAAACGAAGTCTTTCTTTGATTGGAAATGTTTTGTTACAAAAATTACAAATAAATTGTGCATCACTTCCATGTTGTGATGCTATGTGATTTTTTAAACATCCAGCTTGCCGAAATTTCTTATCACAGTGAACACAGGCGAATGGACGTTCTCCACTATGAACTCGTAAATGTTTACGCAAATCATTTAATATTTGAAACGTTTTTAGGCATATCACACATTTATTTTGTTCTCGTTTTCGCTTTCGTTTTTCTTCTTTTAATTTTTGTTTTTCGATTTTCTTTTCAGATTTTTGTTTTTCTTTTAATTTGGTTTTTTCTTCTTTCAATTTTCTTTTAAATTCTTCTTTAAGCTGTTTTTTTATTTCTGATTTAAATTTTTTAGTATCATTATTATTCTTATCATTTTTGGTTATATTAACTTTCATGATTAATTAATGTTTAAAAAAATTTTGATTTATAAATTTCACCAAAGTTAAATTATTTGTTTGATTTAATTAACTAATTACTTTGAATTTATATATGTATAAAAACCACCACCACAAAGTATTTTATGAGTTTTTTTTTAAATTATTATTTTAAATTTTACATTTTTGATAAGAAGAATACATTTACTTATACAATAAGAACAAAAATTAATAAGACTTTTTATTTATTAGCTGTGTAGTAAGTGCGTTATGATTGTTAGTAGTAATTATTTAAAACTTCACCAGATACCATTTATTTAACTAAAATATAGTTCAACTGGTTCAATTGATTATAATTTAAAAATAAGTCAAATATTATGCATGCACATATATATTTTTTGTTCTTTTATTTTTATTTTCTATTTCAATTTCCTTCTTTTAGTCGTATAGTGATTTATAAGAATTCAAAGGTCTTAAATTTTTTTTTTTTCAATAAAAAAATAAAAAATTTAAATTAAAATATATTTTAATAATAAAAAGAATATATATGAATACAGTAACTAAAGAACTAAATTTTTTTTTTTGAAAATATCGTACAAAATGTAATTCTGAAATGAAGAAAAGAAAAGATTTGTTTTATCTTATCTTTAAATAAGTTTATTTTGTTTGTTTACTTAAAAAAAAAAATAAATTATTTTTGTGGTAATAATTTTATTTCTTTTATTAAGAAATGAATGGGTTTAATTAAAATCATAGAAATAGTGATATGTTATCATTTCGTTTCAAAATTGTTTGTTTTGTTGTAAAAATTTTATAACTCAAAAGATTTCAATTCATTCCTTAGGACGTCGGTTGATACAAAGGAGTTCATCTTTTTAATTTTTAAATTAAATTAAGGTGCTGCACGGATTTGTGAGGATATCATTGTATGAAAGAACTAAAGAAAACGAATTTGAAATACATTATCATATCTAGGTCAATATACCATTAGAAAATTGGTAGTATTAACTCATATTTGTTGACAAATTTCACGTTGATCAATTCAAACAGCGATGGAACATTAAAATAAATCACGATAAGACAATGTCTGTTTAACCATCAAACAACATGGCGTTCTTACATTTATAAGAGGTTAATGCTTGAGCATTCGGGCTGCAAACCGTTTTATAGATTTCATTACCGCGACAGTTCATGTCGCAGAGTGGAAATGATTCATGCATAAAATAAGTAGACGCGAATTAGATTTCAAACATTAATGTAACTTTTATTAAATATTTAAAACGGGATATGAAAATGAGGTAGGTGAAGTAATTATAATTAATATAATGTAAAGATAACTCGCTCTAGAAAGTTGCACTACTAATTTTTATAATTATAATAGAATTTATCTTTTCAACCGAATATGACAAAAATTACCAACAGCAAGTATCAAATTGTGAATGATAGATTAGCGGCAAGTAGCGATTTAGCGATAAGTGTCTTCGCCAGCGGAAACTTCAAATCTACTCTAAAACACTTAAAAAACAATACATGATTAATTTGGAAAGTTTTAAGCATTTGCCAATTTTTTATTTTTTAAAATTTTAAGTTAGGCATGTTTAGTGTTAATTATAATAAATTATTAATTAACGTCTCTGAATATCCGAAGATACAATGCCAACTAGGGATTGTGATTAAGTTTGAATAAATTAAGTTTCTCTAAGAAATTTATGGCGCTAACTTTAAAATTTTGAGGATTAAAGCTATCAGGAAAACCCATGAAGGTAACGCATTCCAGAGATAAGAGACTCTGTTGAAAAAATCACGTTGAAAAGCAACAATTCTGCACTTTTTTATATGAACCGTAAAAGGATGGGATACAACATTAGCTCTGGTGTTACGCGATAGGTTTGCTAGTTCAGGTAAAATTGATTTAATCTCTGTAGAAGTTCGTTCATCCATAATGTATTTTTAGAAAATTGTAAGATCAGCAACATTTCGTCTGTGCTGTAAAGAATCAAGCTCATTAGTAAAAGTTGAGTTGCCACTCAGTTTGACAGCTCTGCGCTGAACAGAATCATGGCACTTCAAATTACTATAATAAGCTTCACACCATATGTGAGAATAGTACTCCATGCAGGGACGTATAAATGATTTGTAAATTAATAGAAGCTGTTCGCTTTAAAAAACTTACATCACCCAATAAGCCCAATTTTTGAACAGCTTTTTTTCAGATTATTTTGAACTTCTACTCCTAGAAGTCGAACAGATTCTTTCTCTACAAGATCTTTAGAGTCGAACTTTAATGGAAACGGATTAGGTGTGAATAATCTCTAGAAAAATGACAAGCCTGTGTTTTGCTCGTATTGAATTTACGAGCCCCCAATCCAAAATAGTTTTAAGGTCATGGTTTAATGAATCTATCAAATTTGATCTACAGTTATTAAGCGCTAACGGTGAATATAATTTAGGGTTTTCATGAGACGCATGAAGCGTGCTATCGTCAGCAAAACTATGGATAGGACTAGTTGTTGAATCCTGCAACAAATCGTTAATATAAATAAGAAAGAGAGTTGCTGACGAAGCAGAACCCTGAAGAACTCCTGCATTAGTTGAAAAGACATCCAATGAAACACCATCAACATTGACCCGAAATTTCCGCTCGGAAATAAAGCTTTGTATTCAAGATATAAGTTGCTCATCCAAACCATAACATCCTAATTTGCAAATAAGATTGTTGTGCCAAACTTTATCAAATGCATTAGATATATCAAGAGCAACACCGAAAGTCTCACCATGATTTTCAAGCGACTTGTTCCACACATGAGTGACAAAGGAAAGTAAATTTCCCGTCGCTCTTCCAAAAAAAATGGAAAAATTATGGAATTATGATTTCAATGACCTTTTTCAACAAATATTATTTTACGAATAAAATTAGGAACATAAATTATTTTAAAACGAAAACTTTTTTTACGAATGTACTTTAGTACGTATACTAAATTATACCAATTTGTTGACGTTCATATTAATCAACTGTAATGTTATCAAAAAGTTGAACTAAATTTATTTTATTTTTTATTTTGTTATCAATAGCAACGGATATTATTTATATTACGTGTGTTTAGTTTATATAGTGATTGATTTTATGAAAATGACTAAAACCATAACCATTATTAGAACCCAACCCATTCATTTCTTATAAAATTATTATATATTATATTAAATCAACAAGCATATATTCTTACAATTAACTACGAGCTACTAAGAGATGCATCTAAAATATAGACAATAACACACATTTATATACATTTAGTTAATTTATAATGAAAGATATAAGCTACAGAAAATATTAAAAATCATAACAATACTCACCATTATATTTATTTAATGATCCGTTGACATGTTTTTTTAATAAATTATAATCGAATAAAAATATGTATTTCGTTTTGTTTCAGTTATGACAATTTTTCGCAACGCTTCATTAAAGTCGTAGTAATTTATTGATGTGCCAATCAAATAACTTCAACTTCAATTTAGGAGAGGAAACTCGAGAAAAATAATCAGCATTTCGTAGGAAAGGAAATTTTTTGAGATTGTTTAATTATGGATAAGATTTTTTGATCTTTTCACCCATGATCATAGAAAAGTGTGAGACGGTATTTTAACTTCACCACAATTATGAAGTACTACGAACAGTACGAAAAGTTTATAATTGAACTATCTCAAATTTTATTTTGTTTTATTTGATAAGGCTGGAGTTGATTACCGGTTGTATTAGGGTTTACATTACCGCTTAATCGGTTTAACGGTTATTGATTGTAAATTATTTATTAATTTATATAACACAGTATGGGCGATTTAGTTCATCTCTTAGAATCTTTGGGAACACTTTCAATTTCACAATTCGGATCTCTACCGCAATGTACATTTTGTGGTAAACTATTACCGGAAACGTAATCTAATAACTGGTGTAATTTTGGTAAGTTATTCTATTCACGCTTAATGTGATCTATACCGGTTTTCTTACGTTTCTAAATAGTTTTTCCTCAAGTGTAACTTAAATTAAATTAAACTGATAAATGTGACTTGTCAGTCCTTTTAGAATGTATTGAGTATTCGAATGTATACTCAAAAATATTACTCAGCTAATCGTGAAGAGTTTGACAACTCATTTACAAAGACGTGTTTTTAATCAACCAGAAAGAAAGTGTAATGTTTTACTCTACTGTTTAATATAGATTGTTGGTTTTTAGAACAGGCTGAAAAAAATTTACAAACAGCGCTTGTTGATAATTATTAAAGAGAATTTTTTTTCGAGTCCCTTTTAATTCATATTATAAAAAAATAGAGCTCCCAGTTTACACTAGTTCACAAATGTTGATCTTTTTTGTCTCCCTGACTAAAACTCAACTTTTCTTGTGGATTTTGACCTGCTGAACACGAATATGATATTCATTTTTTTGGGTTGGCTCTTGTTTTTGAGATATTCGCGCTAAACTAATTTTTTCTGTGAAAAAAAGGTTATTCCGGTTTTAGGATTGCATATTTTACAAAACAAACAAATTCAATGTATTAATGAAACATATGCATAGTAAAGATACTAACAAACATTTTGAGCCGTTTTTGAAAAAATCCATTAAGGATTGCGGAAGTTATACTCGAAAAACGTTGAAAAAAATCAAAAATTTTGTTTTTTTTTAAATTTTCCATATTCAACGCCATAAATTTTGAACAAACAATTATTGTAAATTTTTTTAATTTCTTGTAGCCCGTGGTAAATTCAATTTTCTTTCTTTTAAGTTTATACGGTAAAAAATTTTTTTTTCCAAATTTTGAGTTTTGACCTTTTTTGGAAAAACCTGAATAACTTGGTGCAACCTGCACAAAATTCGTATTTTTAACTTAAAAGAAAGGATATTGAATTAACTGTAGGCTCCGTGAAATAAAAAAAATTGCAATCATTGTTTGTTCAAAATTTATGGCGTTGAATATGGAAAATTCAAAAAAAAAACAATATGTTTGATTTTTTTCAACTTTTTTCGAGTATAACTTCCAGAATCTTTGATGGATTTTTTCAAAAAACGACTCAAAATGTTTGTTAGTATCTTTACTATGCATAATGTTTCATTAATATATTGAATTTATTTGTGTGTAAAATATGCGATCCAAAAACCGGAATAACCTTTTTGTTCATCGAAAAAATTGTTTTTTCCCGAATATCTCAAAAATAAAAGCTTGTTGCGTATAAACGCTTTCCAAATTTTGAACTACGTGGTGATGGCTACAACACAGTAGTATTAAAGGTTTGTCTACCTGAAATCTCTTTTTTCACAATAGCTCTATACCGGTCCCCAAACAAACATAGTTCCAATTTTTTTAATGACTTGACTAATGTTGTGGACGAAATTAGAGAACAATTTCAAAATTGTGAGGTTATCGTTACAGGTGACTTCAACGTTCACAACAAATCGTGGTTAGAATTCTCCAAAACGACCGACGACGACAACAATGGAAGGCTGGCAGAAATATTTGCCGCATCGCACGACCTGACGCAGATTGTAAAAAACCCAACTTTCACTCCTCGTAATGGCGGTGACAATAGTTTTCTCCTAGACCTCTATCTCACATCTATGCCAGATATTACGAGTGTCGATGTCGATAAGGGTAGTATTGGAAATTCTGACCATTATCTAATCACATCAGTTATCAAAACTGATTTACTACAAACTAGAGTTCCCAAACCCCGTAAAATATTTCACTTTTCAAAAATGGACACGATTGGTCTCCGAAGTTTTTTTTCAAGGTTTCCCTTTTGATCGTCATTGTTTTTATACTGACGATGTAAATGTTTCTGCTCAAAACTTTACTGAAACCATTCAATTCGGTATTAACAAATTCGTTCCCTTTTCAATAATGAAACCCCAACAAAAATATTTTTTTTCGAAGGCAGCCAAATTGGCTCTTAATTGACAAAAGTTTTTACAGTGTCATTAATTCTTTAAATTCTGATACTAAATCTTCTATCCCCCCTATCATCGATGGTGACTCAATCGTTACTGACCCTGCAAGGAAAGCTACATTGTTCGCGGAACGCTTTGCTTCAAATTCGACAGTTTTAGAAACTCCTAAAGAAATTCCCCAAATCCAGTCTTCAGGAGTCAATATGAAACAATTACATTTCAAGCCCAAAATTATCGAAAAACTTTTAAGGGGTTTAAACAATAACAAAGCCTCCGGTCTGGACAACATTCCTCCTGTTATTCTAAAAACATTTTCAAAAGAACTTGCACCAACTCTCCCCAAATTATTCTATAAATCCTATAAATCTGGTATTTTTCCATCCTGCTGGAAGTTGGCCAATGTCCAGCCTGTCCCAAAAAAAGGAACGAAATGTGATATTTCAAATTATAGACCAATATCCTTACTCCCAGTCCTGTCTAAAATATACGAACAATATATTAATTCACACATATCCAAATTTTTGGAGGTCAACCATTTGATATCTGACAACCAATACGGTTTTAGAAACAAAAGATCAACAACCGATCTATTGAACTATGTAGCACATCTTTGGAATAGCATACTTGAGAAAGGTGGTGAAACGTACGTAATCGCATTAGACATCTCAAAAGCATTTGATCGAATCTGGCATGCCAACTTGATCAACAAGCTCGTTGCGTACGGTTTTCATCCCGCAGTCGTGAAGTTGATTTAAAATTTTCTGTCTAACCGATACATCTCGGTATCAATAGATGGCTTCTCTTCTGAGTCCAAATTAATTAACGCTAGTGTACCCCAAGGCTCCGTTTTATCTCCCACTTTATTCCTAATTTATATCAACGAACTGTTAAAAATCACCAGTAACCCAATAAATAGTTTTGCAGATGATAGTACACTGCACAAGTCATTCGTCCCCTATCTTCAAAGGGTAAAATGCATGAACGAATAAATCCCGCCCGGAGAGACCATGGTGTCCACTATTTTTTCGAAACCAAATTCCCTGACTTTCCATGACTTTCCAGACCAAAAATATGAAAACTCCATGACTTTTTTAAAATAAAACTAATAATTTTGTAAACACAAATAACTAAAATGTTTTGATTGAGTCGATGTTACATAACATGAGACATGTTTTAATTCCAACAAAGATATACAAAATATTTAAAATTCTGATAAATAATTAATTACATAAAAGACTTAGGGCCGGTTGTACAATTGCAATTCAGCAATTTTAATAGCTTTACTTTCAATCATCATTATCAAAACTACAAATTTTGGTCCCAGGACGTCAGTCCAAACTTGGTACAAGCTGGGGCCGTTTGAAAATGTTAGGCCTGGCCCGAACCACAAAATCTGTGGCGCGGGCTTGGCCTAAGATTGGTCCCTTAGCTCATTCTTACCTGGGTTTCGAATATATCAATTTGAAAAGTGTTTACAGTGCCATTAATTCTTATTCTATTTGTACTACTTGTACTAAATCTTTTGACCTTCCTATCATTGAAAGCCTTTCTGGTTCGAAATGCTTTGCTTCAAACACCACCATTCTGAAAACTCCTGAATAAATACTCCAAATTCAGTCTTCAGGAGTTTATATGAAAGAATTTGGTTTCAAAATTCAAACCCAAAATTGTCAAAAAAAACTTTTAAGGGTGGGTTAAACATCAACAAAGCTGGACCATCCAAATTATTATTCCGAGCAAATTTTCAAAAGAACTCACTTTAAGTAAAATTTTCTACAGATTTTATAAATTTATAGTATTTTTTTCTTTGTGCTAGAAGTCCAATATCAGTCGATCCACAAAAAAGGAACAAGATGTGATATTTCAAATCATTGATAGACCAACAGCTTTGCTCCCAGTCCTATCCAAAATATTTAACTATTCATTCACATACATGTATCAAACATTTTTGGAAGACAACAATACAGTCGAAAAATTACTGCA
Organism: Diogma glabrata; assembly: GCA_963693315.1. Lineage (NCBI taxonomy): Eukaryota > Metazoa > Arthropoda > Insecta > Diptera > Cylindrotomidae > Diogma > Diogma glabrata. The sequence goes on along the minus strand of OY856187.1, from coordinate 134,700,111 downwards.
AATTTTAATACAAGCTTTGCTATATGGGTTATGTAAAGCAAGTTATTATTAAATTGCAAAGCAAATTTTGCATTAAAACTTATTCTAACGCAAAACTACAAACTTTAGTACAACTCTAACAACATAATTTATTTTTTATAAAAATGGTAGGAATTTTAAAACAACTTGCTACGCTAGAAGTTTGAAAACAACTTGCTAATGCAAAGTAGAGCATTACATTTATTTTTAAAGCAAGCTTTGCATTGTTTTATAATGGTGACTTCCGTAGGACCTAATATATGTAGCAAATCGCATTACATATTCAGCTCATTTTCAACTGTGTGTGATGGGACGAAACAATGTAGCAAGCTCGGGTAACATTGATTTGATCTCCTTAGAAAAATGATCATCCATAACGTATTTGTAGAATATTGCGAAATTTACAACATTTACTAAGATGGCTTTTCTTTTGTGTCTAAATTAATTAAAGCTAGTGCACTCTAGTGCTAATTTTGTCCCCACTCTATTTTTAATTTATATAAACGAACTATTGTGAATCCACAGTAACCCGATAAATAGTTTTGCAGATGGTAAAAAAGCACAAATTATTGCTCACCCAATCTTCAAATGATAAAATACATCGCCCCCGCAGATATGCAGCACTAAAAGTAAACTAGTAGCTCAAAATTCCGATTGTGGTAATCAAAATTTGATCAAGTTTAATTCCAAAAATACAGCTATTTTTTTTAGTTTAGAAACTGAGTTTTCCAACGATATTTCAAACAATATGTGTGGAGATTAAATACGTTAATGCGAAAGCATTCGTTTATTGGGACCATTCACCATTGCAGATGACTTACTATAAATCGTTCATTTAATAACAATAACAATGAGCATGTGTAAAGTTAAAAAATATTTCACTCCACATTATTGACTTAATATTTATAAGTCCTATATGCGCCCCTGTATGAAGTATTGAAGTCAAGTTTGAGCGCTGCATCTGTTTCCCTAATGGCTGTATTAGAGTCTGTTCAAAGCATCATATTAGATTTGTGCGTGATCAAAATTTAACAGCAAATCTTGATGCCCTTGAACTTCATCGCACTGTTGCTGATCTCATTGTTTTTTATAAATATATTCTCTTGCCAGTTAGTTAGTACCTGATTAGTAATTGTTGAGATCACAGCTGTCATAGTGACAGAATGTAAAGGGATCTTTTGCACATTGACGAAAAAATATTAATTTGAACGTTTACATAAAATTTAGAGTATCAAAAAATTTTTAAGTACTGACATTCAAAATATAACATTAGATAGATTGTATTAATATAAACTATGTCGCTTACAAAAATATTTTAAAATTTTATAAAGGAGACATAAGTAAAATAAATTGTAAAAGTAATTTTTCCAGAAAATAACAAAAATTCCATGACTTTCCATGACTTTCCCTGACCAAAATAAAATCCCCTGACTTTCCATGACTTTCCAGAATTCCATACCTGGTGGACACCATGGAGACGCTGCCATAAATGTAAACGAGGATCTAAAAACAGTCGCCGATTGGGGGGACAAAAATTTGGTCAATTTTAATTCCACCAAAACACAGCTATTGATTGTTTCCAGATCAAAGACCGAGTTCCCCAACGATATTTCAATTAATATGTGTGACGACCAAATAGACGAATGTAAAAGCATTCGTTTATTGGGAGTCACAATATCCAATGACTTACTCTGGAACGATCATATAATGGCCATGGCAAAGAGCGCGTCAAGAAAACTCGGCCTCCTCAACAGATGTAAAAAATATTTTACTTCGCATCAATTACTCCACATTTATAAGTCCTATATTCGTCCCTATGGAGTATTGTTGTCAAGTTTGGGGCGCTGCATCTGTTACTATCCTAGCTCTTTTGGACTCTGTTCAAAAGCATGCTATACGAATTGTTGGTGATCGAGATTTAACATTAGATCTTGATTCCCTACAACATCGTCGCACTGTTGCTGATCTCGTTGTTTTTTATAAATATCGTCACCAGTGCTCGGATGAAATCAGGTCCATAATGCCTCAGACATATGTTTTTCCCCGTTTGACTCGTCAATCCGTTTGTGCAGGTGGTCGGACTGTCGAGATTACTCACTGTCATAGTAATAGAATGCAAAGGCATTTCTTTGTACGTACATCGTACATAGGGAACGCTTTGACCGAATCAATAGTCTCGAGTGCCTTCAATCCACAAAGATTTAAAGAAAGCGTCCACCTATACCTCAAGACGCATGTTGTTGTGGGACCTGGGTCTTAAAAGGTATCTATGTGTTGTTGTGACACATTTTGTAATTCCTACTACAGAACTATTAAAAAAAAAACAAAAAAATGAATATGATTCGTGCCCAGCAGGTCAAAATCTATAGGAAAAGTTGGGTTTTATTTATAGGGAGATTTTTCTTGTAAAGAGTAGTGTTATGAATTTGAACGGAAAACTGTACTGGATATCCTTTACGGCTACGGTATCAGTTTTTAGTACGGTTTACAATAATTCTACAAAATTTAAGGTTTTTCATTCCCGAAAAACTGGCATTAACTTGGGTTAAACAATTACTTTACATAGCTTGATTGAAGTTTCATTAAAAAATTGTGGGTTTTTTGAGTGCCGATATAAATGGACCAAAGTACATAATTTAAAAATAATAGATAATTTTAAAAAAATTGGTAGCACCGATGGTTTTTGGTACTGAAAATATAACTTATTGAAAATATAGGTGCTTAATCCATCAAGAACTTCAATTCATGACTAACAGTTTTCACGATTTTTTCTTAGTTTCAATTTAAAAAAATATGAAGGGGCTAAAATCGCTCTGAAATATCAAGACTTCGGTCTGTGTTTTCATACAGTTTTCGGCAAAAGGTTTTTATGAGGACTTTTTTTTATTTTTGGGCAAAGATGTATTAAACATAAAACTTTTTGAAAAAGTTCAACTATTTTATTTCTGTTTAGAAATGTATTACCTGTCTGTTTATAAATGTAATACGAAACATTAATCCTTTGTCGGAAATGAAATTAAATAAAGCAAAACGAGAATACACTCAGCAAACTTCTTAAAACTTCTGCGTTTTGATTGAAACAAAGAATTTCAACTTTTCTAAAAAAAATGACATATCAAATGGATGATAATATTAATATATTTTCAATTAGTCGAGAAAACATCCCAGAAATATTTTTCATTTATTTTTTAACTAACACGAGCTTACATTTTCTTTTCCAACCCCACCGTTCCAATTAGTCCAGCAAACTTTTAAGAAAACGTCTCCATTTAGCGTAAATACCCCTTTAAAATAATTCCAGCTTCTGTGAAAAACGACATTTAATAATTTTTAATTCACTAGATTTGAATATTGAAAATTTAGAATTATATATTAGAGATTTTTTGAGCACTTAAACTCGAGCAATTAAGTTATTTTGAATTTTTTCAATTCGAAAGGATATTTTTGGATTTTTCTTAGAGAAAAACTCCATTTTTCTCTTATACGTGTTTCGGATTGGGATTCGAACTATCCTCATCAGTGCCAATGGTTCGAATCCGTTTTATTTAAATATCCATTTTAAATTAATTATGTTTTCATCGGAGTGACGTGAGGAATTATACATTATATATACTATTTGTTTAATTGTTTGCACCATCAGTTTCTCACTTTAATAAAATTCCATAAATTTAGTTAAACGTTATAAATTTTATTAATAATTTCAATTGTACTACCGGTTTCAATCTTCTAAAGATCATCAACAGGTACTTTGGTGCAATTAAAAATTACAGTTTCGTTTCGTTATTTATATATAATTCTAACAATAGAGGTATTACTACCATTTTATCTTATAATTAAACACAAAAAAAAGGAAAAGGGGGTAAAATATCTATTTTCTAAAAGAACAAAAGAGAAAAAAAAAAATTTTAAATATCCTTTACGAATTGAAAAAATTCAAAATAATTTAATTGCTTGAGTTTAAGTGCTCAAAAAATCTCTAATATATAATTCTAAATTTTCAATATTCAAATCTAGTGAATTAAAAATTATTAACCAGTTTAATGTACAGAAACATTGTCTTTCGTATAAAGTAAAAATACATTCAAATAACATCTAGAACGACATTTAATATGACAAGATCTGATATTATTCCAATCCAAATGTTCCTATTAGTCCAGAGAACTTCTCCGTTTAGTGTAAAGGCGTTTCTTTAAAAGATAATTATGTGTTTTTAAAAAAAACGACATTTAGTCTGCAACACGCTGACATTTGCTAACTGTACCTATCAGTAGGACATCAGTGACCAAAACTGAATTCACTCAAAAAAATTCTCACAATACGTTTCCGTTTAGTGTAAATGCATCTTTTGACCACCTCAACTTTTGTAAAAAAGAACAATATTTTTTAGATCTGCAACTACCTGATATTTTCAAACTGTTCCTATTATTCAGAAGTGGTGAAGCTCGGCTTCACACCAAAAATATCTCAAAAAACATCTTCCTAATAATTACAACTTTTAAAGTTTTCGTTTCATGAATCGTTTAAATTGAGAGTTAACGGATGATTTGGTTCTTTGAATTGCAACCAGTTGTCAAAACTGCTGGATAAAAGGTATACTGGGCACATCAAATTTAATTTATGGCCTACTTTGAGACTGTAAATTTAAAACAATATGATTTAATCGTATCGTCCAAAAATGTGTTTTAAAGAGCATAAATCAAAATAAAACCAGGCGATATGGGCTCACGCCTCAGCCAACCAATATAAAATAAAAAAAAAAAAAAAAAAAAATAAAACCAACTTTAATAAAAAAAGTCATCAAAAAGTGAATATTAGCTCAATTGTTTTTAAATATTAAGATTTATTTATTATACGATACATCAATTGTAATAATCTACAATTAAATAAGATCACATATACAATGCACACAGACATACAGATGGTCTAGATCATGTTAGGTCTTGAAACCTGAATATATCATTAAAATGTCGATGCCAAAACTTATCATTTGTTTGATACACCTCAATCACTTTGTACAAGACCATAAGCAAATTAGTTCTTTCTCATGTTAACTGAAACGTTTTACCAATGATTCAACAAAAACACTTCGTAACAACGATCTACGTTGTTGTGATATCCTTAAAAAAATACTGTCTAATAGGAAATGACAAACCGTAAGTTGCAAAATTGTTATAAATATTACGAAAAGCTTATGCCCTTAATTTCAAATAAATAGTTGTTCAGACGATCCATTCGTTCCCTTAACCTCTTTGTCAAATGTTGAAAATAACTCGGATTGTTTATGTTCAAGTAGCTCCGGGTGTGTTTGCTAATTTACATACCAAAGTTTCATCAAGTTCTCATGAATTTGCGTTACGAAAATAACAAATAATTTTTGTCACATTTTATTAAAAAACTCAAAAAATAGGATAGGAATGGTAGATAGAAATTTCATTATATATGGCAAACATAATGAAAAACAAAACGGCAGGACAACGAACTTGATAGCATTATTCATTCTCGTGATATTTGCAAAAGATGATTTAGTTTTTTGGAAACGACTAAAAAATAAATGAACCGATTTCGATAGAAAATGAGTGCTGTGCTCTAAGTAACAACAAGAATCATTTATTGTAAACATTTTTGTTGAAATCGGGCCATCCATTCTTGACATAGCTTTGGAGTAATTTGGACAAACTTTGATCTACATACAACGATACACACTGACAGCTAAAAATAGCCTAAACAGCTTGAGAAGTTCTTGAAACGTAGAAAAAACAATAACTTGCCATAACGGAAAGTTAATAATAAAGATTACCTCAAGCGTAAAGGTAATAAATGAACATAAGATTGAGATATCAGAACGACGGACAGATGGAGATATAGTGGTGAATTAACAACGGATCATCTAATGTTCTCTAATAAGTTCAACAACTATTAACAACTGGCAAAGCTAATAATCAGTAGCACAATAATAACAGTTCGATTTTAATTACGACCTCATGTAAGATGTCTCAACAAAAAATGAATTCCACAAGCCGCAACAAGAAAGAATATCTATTGCTCTGTGCTAAACAAAATAATATTGTCAAAGTAGATTTCAATGCCAAAATTGGAACTGCTGATAACTGTTATATCGCAAATAACATATAAAAAGCAAGCACCCAGTTTCTTAGTAAGCCATTGGAAAATACCAAAATACACTTCCGCCCAATAAGATTGGGCATCACCAGATGGAAAAACCAAGAATCAAATCAATCCGGTAAAAGGTAGATCGTTTTTTTTCTCAAAAATTGTAACAAAAATACGAAAGACTCAAACTCCCTGTTTTCTTTAATTTCTTTTTGTGTTGTTCGTTTAGTAATCTTCCGAATGAAATAATTTTTTATCGCTAATGGGGTTATATAGTATCTTTACAAATAGTTTATATTAGCCGTGTTCGATTTGACTGAAACAACTGAAGCAACTGAAAAATTAAATGCAATTGTTGTTGTTTTTTCAGTTGTTTCAGTCAAATCGAACGCACCTATTATATGATTAACGAAATTATTCTTGCCTTGATTTACTATAAAAAAAGAGAACTAAAATTATTTTTTATAAAAGTTTTAAAATATTTCGGAATTGTGAAGCAAGAAAAACTAAACTTTATTCGTCAATGTTAACGTTTCATTAGCTTAGGTCCGCGTAGGTCGTTTGGTAACTAAGCCGTTTTGCCATTAAAAATTAACACTATAAACGAACCCTAGAAATCTGAAAAACTTTACATGAAAAGTAGCGAAAATATGTAAGAACAACTACTGCAAACACAAAACATTTTTAAATTTTTACCTCCGAAAATTTAATTTAAAAAAGTATACCAAGTGAGGAACTGGATTTTAAAAATATAAACTTTATAAAATAACTCCATTTTTATTTGACTTTACAATTTTATAACAGGAATAATCTACACAAATATTTAAAGCAAATTTAAGTCATTATTGTTACTAATTTTGTTAAAAATTAATTTTTAGGATATTAATATATTATTATTGCCTCCCACACAAATTAAAAACCATTTAAATTTTGTATTTGTCATTTGGATACTCGCCTAAATAAAATAACATAAAATTGATAATTAAAATCATGCAATTTGCTTTCAAAGTTGTTTTTATTTCAAGACAATAGTAAAACATAATATTTAATGTAAACATCACAATCACGAAAAGATTAACCATATTTTTATTAATTACTTACATTAAATTAGTTTTAAATAAGATTTTTAATTAAACGAAATCTTTAGTTTTCACAATAAAAAATTCTTTGGTTATTTTTGACTTGTGAAAATGAAGTATATATAAAGTGTGAATGTATTTGATGGATGATTGTGTTGAATATTTTTTAAGTAGTGCTCGAATTGATAAATATTAATTTGGGGTGAGTTCGAAATTTATTTCTCTGAAAAACTTTACATCCCAGGCAAGAAACTGTAATCGAAATCGTTTTGTAATCGATAGTTTCGAATTGGAGAAAAAGAGCCATAACTATTATATATTGTCATCTTATTCTAATTAAATAATATGGCGTTATGGAATTTAAAATTGCACACTTTTCATTTACATGTCGCGCGTAACATGTATAATTGTTGATAAATTAAACAAATATAAAGTTAAAATATTGTAAATAATATAATATATTTCAACAGTAAGTACATTTTTAATGTTATGTATATATAAGAAAACATGTATTATGTCTAGAATTATTTTAATTTTATTTTCATCATAACATAACCTATAATTTGAATTTGCAGCATTTATTAATTTGATATATACATCTATCGGGCTGATTCTGACATACCCTCACAGGTGTATAAATAGTCATAGCAAAGACTTTTGCGATTCTGTATGTAGTCACAACTTTAAGATGTCAAAAAATAACATCTTACTTAAGACCATCAAACATGCATCATAAGCATCATAATTTAACGTTTCATATTTTTTTATTCGAATTCTCTTATGATTTATGAGAAATTATATTAATAAAGGATAAAATGTTAATTATGAATTATTTATGTAATTATTATTAAATTTAAAATAATTATCTCTATTTTATTTTAGTTTATATCAAAATTATTAAACAATAGTATATTATGTATGCAACGATCATGTAATCGCCTACGGCTCATTTCGTGTCCCGGTTAATGCTCGTGTATTAATGACATGAAAGTGGCATACGCTATTTTTTCTACACCCGGAGTGTGTTCGTAAATTCTACATTGTAACAATATTGTTAACAATGACATATAGATAGCGTTCTTAAATCTTTATTGTAACAACAACCACGTGCTTTTCAGCGTTCATAAATTATTTTAACATTGTTACGAGTGTCAGTTTCAATCCTAGTTTGAACCTCCTCTGGAAGTGTCACTTTAAGAAAAAGTAAAGAAATTAAACAAAACAATAAGCGAATTTAAAAAAAAAATGGCGAATTATCAAATCGTTGAAACTGTTGATGAAAATGGCAACAGGTCTCAATGTATTTTTGATATGAGCGAAATTGGTAAGCATAATTGTTAATATTTTAATTTTATCATATTATAATATTTAAAAAAATAAATAAATATATAATTTAAAAAATATTTTTGTTATAAATTTATTTGTATTATTATTTTTGGTGTGTTTTATTTAACTAGCTTTTTATTTTAGGAGAATATTCATATGTTATGGATGAAAGCGTGGATAAAGAAAACTCCAACACGGCGGCAAATAGTATATCTACCAACCAGTCGGCATTAACTACTGCAAATGCGAGAGTTGTTTGGACGCGAGGATCGATTAGTGATCTGCTCCAAGGATTTAAAGAAAAAAAACATTTATTTGGGACCGGGTCGTTAAAACATGACGAAATATGGGACCAAATAAATATGTTAATGTTAAGTAATGGACACAAAATGTCGAAAACCCAATGCCGCGACAAGTTCCATAACTTGAAAAGACTGTATCATAAAAAATGTGACAACGACCGGCAGACCGGTGCCGCAGCACTGGAATTCGATTATTTTGAGGAGTTCCAGGAGCTTTTTAGTAAGGAGCATACTAGCAATCCAATTGGTATATCTCAAACCATCGGGACTCCTTCATACTTGAGAAGTGGTATAAATCCATCATTAATTGGTTAGTTTAAGAATTAAGATAGTATTAACATTATAATATTTAAACTTATTAATTTTTTGTTATAGATTCTAGCGATGAACCATCTCCAGCGAATCCACCTAATAAAAGGCATCGCAGAGATCAAATTTTAGATCAACTACACGAGTTGAAACAACAAAGACAGGAGAGGGAAAATGAACAGAAAATTTTTAGAGATCGCATTATTGCGTTAAGTGAGTCTGCAGATCAACACCTGAAAGATATTATTGATTTAATGAAAACTAAATCGAATAAACATTAAATTAAATTAATTATAATTCATTAAATTAATAAACAACAAAATTAAATGTAATTATAAAATTTTTAATAAAACAATAATAATGATATATAAAATATTTTTAGTTTGTATTTTGTTCATTTAAAATGGCATTACGTTTTAAAACAGCATTGTTTATTGTGGGTGTTCCATCGTGAGAAGCTTGATTTTCGCCCGTTGAATTTGATGCTTGAGTTTGTCCTTCCATAATGTACTCATTAATCATCTCATGATCAAAATCCAGGCAGATATTATGTAGCACACAGCACGCTGTTATTGTTGCTGGAGCCCAATCAGTTCTTTTCATATCAAGCTGTCTCAACCTACGAAATCTTCCGAATAAAAGAGCAAAACTCCGCTCAATAACTTGTCTGCAGGATGCATGCATTTTATTAAAATTTTGTTGAGCCTGTGACATATGACCACGACGCATAAAGGGAGTTATACACCAATTTAAAAGTGGGTATGCTTTATCTCCTAAAATATATTCGCCGTCTGGAAAATATTCCAATTCATTTTCCTCAGAAGCTCGATAAATACCTGAGTTTTTAAAAACTCGTATATCAGGTGCCGAGCTTGGCCACCCAGCATATACATCGATGTACCGCATGTCTGGATCACAAATAGCCTGCAAGGTCATTGATGTGAAGCATTTTCTGTTTGTATATGCTGTTTTATTTTCTTTTGAAACACTAAGTGGAACATATGTCCCATCAACGACACCAATCAAATTTTTGAAAATTGTATTTGTGGCAAATTTTCTTTTTATATTTGTCAATTGAATACCTGTGGGCCACTTTATAAATTGGTCCATTATTGATGTTATTGCATTAATGATCCTTACGAAGCACTGCGATAGCAAACTTTTGGACATGTTGAATCTTTCACCGACTGATCTAAAAATGAAAAGTATAAGTCAAAAACACAAAAAAAAACTGGTTCGCAATTACCTGTAGGAATCCGGTGTTGCTAAAAGCCAAATTACTGCTAAAAGTTGATGCTTAACTTCAACTTGTGGTCTGCCATAAACCGTATCAGCACTGTTATGGATTGCGTTCTCTATTAATGGCAGTATATATTCAAATGCTTCTCGTTTTAAACGAAAATTTTGTTGAAATTGTATGTTGTCATATGAATTAACAACATCTGTAATATAATTGTTTATCCTTATTGGTCGTTCACTTTGGAAAATAATTTGATTAAGCAATTCCTCTTCTTCGTCGCATAAATCACTATCATCAGTACTAATTGCCGCAATCATCTACTTAAACAATCATATTAATTTATTAAGTTTTTTTAGCTAAAGTGTTCAAATTTTTCTTAAATATTTTGTACTTACATTCATTAACACCTTATGATAATTTATAAAACCTATAGTTAATAATTTAATATTTTCGTCGTCCATTGTTAACTAATTTTGTTTTCTTTTTGACGTTTATTATTATTGTATTTTTTGACGTTAATAACAATTTGATTGTAAGCAAATAATGCTAAATTTACAATGACAGATTTAACATTGTTCTACAATGTAGAGTTTACGAACACACTCCCGATAAATAACGAAGAACTATAAAAGAATTAATCATCGACTCCTTCACACATATCGTAGAAAACAGAAAACACAGTACAAAATATTTTACCCCAAAAATCTAAGGAAGTGTACGAAAAACTATATCAACAATTGCAATTTTGTAGAATTTTTTATAGAAATGCGAGTAATTACTGTTATTGTGTTCAACACAAATATAAATATAATATTTAATCAATAGAAACCCGTAGTTTTTCAATCAAACATGCTGTGCATTTGACGTTGGTTGAAATTTTCGTAGAATATAGCTTAACTTCAATAATTATATTATCAAAATGTCTTATATCAGCAATATAAAAGAATTTATTTATATTGCTGATATTAGACATTTTGATAATATATAATTATTGAAGTTAAGCTATATTCTACGAAAATTTCAACAAACGTCAAATGCACAGCATGTTTGATTGAAAAACTACGGGTTTCTATTGATTAAAAATCTGTATCGTTATTTTTTTTTTTTTTATAAAATGTGTTGTGTAGTAGGAATTACAATATGTGTCACACATAAACCCCTTTTAAGACCAAGGTCCCACAACAACATACGTTCATAGGTGTTGATGGACGTAAATCTTTCTTTTTTTGTTTTTTTATATTTTTAGTTAAAGAATGGATAACTAAACAAAAAATCATATTACTGAAAAAATATGACATAGGCCTATATTTTATGATAGAATAGAGAAAATAAAAGTAAATTAAAAAGCAAATAGCAAATTTTGGCAAAAATTTGCTGAAACAAAATAAAAATGTAGCTGCCAATAATCCAGCCGGTTGTGCATATTCCTTGATCCTGTGACGCACTGTCTTTCTTGAGGATTAAAGCCCACACATAGTTATATGAAGGCTCGTTTCCTCAAGGAAGCAATAGCGTCTCATCATCAAGGATTTTCATCAAGGATGAAAAATCTGTATCAAAATGGATATCATCATGAAACCGGAAACGGATTTTGGCCATATAACTGTATTTTTATAGTACGGGTGTAGAAAAAACATATATTGATATTGATTTATAAAATTGATATTGATTTAAATACAATGGCGATTAAAGATTTCATATTTGTACTCAAAGTTTGACGTCTCATGTTGTTATAATTGTGCAAATTTTATATAAACCTTAAGAAAAAACATAATCATTCTTTTTTAACAATTTATTGTAAAATAAATAAGGCTAATAAATTTTCTGAGCACCCCACTGGTTCACGAAAGTTTTATAAAGCCGCCAAGGCTGTACAAGAAAATTTTTGTAAGTGTTCTATACCTCTTATTGATAGAGATATACCTGTTATTGACCCTAAAGAAAAGGCTAATTTATTGGGTAACTGTTTCTCGATAAATTCTACATTAGCAGAACCCAATTTCCTACCTATACCAATTCCTAGAGTTTCTAGCAAAATGGGACGCATCATTTTTCGTAAAAACATAATCCGCAAAATGCTTTTACAAATTAATATTAATAAGGCATCTGGACCTGATAGTATTCCTCCAATTATCCTTAAAACTTTTGCTAACGAGTTAGCACCAATCCTCACTAAAATTTTCTATTTGTTATATAAGAAAGGGATTTTTCCGGATATATGGAAAATGGCTAGTGTACAACCAGTCCCAAAGAAAGGTGCTAAAACGAATCCAAGAATCTACAGACCCATATCAATTTTGTCGGTTGTTTCTAAAATATTTGAGAAATACATTAATTTTAATATTATGAGCTTCTTAGAATCATAAAAATTACTTAATGAAAGACAATACGGATTTCGTAAAGGAAGAGCGACGGAAGATTTACTTTCTTTTGTCACGCATATCTGAAACAAGTCGCTTGAACAGCATGGTGAGACTTTCGGCGTTGCTCTTGATATTGCCAAAGTATGACATAACAATCTTATTTGCAAATTGAGATGCTACGGCTTAGACGAGCAACTTATTTCTTGGGTACAAAACTTTATATCTGAGCGTAATTTTCGAGTTAATGTTGCTGATGTCTCATCGGACACCTTTTCAACTAATGCTGGTGTTCCTCAAGGTTCCGCTTTATCACCTACTCTTTTTCTTCTCTATATTAATGACTTGCTATGTTCAACAGTTAATCCTATCCATAGTTTTGCTGATGATAGTACACTTCATGCGTCTCATGAAATGCCAAATTTTTCAACCAAATGCCAATCTTAATGTCGCTAGATCAAACTTGATTGAGTCATTAAATATTGATTTTAAAAAAATCTTATTTTGGGGAGTTGTTAACAGTATTGAATTCAACACAAGTAAAACTCAAGTTTGCCATTTATCTAGGTTATCAACACCTAATCCGTTTTCATTAAAGTTTGATTCAAATGATCTTGAAGACAAAGAATCTGTTAGACTTCTTGGAGTTGAGATTGAAAATAGTATGAAATGGAATTCTCATATTTTTAGCCTAGCTAAGAACGCTGTTCAAAAATTATGAATTTTGGTCGTTGTCGTAAGGATTTTGATAGCGAGCATATTCTTTTGATATATACACCATTTATTCGTTCCTGCATGGAATATTGTTCTCACATATAGGGTGGAGCCTGATTTGACGGATATTAAAAGTGTTTCGTAATATATATATGAAAATCCATTGCCGCACACTTTTTTATACTTACCGCACACTTTTTGAAATAATCAATTTACATGTCATGGATAGTGTGATGCAATTTATAATTTACTGTGATAGGAGTAGAAACAAATGTTTACCACTTTACGCCCTCTCTGGGGAAAAAAATTCAGAGAAATTTTTAATACAGCCAGATCTCGCTTCATCCCATCCGGCAGCATACAAAAGGTGAAACCAAACTTTCCACAAGAAGCTTGTGTACTCTCAACCCAAAGAGATGACATCCACAAGGCTGATCCTAGAATTACAGACCTTAATAAGAAAATTAATAAGTTAGTTATGGAGCACAAATGTAATAAATGGAGAGAGCTAGTGAGTGATTCAAGCTTTGGTACAAGTAAAAGTCTCTGGAAGGTCATAAAACGTTTAACCCATCCTCGTCAACCAAGTAACAATCGCATGATCTCCTTCGATGATATCTCAACTGAAATCCAGAGAAAATGCGCAACAATATTCAACACACAGTTTACAGAAAAGTCACGTAAACATGAAAAGCAAACTAGGTCAGTATGGAGACACCTGCGCAAACTCAATACTGAACATTTAGAGGAAATCAAATTTTCTGAAGAAGAGATTAAGAATGCTATAGAGAAAATTAAGCCATCCAAATCTATTGAAACCGACGGCATCTCAGCCATCATGTTAAAACATATTGGACCCAAAGAACTGAAATATCTCACTACCACACTCACCACATCGTTTAATACCCTACAGATACCAAATATCTGGAAAACGGCAAGAATAAGCCCCATCTTGAAGCCTGGAACTTGAAGCCTTGAACCCTGGAAAACCTGAAGAAAAGGGAGAATCTTACAGACCGATCTGCATCATTTCAACCACTTCACAGAATACAAAACCAGTTCAGTGATGGTCGGAACCAAAATCAACCCTGTGCTAGAACAGTTTTAGTTGCACTCGACCTATCAAAAACCGACCTATCAAAAACCAGACCTATCAGTGTCGCACGCTGCACTACTAGATGACATCCTAAAGACAAATTTTCCAGCTCTAATATAGCGCTAGTTGTGCAACTATCTTAAAGGTCGCCCAACATACGTCGAGCTTCGTAACTGTAGGTCCAAGATGAGAGTACTATGACAAGGAGTTTCACAAGGCGGATTTCTCTCACCCTCATTATTTAATCTCTACTTAAGCAGCTTACCTGCCTCACCAGAAGGAATAACCATCACATCATATGCATACGATTGCACGGTGCCTGCAACAGGTAACAACCTAGAACAACTCACCAATATCCTAAAGACCTATCTTAACATCCTGAATGATTGGTTCAAAACAAGAAAATTAAAACTTTCCATTGAAAAATCCACTTCTACACTTTTCCCCACATGGACGAAGGAGGTAAACACAACACTAATCATCTGCATTGACTACATGCTCATTCCTACTGTAAAACATCCGAGACTGTTGGGTGTAACATTCGACCGACAGCTTAAATTTAATGATCATGCACAACAAGTGAACTCTAGACTGAAGAACAGGAATTGAAAGCACTAGCGGGTAGTTCATGGGGCAAGGATAAAAATACAATAAACACACCGTATAAAACAATAGGTATATATATTACTATTATAAATTATGCTCTATCCATATTATGGACACCCCTAGTTGCTGACATGCATTTTAAGAAACTACAAACAACACATAACGCAGCTTTGTAAAACGCAACCGGAAGTCATTTGTTGGCCCACTGAGATCACCTGCACGAGGAATGTAATATACTACGAATCCATGAACATAATGAAATGCTAACTAAACAATATTGTAACGATGGATTTTCAATTTTTACTCTAAAATACATATTCAAAGGAATTTGCTAATAATTTATTAATTTATTTTCTTCAATTGTAATAAGCGTAGGGACATTTGTTTGTACTACTGTATTTTTTTGTTTCAATTAATAATACATTGCAAAACATGTTTTGCATAAATGATTGTTTGTATTAGTGAAAATCGCTTGTTACAATGATGGAGATGGAAACAGAAAACCTATAATATGTGTATATAAACGATCAAATTGTTTGGATCGGGAGACAGTATATAAAATTAAAACCAAACGATCAGTATATAAACTTAAATCGAAAAAATCAGTAGTGATTAGTAATTCATTAAAATTAAACAAAAAATCCCAAAGAAATGCAATTTTCAATATGTAATCATAGATGAAAAATTCAACTTAAGTAAATATGAAAAATGATGAAGTGTCAATTTAGAAATTACCTGAACATCAAAATTAAAATATGATTCGTCATCGGCCGCTGTGGCTAAGTTGTGTAAGACACACGGGATTTGAACATGTGTCTCTGATGAATGTGAGCTCGAATCCCGACACGAAACACAAAAAATGTTTCTGAAGGAATTTCAGAGAAAATGAAAAGTTATTTTGAATTGCAAAATTCAAGTGATTTCCAATATGTACTTAAGCTTAATGTTCACAAAAAACCCATCCAAATTACAAATTCCCCTAAAATTTTCTATATTTCCTAACCAAAAATATAGCAATAAATTGAATTTACGTCAGATATTGAGTTTCGCATTGATTGACAACAATCATTAATGACTTTACACTCGTGACTTGGGATGTTGAATAGAATGTTGACTTAGATGTTGACGAAATATTCTCTCATCTTATGAATTCATGCATCGTAATATCTAGAAATTTAATACAAAAATATGGAGGGGCTATACTAAAATTATATCTATCCAATTTTGCAACAAACAAATATCAAATCTACCACAGAACATGTGTGTGACAATTTATGACACAAACCTACGCTATATCATATGTCGTCCAATTACTGCAAAATATCAAAATAGTTTATTTCTAAGAAAAAAATTAATTTCTTCTATTCAAACCTTTTAAACCAATAAGGTTTTTAGAAATTGTAGTTATGGATTGTTGCAAACTTTTTTGTTGAAGCCAACAAGTCAAAAACCTCTAACTGCAGAGGTTTATATGTATAAGAAACGGATTAAAATGTTTCCACAAATTCTAAATTTATGAAGATTTTAAAAATATTAGTATCCAAACGGCCGTTATAACGGATTAAAAAAAAGAATTTTTTTTCTAGTATAAAGCCTCTAGTTATTTAACAATGTGTCAGATTTTTCTGATTTACGAGCTTGTCCAAGATATTAATAAAACACACATGTTTACGGAAGGTTTTTTGATCTGGCTCCACAAATGCGACCGTGAGAGTGCCGGTTGATTCAAACGTATTTTGTGTTTTACAAGCTTTTTTGTTGGAGCCGCTCACTCAGAAATCTCCAACTGCAGAGGTCTTTTCTTTGAAAGAAACTAATTTAAAAGGTTTCAAAGATTCTAAATTTATGTTGTTTTTAAAAATATTAGAATCTAAACGGCCGTAATAACGGATCGAAAAAACAGAGTTTTTTTCTAGTATAAAGTCTCTAGTTTCTTAACCATGTGTCGTATTTGGCTGACTTACGAACTTGTCCAAGGTATTAATAAAACACACATTTTTAGGAAAGTTTTTTTGATCTGGCTTTACAAATGCGACCGTGAGAGTGCCGGTTGTTTCAAAACAAAAATTTTTTTTGCAAACTTTTTTGTTGGAGCCGCTCACTCAGGAACCTCTAACTGCAGAGATCTATTTTTGAAACAAATTGATAAAAAAGATTCCAAAAAATCTAAACTTGTTAACTTTTTTAAAATATTAGTATCCAAACGGCCGTTATAACGGTTTTAAAAAATCAATATTTTTTAGAAAACACCCTCTAGTTCCTTAACAACTTGTCGGATTTTGCTGATTCACGAATTTTTCTGACATATTAATAGAACACACAAGTACAGAAAATTTGTTTGATCTACCTCAACAAATTCTTTTCCAAAAATTTGGGTAAAAAAATAAATAAAAATCTTTCTTTTGACACACTTGACAACATTTTTTTGACAAACTTATAATGCCATAATTCTCAATAATAATAATATAATTTCATATCAAACAAACAATTTTATTTTTTTCCAAAAAATTGGGTAAAAAAATAAATAAAAATCTTTCTTTTGACACACTTGACAACATTTTTTTGACAAACTTATAATGCCATAATTCTCAATAATAATAATAAAATTTCATTTCAAACAAACAATTTTATTTTTTTCCAAAAAATTGGGTAAAAAATAAATAAAAATCTTTCTTTTGACACACTTGACAACATTTTTTTGACAAACTTATAATGCCATAATTCTCAATAATAATAATAAAATTTCATTTCAAACAAACAATTTTATTTTTTTCCAAAAAATTGGGTAAAAAAATAAATAAAAATCTTTCTTTTGACACACTTGACAACATTTTTTTGACAAACTTATAATGCCATAATTCTCAATAATAATAATAAAATTTCATTTCAAACAAACAATTTTATTTTTTTCCAAAAAATTGGGTAAAAAATAAATAAAAATCTTTCTTTTGACACACTTGACAACATTTTTTTGACAAACTTATAATGCCATAATTCTCAATAATAATAATAAAAATTCATTTCAAGCAAACAATTTTATTTTTTTCCAAAAAATTAGGTAAAAAATAAATAAAAATCTTTCTTTTGACACACTTGACAACATTTTTTTGACAAACTTATAATGCAATAATTTAGTTTTTGATCTCACATACCAATCTCTACCATCAAGATTTCTCCAAATTTAATGTTCCTACTCGTAATCACTTAAAATGAACGTTTTTTAAGCCAAAAATATGAAAATTTGCTATTTTTGACACACAAAATGATTTTTTCGACACACTTCCGGTACAGTTATCGAACACAGCGTCCTATCGGACCTGTCCCTTGAGTATACCTATTTTTAGAGAAAAAATTTTTGAAATCCCTCCAGCGGTTTTCTCTGCAGCGTAGGTAATGAGTCGGCCGGCCGACAGACATACATTTTTTTTTGCTTTTTTAGAATCAGTAGGTCCTAAAACGTCGAGAAATGCCAAAAAAGTGGGGGTAAGAATTTCACTTTGAGCTCATGAATGTAATACTTAGGTCTTTCAGACCGAAGTAAAAACTATTGGGGTCCCATTGAAATGGACAAAAAAAACGCATAAAATTAATAAATTACTATTGAAATTCAACCAATTATAAATAGAAAACCAAAAACTAGTAAAAATATTAATGATTTTGTAGGCAATGTAACAAAATTTTGAAAATTAAAACTAATTATAATAAAAATAACGACGCCTATGGAAACAGTGGCGTACGCAAGGGAGAGGTTGCTGGGGGTTCGAACCCCCCCCCCCTCCCCCATGATGCATCAAATCGGTTAAAAAAATATTCTAATATACAATTAAAACCAAGTTATAATCAAATTTTTCAATATTAATATTAAAATTTCTAACTGTGTTTTATTTTTTGTTTGGATTTGTTGTTAGTTATAAATTCAAATCAAATTAAAGTTAAACATTGAAATATAAATTGATTGTTTAGTGATTATTGTGTGTGGATGCTCACAAATAAAAGAACTATAAGTCGCCAGATGCGTAGCCTCCCTAGGAGCTCGCTCAGCAACATTAAGCAGATGAGTCAAGGCATTAAAATGAGTGATATCCCAACAGTAAACAGGTATGCAGGTTTACCACCTAACGTTAATTTATCAAAATATGCAAAAACATCGCAAACTAGTTCTCCGTCTGGTGAAAGTTCTAGAAAACCTGTAGGAAAAATTCCTCCAATAATTACAAAATCTTCCTCAACGGAGATTCATAAAACTATGAAGGAACTAAATATTTCAAAATATAATATATAAATCATGTCAATTGGTATAAAAATACTTACATATAGCCTATCAGACTATAACAAAATTTTTACTAAATTAAAAGAACATAACAATGGTATGTTCTCATATACGCTTGAGGAAAACCGTTTTGTTAAATTTGTACTATGTGGGCTCCATGATATGGATACAAATGA
Organism: Diogma glabrata; assembly: GCA_963693315.1. Classification (NCBI taxonomy): domain Eukaryota; kingdom Metazoa; phylum Arthropoda; class Insecta; order Diptera; family Cylindrotomidae; genus Diogma; species Diogma glabrata. The sequence continues at coordinate 134,680,504 of OY856187.1, read as the reverse complement.
AGTTAAGAAAAGCCTCGAGAATAGTGGCCTGAGTCCTGTTAATGTTTGGAAAACTATTCCTAAAAAATATCGTCGAAACAGTGAAGATGCCCTTTATTTTGTTGCTTTCAAAAAGGGATCAATGTCTCTGAACCAATTAAAAAATATTAGATTTGTTAATAACACAGTGTGCAGATGGGAAATTTGTCGATCCACCAGCAAAGGTCCTCTCCAATGTTATAAATGTAAAATGTATGGTCATGGAGCGAACGCATGCTTCATGAAGCCAAAATGTAATTTCTGTGGTGGAGATGAACATATTGATGATATGGAGTGTCCTTTACAAAACGATATTACTAAACATGTTTGCTGTAATTGTAGTGGAAATCATACATCTAACTCTATAATTTGTCCAGAAAGAGAAAAATACATTCAAATAAAAAATCATCTGAATCTAAAAAATAAGTTGAGTCGACCTTCAAATCAACCAACGTTTTCATTTCAACAACAGGATTTTCCTATTATTCCTTCAATACCTCATCAAAACAACTATTATAGTTGGACCTTTGTTACTACTATATAAATTAATAAAATCTGCCCGGGATGCAATTTCCCCTTAACGAATCTTAAATTTGGGAATCTCATACGTTTTTTCTAAATTTATCCTAACATCCCAAAGGAGAAAAAAGAATAATTAAACAAAAATTAATATATCTATAATCTAAAAATACCTTAAATTACAACTGTTGATTGGTGATTCACTTCCAGCGTTGTTTTTAATTTTCAAAGTTTAATTTTCAAAAACTCAGCAGCATGAAATAGATCCTTTCGAGCGAGGTTTCTGGCACATAAAACTATTATTCGTATTTTTTGTGCCCCGTTGCGGCGTGAATATTCCAATTTGTTTGTAATTCAAATAAAAATTATAAGTTGCTTTACGAACCAACATTTATTATACTATTTAATTAATAATAATTAATTATTTTCTTTACTAATGATCTTATAAATCAAGACGAATTATTTAAAAATTCCTGGTTTATATAAATTTATAACATGGAGTATGAAAAATTGGATGAAATTTGTAGCTTAAAATCCACTGCGTATGAAACTTAATTTGATACGTTTAAAATAGATACAGTAACTTTAAATACATTTTGATATTACATTGATTGATATCTTACGAGGTATTTTATGTATATCTTGAAATTAACTCTTTCATTTTTTTTTCAATTAAAACTCTATTGATATCAATATCGCACAATTATGATACACCGCATAATGTTAACAATTAAAAAAACTATATCAAAAAAACTGTATTGTTTTTTCCTTTTAATCCAAATCAGAATCAATGATGGAAAAATCGAACCAAAAAATGTGTTTCTTGTTTTACATCTTCTCGTAAAAAAACAAATCGTGTAATACCAAAAATTCAACAAAGATTAGCAACGACATCTGTTCGTCAGAATTGGAAATAAAATTGAGTACGTTCGTTTGCTCTTTATAGTATAATCGAAATTTAACTAGCAGTTAAGTTTTAGAAAATTTTAAAATTATTATTAATGTAAAAATGAACGGAAACTAATGAAATACATTTTACTGAATTAGAAAACGAAGATGAATTTGGTTTTATTATTGTTTTGCGAATATTGCGAACGTTACACCATGAATTCAAGGTAAAAACCCAAGATTTTTACTCTTGAAATCACAAAAACGTCGCCATCCCCTCCATGACAGAAAACCACCGAACTACTTCCACCTATTAAACTGTATCTGGGATCGAGATACCCACAGTCACTGGCGTCAAGGCAGATGACCGGTTCCAACACTCATGAAGTCCTTAAGAACTTCACTGAGTATTGAGACCGACCATCCATCCGAACGTCAGCACCATGGACACCCCGATACAACCAGTAAGTATGACCTGAGGATGTGAACCCCAGAGACGACAATCAGCCAGAGGAACAGCCCTACCTAACGAAAAGACATCATTCCCTGATGTCTTTCGCGTGATGGACTCCAAGATTCTTACCGCTCATATCTGTGCACTCGTAGAGTACATTTCCAATCTTAGTCTTAATCATTGCAGGTAAGAACTTTGGAGCCAATTTTGCCGAGAATTTTTTTGTAGCGTCACTCAAATGATGTTGCCGTACAAACACACGTTGTTGTGGTTGAAAAGTCCGTAGTTTAGATCGCAGGTTATACTGATGTTGCGATTTCTTGAAAGCTGCTTTTAAATTTTGCTGAACCCGGTTCCTGAGCAGAGTCAAATGATCAGAGCGTTCTAATTCCTCACCAGCATCTTCACCAAGCTGGTGTAGTGATCTCAACAATTGGTAAGTATGTCCATCCGAGATTGGATGTTGACCAAATAATAAATAGTACGGTGAGTACTTGGTAGCAGAATGTACTGCAGCCCGCAGTGCATATGCGATTTCACCAATTTGTGAGTCCCACTTGGTATGTTGACCTTTAATGAACGCTCGAATTGCTGCTAAAACTGACCTATTGACCCGCTCTGACGCGTTACTTTGAGGACTATAGACACCGGTCCTAATGTGTTTAATGCCGAAATCTGACAAAAGACTTTGAAAGTTCCTAGCAGTGAACTGTTTGCCATTGTCACTGTGCAGAAACTCTGGTACCCCATATGTAAGAAACACTTCGTTCCTTAGAAAAGCATTCACCTTCGGTGAAGTTGCGTTTCTAAGTGGTTTCAGTAGTACAAACTTCGTAGCATGATCCAGAACTATCAATAACACCGTATTCCCAAGAGTAGAACGAGGATACGGTCCCAAAAAATCTATATAGACTCTCTGCCATGGACGTGCTGTTTCGAATTGATATTGCATCGGAGGACGCAATATCTGATTCGTGGCTTTTGTTTGTTTACATGTGTCGCAGGACACAACATAGTTGTGTACCTGTGACGCCATGCCCGGCCAATAATAAAGACGTCGAAGTAATTCTAAAGTCTTTTTAACACCTCCATGAGCAGCAGTACTATCATCATGATGTTTCTGAATCATGTTTGAAGTCATCGGTTTTGGTACCCAGAGTTTCCACACAGGAACATCGTTGGGTATTGCATCAGGTCTTGGCTCAATACGTATGTATAACTTATCATCCACGACTTTAACAGATGGAAAGTCCTTAGGAGATGACTGAACTTTGGCTATCATATCCGTATATTCGTTGTGCCGATAACCTTCATTGTCGATTTTAATGTCGTTAATGTGATGTACTAATGCTTCCGTCAATTCTTCGTGTGTATCGTCATAAAGACGAGATAGAGCATCAGGGACTATATTTTGGGTACCTTTTTGGTGGACAATGGTAAAATCCATATGTTGGAGTTTTAGGCTCCACCTAGCCAGACGACCACTCAAGTCTTTCTGTGACATAAGCCACTTCAGACTTGAGTGATCAGTCACAATCGTAAATCGGTGACCTTCAACATAGCCCCTGAATTTCTTCACACTCAGAATTGCCGCAAGACATTCAAGCTCAGAAACTGAGTAATTTCTCTGAGCTTTGTTCAGTTTTTTCGACATGAAGGCTATCGGACACTCTTGTCCGTCCTCGTCGATCTGATACAGTACACTACCTATCCCTGTCAGACTCGCATCGCATCTAATAAAGAACTCTTTATTATAATCAGGGTTAATTAATACCGGTGCTGTAGTCAGCAATCGTTTTAAATTTTCGAAAGCAGCTTGCGCTTCTAATGTCCATTTCAGTTTCCCCGAACTCTTCTTCAATAAATCTGTAATCGGTGATACCACGCTTGCATAATTTGGTATGAAACGTTGGTACCAACCAGCCATTCCCAATAGTCTACGTATTTGTTTTACTGTAGATGGAGCTGGATACTCTGCTACAGCTCTTACCTTGTCAGGGTCTGTTCGAAGACCATCTTCACCAACCAAAAATCCTAAGTATTTCACCTCTCTCAGAACAAATTTACTTTTCTTGAGGTTTATTGTTAACCCAGCCGCTCTTAACAATGAAGAGACTTTGGACAGCAATTCCATATGTTCCTGGAACGTGGAAGAGACTACCAATAGATCATCTAAATAAACAAAGACATTTTCGTGATATTGATGTGGTATCACTTTGTGCATTAGCCGACACATTGTCTGGGGAGCATTGCACAATCCAAAGGGCATAACCCGGAATTGATACAATGGACGACCAGGCACTGTGAAGGCTGTCTTGTCTCTAGATGCTTCTGCCAGAGGAATCTGCCAGAAAGCATCTTTGAGATCAATACTTGAAATGTACTTTGTGCTATTTAGACGACCTAGTAAGCCATCAATCAAGGGAAGTGGGTAAGCGTCCTTTTTAGTTAGTGAATTGACACGACGGCTATCAATACATAATCTGTTTTTACCAGATTCTTTTTGTACCAAAACCACTGGCGAGCACCAAGAACTGTTACTCTCTTCGATCACGCCCATTTGAAGCATTCGGTCAAGTTCGGCATAGACCTTTAGTTGAACAGCCGGCGATGTGGGATAGTGCCTCTGTTTAACAGGTGCACTATCACCAACATCGATGACATGTTCAACCAAAGAAGTCTTTCCGAGCCCAGACACTTCAAATGACGGGAAAGAATCCTTGATCATATCCAGTTCTCGTTGCTGATCAGTGGTAAGGTTATGTGTATTAAAAGTTTGTAGCTCTGTGCGAGTCAGTTCACTAACAAAAGAAGGAACAATACCGAATTTCTCCCAGAAATCTATGCCCAGGTAGAGCTCTTCTCGTAAACCAGGGACTATATGGAACCGCATTGGTTTAGTGGAGCCATTCACAGTTATTGGAATTTCAATATAACCAAAAATTTTTGTTGCAGTACCATCCGCCGTACGAATACACGAAGTGTATTTACTGTAAGTTGTACCTGATGATTCCAATAATTCCAAGGAATTTCTTCCAAGTATTGTGATTGACGCTCCACTATCCAATAATCCTGAAATATGTTTGTCCAAAATCTTAATTGTCAATCGCGGCCGAGGATCCTTTGTTTCTGAAAGGATAGATGAAATACAAGTTTTACGAAATAATTTCCTCATCCTCCAATATCTAATGTTGCGTTCAAGACGTCTAAAATATGTGTGATGTAATGATGGGAAATTAAATGTATTCGATGATTTTATTTGGGTTTCGTTGGTGGTTGCCGATCGTCCTGCGTCGCTACATCTCTCGTCGCCTTCTTCGTGCTGTTGTTCGGGCTGTTGTGAATCCATCGTTTCAAAATATCCATCTCGATCTAGTTCCACATCCACCTCATAATCATCCACCTGCTGTAGCTTGCTAATTCTTAAATTTGATGTTCTGGTCGGAACTGGTGTGGACCACAACCGTTCAAACTTCTGACATAAAGTCCGAAGTTCATCAATTGAATGTATTGTTGCAGCTAGAGTAGCGTTTTGGAGCTCCACACTCAGTCCCTCCCGAGCAATTTCTAGCATTTCACGGTCAGCAAATGGACGTGCTAAACGACGATTTAACGAACCAATCTCCACCAGATACTCGTACACGCTCTCCTTTGACTTTTGTTTGCGGTTCAGAAGAACTCGCAAGATCGCCTTATCATCAGTGAGCGTACCGAAGGTTTGTAGGAGTCCCTCCCTTAACACTGGATAGGTCACCACCTCATATTCATGAGTTAAATTCAGATAGTATCTGTCGGCAGCTCCCTTGAGATACCGTGGAACGATAGACCTAAGGTCGTCCCAATTCACACGGTCCCTCCTGGCAGCCGCCTCCACTCTGTGAACAAACTCATGAACATCAGGAGAGTGACCATCTCCTGTGAAGGTTGGAACCCAATTTGAGTCATAACGACTCAAATTGTTCCCATGAACCCCTCGGTACTCCACTGGTGCTAACGCTGGAGCCGCGTCACGCCATACCTGAGGAGGTTGGTTGTATGGTGGTGGTGCTGTAAGTGGAGCTTGTGGATATAATGGTGGTGGTTGTACCTGTGGTACTGATGGATAATTTAATGATAATTGCGGTTGTACTAATGCTGGACTATTGTGTATGTGTTCAGCTTGGAGTGATGGACCCAATTGTGGTATTGCAAAGTCCTCTGCCCAATTGTTCCCCCTGAAGTTCACACCCCGAACCAGACATTCGATCTGTAGTTCGGTGGGTTCCAAACCATAGAACGGATGGTCAACGTCTAGTTGGTTTGACATTTTGATGGTAAAACCCGAAAAATTATGAACTCGCTAACAACAACACTAAAACCAATTCCCAACAACAAAAAAAAGTTAGTACGCTGTAAATGTAAAAATAATGAAAAACGCAAAACGAAAAAAACAACGAACGCCCCAAAAAAAATTTTTGTAAAAACAAACTTGTGAAGGAACAAAAAAAACCGCTGTCGCCGCTAATCTTTACTTCACCTTTCACAAAAATTCCTATAATATTGTATATAAAAATATAATTTATTTATTTAATTTCAGATATACTGAAATATATATATACCTAAAATTAGTTATTGACGATAGCACCCCTAAAATATATTTATTTATTTTTAAAAAAAAATTGAAAAAATAAAAAATATTCAGAAAGGATGTTTATTTATCGGATGCACCGTCTTAACTTTGAAATATTTATTTATTTTTTTTTAAAAAAACAAAGAATATTTATTTATATCTTGACGTAAAGCTTAATTAAGAAAATTTATTTTATTTAGCTACCTAAAATTAACTTAAATTTAAAAAAAATTATTTATTTAATAAAAATTATTTATTTAGTTTTTTGAAAAATTTGTTTGATTTATTTTATTTTTATTTAATAATATAAGAGATTCCCAAAATCAAGATTCGTCTGGAGACCATTTAAAAAGTAAGTATGGTTACAATATCCATTTTGTTTAAATTTAAAATATCGCGTTCGCGAGCCCACTCCAACAATGCATGTGAGAACTGACTAGAAAAGCCCCTAATGACCAGATTCTACAGAACAGTTTCTCCCCAACCTAATAAAACAATCACAACTGTCACGATTAGACACTAGGTCCATTTCTACTGACCCAGTTGTGCTTGTTTAACCTACAAATAAATTACAACTAAACCTAATGCGAAAGTTGAAGAACGCTCCCGAGCACCAGACTTCAAAACCTAAACTCCATGAAAAATTGTTTTATTGTAAAAGCTAAGTGGAAAAAAATGGTAAGTTTTTTGAATTTGTTTGAGGTGAAGCCTCTGATCCTGAAAGCAAAAGTATAATTGGTTCTTCTCTTCATTACACCGAAGAAGCCTCTGAGCAAAGAATGGTACTACTGGTTTGCACATAAGTACAAACACAGCAACCCCACTCCTCGTCCCTGAGAACTCCCTCGCTGAATGAAGAGAAGAAACCAATGTTCTTCGATCGCATAACCCCGGTGGCCATAGGCGATCTAAGAACGTCATCATCGTTAAGGAGAGAAGCCCCATGGATGGCTTGTTAGGCCTACCGCTGAGAAAGAGATTTATTAAACCTAGTACACGAAAAAAATTCCAAAAACTATTTATAAAAAAAATATGTACAATGAAAATATGTACAATATTATTCCAAAAAATATATGTACAATGAAAATATGTACAATGAAAATATGTACAATAAAAATATGTACAATATTATTCCAAAAAATATATGTACAATGAAAATATGTACCATGAAAATATGTACAATAAAAATATGTACAATATTATTCCAAAAAATATATGTACAATGAAAATATGAACCATGAAAATATGTACAATAAAAATATGTACAATATTATTCCAAAAAATATATGTACAATGAAAATATGTACAATGGAACTATATACAAAAAAATTATTTACAAAAATATTTACAAATATGTACAATATGTACAAAAACAAATTCGAATGACAGCACAAAAAAAACAATCTCCAAAAAAAAATTGCTGTCCCAAAACGGTTTTTTTTTTCAAACAAGCAAAAATAATTAATTTTAATTAATTATAGAATGAGGAACAGGGGCCTCCTGTGGACCAGACCACTCCTCTACCTGTCGCATGGTCGGTGAGATGGGAACCACCTCAACCAGCTCCTCTATTTGAGTACTCTTGGTCGAGGAAGCTCCCAGCTCCACGACCAAGCGACTCTCCTTCTCCTTCTTCCTCCTCTCCTTCCTCTTCAAGTGAGAGCTCCTATTTCTTTTTACCCGTCTCCTCTCACGCCAGCCCACATTCACTTCCTCATTCCCCTCCTCATACACTACATCCAACTCCTCATTCACTCCATTCAACTCCTCATTCACTATCTCAGCCACCATCCCATCCAATATCTCATCATACTGTTCTACATAAATGTCATCCATTAAATCCAAAAAAATCCCATTCTTCACCTCATTCATAATCACATTTATCACCCATTCCACCACATCCATTGCCTCATCCATTTTCTCCTTCCATGCCACATGCTCTCTCTCTTCCACCTCATTCATCCATGGCTCAAACCCCCCTGGCCGACACCTCCTTATCCCCCCCTGAAACCTCGTGTACATATTTTCTATCAATTCCAAAAAATTACAAAAACTATTTCTAAAATTCCACACTATTACAAAAAAAACGAATTAAATGGTAGAAGTATTATTCAATCCTTATCCAAGAAACTCCACGTATATTAAATACGTATATACAAAAAAACCACAACCTAAACAGGTTCTATCCAAAAAAGAAAAATAACATTCGAATTGGAAACTGGTATGATGACCAACGCCCAAACCAGATTATCAAAATTATATAAATTATACACACATATATAATGAAACGACTAAATCATATATATGTAAAAAAACCAAAACTGGTTGACAACGCCCAGTTTAAATTGAACTAAAATCACTAGGGTCCCTGTTTCGGCGCCACGTATTATAGTTGGACCTTTGTTACTACTATATAAATTAATAAAATCTGCCCGGGATGCAATTTCCCCTTAACGAATCTTAAATTTGGGAATCTCATACGTTTTTTCTAAATTTATCCTAACATCCCAAAGGAGAAAAAAGAATAATTAAACAAAAATTAATATATCTATAATCTAAAAATACCTTAAATTACAACTGTTGATTGGTGATTCACTTCCAGCGTTGTTTTTAATTTTCAAAGTTTAATTTTCAAAAACTCAGCAGCATGAAATAGATCCTTTCGAGCGAGGTTTCTGGCACATAAAACTATTATTCGTATTTTTTGTGCCCCGTTGCGGCGTGAATATTCCAATTTGTTTGTAATTCAAATAAAAATTATAAGTTGCTTTACGAACCAACATTTATTATACTATTTAATTAATAATAATTAATTATTTTCTTTACTAATGATCTTATAAATCAAGACGAATTATTTAAAAATTCCTGGTTTATATAAATTTATAACATGGAGTATGAAAAATTGGATGAAATTTGTAGCTTAAAATCCACTGCGTATGAAACTTAATTTGATACGTTTAAAATAGATACAGTAACTTTAAATACATTTTGATATTACATTGATTGATATCTTACGAGGTATTTTATGTATATCTTGAAATTAACTCTTTCATTTTTTTTTAATTAAAACTCTATTGATATCAATATCGCACAATTATGATACACCGCATAATGTTAACAATTAAAAAAAACTATATCAAAAAAAACTGTATTGTTTTTTCCTTTTAATCCAAATCAGAATCAATGATGGAAAAATCGAACCAAAAAATGTGTTTCTTGTTTTACATCTTCTCGTAAAAAAACAAATCGTGTAATACCAAAAATTCAACAAAGATTAGCAACGACATCTGTTCGTCAGAATTGGAAATAAAATTGAGTACGTTCGTTTGCTCTTTATAGTATAATCGAAATTTAACTAGCAGTTAAGTTTTAGAAAATTTTAAAATTATTATTAATGTAAAAATGAACGGAAACTAATGAAATACATTTTACTGAATTAGAAAACGAAGATGAATTTGGTTTTATTATTGTTTTGCGAATATTGCGAACGTTACACAACAATAAAAACTTTAATAATAATTATAATAATTTTGTTAACAAAAAAATGCAGTTCAGTACAGTGGTTCAAACAAATTCAATCAATCATGAAAATTCAATTAATATTAATTCAGATAGCACAAATGATTTGTTTGCACCACATGAATTATTACAAATTCTTAAAGAACTTGTTTCAGGACTTCGGGGGTGCCATTCCAAAGAAGAACAATTTGACGTTATGGCTAATATTGCTATTAAATATGTCTGTTATCCATAATTCTTTAAAAATTTGTGTGTGGAACGCGTACGGTATAAAAAATAAAAAATTTGAGGTAATTCAGTTTTTAGATAATTTTAATATTGATATATTACTTATTAGTGAAACGCATTTAAAGCCTTCTATTTCATTTTCGATTCCTAATTTTCGCTTTTATCGTAATGATAGAGAAAATCTTCGCAGGGGTGGTGTTGGTATTCTTATAAAAGATTGCATTAAACATTCGCTTCTTCCTGACCTTAAATTAAATTGTATAGAATCCCTGGGTATTAATATAATAAGTAGTGATAATAATCAACTTAAAATATTTTCTGTATATTGTTCATATTCGAATTCTGAGCATCTCAGAAATGATTTTATAAAAATTTGTAGTGGTAATATTCCTTACCTAATTGGTGGTGATTTAAATTGTAAGCATCCTAACTGGTTTTGTCCTAGAACTAACCGCGGTGGTCGAACTTTATATGATTATTCTATTAACTCTGATTGTGTTGTTATTGCTCCCCAAGACCCTACCCACTATAGTCCTGCTGGAGTCCCTAGTATTATTGATATATTTTTAACAAACAACCCACAGTTGATATCCGAAGTTAACACCATTCAAGCACTCTGCTCCGATCATCTGCCAGTCCTCTGTTCAATAGTATTTAATAATCAAGTAGATCATTGCCGTCGTAAATACTTTAACTATAAAAATGCTAATTGGAGCATTTATCAGAATCATATTTCATCTGAAATTGAAAATTTCAATTTAAGTTCAATTCATACTATTTCAGATGTCAACGTTGTAGTCGATTTTTTGACAGCATCCATTTCTTCAGCTCGTGAGCTATCCATACCGCTTGTGCCTGTTCTTCCAACTGATAAATTGTTATTATCTGATCAAGTGATAAGTCTTATCAGACACCGTAATTCGCTTAGAAGATATTACCTCAGAAGTCGCCTTGCTCACATTAAAACCTCAATAAACTTGTTAAATAGAATTATTAAATATCATATAAATATTCTTTATAATCAAAAATGGCAAACGAAGCTTGAATGCTTGGATAATGGTTCAAAAAACTTCTGGAAAACAACTAAACATTTTAAAAACCATCGCAAGTCCATTCCACCATTAGTTACTCCCAACACTGGAAATCGAATTTTCTTAAATACAGAAAAAGCACAAGTATTGGCTGATGTCTTCCTTGACGCTCATCAAATTCCAAACTCCAATATTGTAATTGAAGAACAAGTTAATGATTTTTGCACTAATTTCAATAATTTGGATAACAATGCTACAATTTCTGAAATTCACCCTTCTGAAATTTCTGATATTTTGAAATTCCTTCCAAGGCTCAAAGCTCCAGGTGTAGATAATATTCCATTTATTTTACTTAAAAATCTTCCTGAAAGTGGAATCCATTTTCTTAAGATAATATTCGAGTGCTGCTTGAAGCTAGGCTATTTCCCAATTCAATGGAAAAAAGCTAAAATTACTCCTGTTTTAAAGCCTGGCAAAGACCCTACTCTTGCTACAAGCTACAGACCTATTAGTCTCTTTGTACATTGGGAAAACTCTTTGAGCATATTATCAAAAGAAGAATGGAAGAGTTCATAACTGACAATCAAATAATTATAAACGAGCAATTTGGTTTTAGATCTGGGCACTCTACTGTTCATCAAATCCATCGTGTAGTCAATCATATTAAATCTAATAGATCTTCGCTAAAATCTACTGGAATGATATTATCAGACCTTGAACGAGCCTTTGATAAAGTTTGGCAAGACGCAGTCTGCTATAAATTATTTATATATGGATTTCCAATATTTTTAATTAAAATCATAAAATCGTTCTTAACTGATAGAACATTTTTTGTCCAGATTTTTGATTCCATGTCCTCTATACTTAGCATTCCAGCTGGGGTTCCTCAAGGTGCCGTATTGAGTCCTTTGCTTTTTTGTTTATTCATCAATGATATTCCAAGAGATAGTGAATGTAAATTATCATTATTTGCTGATGACACTGCAATATTTGTGTCAGATGAGCTGGCGGTATCTATTATCAATAAGCTTCAATTGTACCTCACTAAAATTCTCGAATTTTTTAAAAACTGGAAACTTAGTATTAACATATCAAAATGTGAAGCTATTTATTTTACTAGGTGCAGAGCATCCCGTAAACTTCCACAACAACCCTTTCTGATTCAAAACACTTCTTTGGAATGGAAACCTTCAACTAAATATTTAGGAATTTATTTGGATAAATCATTAACATTTAAGACACACGTCACTCAAATACAACAAAAATGTAATGCACTGTTCAAAAGTCTATATCCTCTACTCAACAGAAATAGTAAACTGAATAGTCATAATAAGACACTAATTTACAAGTGTGTGATTCTTAATATCATACTTTATGGTGCGCCAATTTGGTGGGATATTGCTTTGTGTCATAAAAAGAAATTTCAAATCATTCAAAACAAATTTCTAAAAACTATATATAAACGCCCTAGACGTTATAGCACTTTAAGACTGCACAACGAATTAAATATAAAGCTTGTCAATGTAGTTGCTAGAGAAGCTAAGGATAGATACATAAATAAATTAAATTATATTGAAAATGAATTAATAAACGCAATTAGCTTTTCCACCGCTTAATTTTTGCAACGTAGCTTTTAAGTTTAGATTTAAGTAGGTTAGGTAAATATAAGTTTTTTATTAGTTACTAAGCAGACTGAACTGCATTTGAATTTTATAAACATTCTTTTTCATCTATTTTTTTGCAATACTCATAATAAATAATTTCATCTGCTGTAAAGCTTACTATTAAAAGCTGATCTCAGTAAATTATTAAATGTATACAACTGTATTATAAAATTTAAAGTCAATAAAGGATTATTATTATAGTAAAAACCTAATTGTCTGTATCAGATCCCTTATTTCATAATAACAGTAGTAATTTTGTGTATGTACATATTATTTATTCTATAATTCATAACCATATATTTATATTATATTTAAATACCGATTGTGTTAAATGTTAAATACCGATTTTTTATTTTATTTTTTAACCTTTTAAATATAAAAAAAGTTGGTCAAGTGCGAAGAAAATTCGCTCGCCGAGGGTTCCGTGAATCAACAAACTGACAATAATAATTTAAATAAAGTTGTGTTGTAGACTTTTTATATCGCCAGACCATAGCGCCTATGATAAAAAATATTTTTTGTGATAAAAATGATTTTTTTCCTCTTAAATGTCAATAGCAATGTCAATTGAAAATTGATCCAAATTATACACAAAATATTAAATCTCAGCAGTTTAAGGTAACTAAGGAGAGATGCAATTACACAAACTTGTAAATGGTTTAAATTAGAAAATATACATTATTAATTCAAATAACAATTCAATAATAATTGACGATAATTCAAAAACTGTGCACCGCAAAATTTTAAAAAAACTTACAATGTTTCTTAAATTAAGTGCTCTTTGCTATGACACCCCACTTGTTCGGATCAAAAATGATTTTTTTTTCTCTCTTCCTCAATCTCACCCCCACAAAATACAGAAAAATAATTATTTTACACTTTGCTATAGTTTTAAATCAGGGTTTATCAAATTTCCTATCACTGTCTGCTTTTCCAAATTTTTCTGTCAATCAACGTCGAAACGTAGGCAGGAGAGGGAGTTGCACTTTTTGACCATGATTGAAAACCTGTGCACCGTAACATTTAAAAAAAATTACAATGTTTTTTTAAATTAAGTGATCTTTCATTCGCTCTTTCCACTTGTTAGGGTCAACAAAGATTTGTTTCACCCTTTTCCAATCTCACCCCCCTCAAAATCTCACCCCCTCAGAAAAATAATTAAGTGCACTTCGCTATAGTTTTCGTTCAGAGTTTATCAAACTTCCTTTTTCTGTGAATTTTTTCAAATTTTTCTGTCAATTAAGCTCGAAACCCAAGGGGTGGGACCAACTTTTTGTTGCACTTGTTTGACAATAATTCAAAAACTGTGCAGTGCAAAATTTTAAAAATAATTACAACGTTTCTTGGATTAAGTGTTCGTTCATATATCTCACATGGCTGGGTTTTAAATGGTGTTTTCCCCCTTCTCATTTCCACCGCTTAATAAATACGATTATGAGTATTTTACACTTCGCTATATTTTTCGTTCAAAAGATACCACTTTTTCTATATTTCCTAAGACTTTTGAAGTTTTTTTATTAAATAGTTTCGAAACTATAAGTGAGGAAAGAAAACATGAATAAACGCTATTATTCAGTTTTATTCAAAAAACTGTACAGTAAAAAATTATAAAATACATTTTTAAGGGATACTGAATTCAAGCCCTTTCATATGATACCCTACTTGACTCGGTAAAAAAATTTTTTTTTAAAGACCTTACATTGCACCCCGTAAAACAAACGGAAACCACTTTTTTTTGTATCTGTCATCTTCAGGGTCATCGGGTTAGTTTTATACGCATCTTAAATTTCAGGTTCATAGGATTTATAGCTTATGAGATAACCGATTTTAATACAACAGACTACAGAATACACATCGTAGTCTCAACAGTAGTGTTCCGTATAAATACGGAGCTCAAATTAAATTTTTTATCTAAACCCCTCCCTACCCCCCCCATAGCTCAATCCTGCGTACGCCACTGTATGGAAACAAATATCACAACAAACAAATCGTACGAACTAGAAGTAGAAATTTGACTAATATAATTGTTTTGAAAACAAATTTATCCCAAAATAAATAATACATCTCTGTTTTACTTTTTGTCTCATCTTTTATCTCTTGCTGCGTCCTATCTGTCAAAAATTCGCTGCCAAAAAAATTCTACTATAAGCCTTTTTGTATTGAATTATATAATTTTTTTATTTATTTTTGTAGAACTAAATTATTTTCTCTGTTAGCTAATTAATAGTTTCACTACATTATTCAATCTGTGATTCTGTGATAAGAGATTTGCAAGTGTAATTTGTTTGTCATAGATTCAGTTTTCCGGTTAAATATTATATTTTGATTATTACATTTTTTTTGGTTTGTAAAAGTCCAAATTACGTAACAATATCTATTGGCCTGTCACAAAGAGCAACATCCTTGTAATGATATCTTATCAAAAACTGAACTACCTAGAGACATAAGGAGGACAGCAAGATGCTTTCTGCATGAGGTTAGAGACCACCAAGTAACAGGCAACATCGACGAGGTTACTTATAGAACAGGATTAAAAACACTTCATATACTTAAACTGTTGAGGACGTTATAAGTAGCTGCGCCCCAAATCGAGTTCTTGAAATAGAAAGTCACCAAAAGTAACTAACGAAGAGGTCCAACTATCACATAGCACCAGCTCCATCCTAACTCAACTAAGATCCGGTTGGTCACGCATCCTAAACAACTACATGATCAGAGTTGGTCCTGAAATTATTGACAAGTATCCCGCATGTGAAAGCACGCCGCACGATGTAGACCACCTATTCAGCAGCCAAATTCTGTAACTGTGAAGCGGTGAAGTGATAAAAATTTCTTCGTTTCTTTTCATTAAAAAACTTATCACTTCACCGCTTCACAATTACAGAATTTGGCTGCAGATGTCCTGAAAATTCATATTCTATGAAAAACTATAATCATTTTGTAAAATGATGAAATATTGACAATCAATATGTCAATATCAATATGTTTTATAATATTGTAACGACTCTTCGTTGGTTCTTTTAGATTATTGAGCAAATACGACAGTAAAAAGACAGATCTTTAGTTAACAAAATCTCAAACTTTATTTATCAACCAGTTACAGCAACTTCCGATTTTAATTGCAATAAATTCCAGGGTCTCCAGAAATGCACGATGAACTTCACTGCTTTTCCGCAATTTGAATCAATAATACTCGGAATCGTAAAATCTGTATTTACTATTCCACTAAGTTCCGATTCTTTTACTATTAGTACCCAGGCTCAAGTACCACCGATTATTCCTTATACTTTCGAATATTTGTAAAACACTTTTAATTGCAAAATTAAAACTGACTATCTGATATTTTTGTTTGCTTATTTATATCGAAAAATAAATAAATCGAAACTTCTATAATCCACTAGAAATCAATACTACGTAGTCTGTACATCTTGAATAGGCCACACCAGTTTTCATTCATACTTGCATTTGTATTAGCGAACTCAAATTTAATTTATGCAAAATGTATTAGGTAACTCCTTTTAATTCATTAATGTAAACATTTGTATAACAAATTTAATTTACATTAATTTATGCAATACAATTTGCAATACAAGTAAAAGATTGAAAAAAAGGAGTTAACTTTTAGTTCATGAATGAGTAAATAAAATTAACCCATTCTGGACGAAGTTTATTACATTGCCCTCCATTTAGTTTTGTTCGTCCCGAACAATATCAGATATCGCATTGGTGGTTACCTTGGTACGGTGCCAACCTTTGCAGATGTATCACTTTCATCTTGGTACGGGGTCCCTTTTGTATGCGGTAGATGACATCATTAATTCGTTTGATTATTTTATATGGGCCTTCCCAATCTGGCTGCAGCTTGGGTGATCTTCCCTTAGTTCTTCTGGGGTTGTATAGCCATACCAATTCTCCTTCTTGAAAACCGCCACTATTTGCATTTATGTCGTACCTGGTTTTCATTTTGTCATTGGCAATCTTAATGTGGTCTCGAACCTGCTGATGGATTTTATTCATCTTCTCCCTTAGTTGTCCCACATAATCTGTTTTCGTGGATACCAGACCTCCAGGGATGCCGAACTCGATGTCACTAGGAAGATGTAGTTCTCTTCCGAACATGATATTCGCTGGCGTTTCACTTGTCGTATCGTGCACTGCGCTACGATAGGCCATCAAGAATAACGGAAGATCCTTGTCCCAATTTCTTTGGTTGGCTTCTACTACCTTTGACAAATGTTCTTCCATGGTTCGGTTGAATCGTTCTACCATGCCATCCGATTGTGGGTTCATAGGTGTAGTTCGTGTTTTTCTAATGCCGAGTGTTCTGCACAGCTCTTCCATCAGTTGAGATTCAAAATTCCTTCCCTGGTCGGTATGCAATTCGAGCGGTGTTCCATATCTGCAAACCCATTCATTGACTAATGTTTCCGCGACCGTAACTGCTTCCTGGTTCGGTATTGCATAAGCTTCCGGCCATTTTGTAAAGTAAGCAATGACCACCATGATGTATTTGTTACCTTTTGTCGTTTCCGGAAATGGCCCCGCGATGTCTATAGCAATTCTCTCCATTGGAGCGCCCACATTGTACTGCTGCATCTCTCCTCGAGTTCTAGTCTTTGGTCCTTTGCTCGCCGCACAAGTATCACATCGCCGACACCATTGCTCTACGTCGGTTCGATACCTTACCCAATAAAACCTTTCCGTTACTTTGGCTAGGGTTTTATTGACCCCCAGGTGTCCTCCAGAAATACTTCCATGCAGCTTTCCCAGTACCTTCTCTACTCGACTTGATGGCAACACCAGTTGTTCTAACACTTTCTTTCCATCAACGGACTCCCATTTTCTTTTTAGTGTCCCGTTATCCATCAATAGTGAGTCCCATTGCGCCCAGTAGCATTTCACCTCCGTACTTAAAGGCGCTACCTCTTTCCACTCCGGTCGCCTTCCCTCAGTTTTCCATTTCAATATTGGAGCCATAGCTGGATCTTCTAGCTGCTCTCTTTTAATTGCCTCGGTACACCAATCTTCAGTAGTTTGGAACTTGATTTGGTTCACTTTCATTGCCTCATTTCCCTCAGTTCTGCTACATGACTTGCACTCCTCTATACAGGGTCTTCTAGACAAGGCATCAGCGTTACCATGGATCCTTCCCTTGCGGTGTTCAACTTTGAAGTCGTAGTTCTGCAGGATCTCTATCCATCTTGCTGCTTGTCCTTCAGGAAATTTGAATTGTAATAACCATTTTAGAGCAGCATGGTCCGTGCGAATCAGGAATGGTTGTCCACACAAATACTTGTGGAAATGTTTCACAGCCTTGATGATAGCTAACAGCTCCTTCCTCGTGACACAGTAATTCCGCTCCGGCTTTGACAGAACTTTACTGAAGTATGCCACCACTTTCTCATCGTCTTCAATTTTCTGTGACAAAACAGCTCCAGTTCCTACATTGCTTGCGTCTGTGTCCAGAATGAACATCTTTCCGGATTCTGGATAGGCTAGTAGAGGGGTGTTGCATAGTTTTTCTTTTAAACTGCAGAAGGCCTCATTACATTCGGTTGTCCACAGAAACTTGGTATTTGCTTCTGTCAATTTATGTAGACTCTTGGCGATATTTGCAAAATTCTCCACGAATCTTCGATAATAGGTGCATAAGCCAAGGAAACTGCGTAGCTCATGAACATTCTTCGGTACTGGCCAATTTTTCACAGCATCAATCTTCTCGGGATCGGTTCTGACTCCATGTTCTGTAATGATGTGTCCAAGGTACTTCACTTCTTTGTGGAAGAGATTGCACTTTACCGGATTCAACTTCATGTTGGCATTACTTATTCTTCTGAGTACTTTTTCGAGGTTCATTAGATGCTCTTCGAAGTTGCGACCCATTATAATGATGTCATCAAGATAAACTAGGCAGGCCTTCCAGGTTAAACCATGCAACACGCATTCCATTAGACGTTCAAATATTGCTGGGGCATTGCATAGACCAAACGGCATCACATTGAACTCCCACAACCCATTGCCAGTAGAAAATGCTGTCTTTCGTCGATCTTCTGGATGCATTTCAACTTGCCAGTAGCCACTGTTCAGATCTAATGTGCTGTACCATTTGGCCCCTGATAGTGTATCCAGTGTGTCATCAATTCGTGGCAGTGGATAGCTGTCCTTAATGGTTACCTCATTGAGCCTTCGATAGTCTACACAAAAACGAGCTGACCCATCTTTTTTCTAACTAGCACCACTGGTGAGCTCCATGGACTCTTAGATGGCCTGATGACTCCATCACTTTTCATTTTGTCCAGCATTCCTTGCACTTCCTCGTGTTTAGCCAGTGGTAGTCTTCTAGGAGGCTGTCTGATAGGATGAGCGTTTCCAGTGTTGATCCTATGTCGCACGATGTTTGTTCTTCCAACATCTTCATCTCCAGTAGAGAAAACGCTGCTCATCTTCGTTAATACCCTCTTGATTTCTTTGAATTCGGCTGGATTCATTCTTTTACTAAGATCTTGAAGTATTGCTACTAATGCGGGATTGTTTCTCTGCATGAAGACCTTTTGCTCTTCTTCACAGCTGATTATCTCTTTTATGGTGCTGCATTTGGCGATTTCTTCTCCATGATTGATGACCACTCGTTTATTTGAGAAGTTAATCAGTTGCACTGGAACTACTCCCTCTTTTGCTGCAACTAGCGTTCGGCCAATCATAATGTTTCCCCCAAAGTCGTTGTTAGCTGGCTCAATCATCACAGGTGAATTTTGGTCACTTTTATCTAGTAGCTTAGTCCATATGATTTTCTCAGATTTTGCCGGGATCTCAGTTGGTTCATCACTAATAACACGGACCTCAGCATTGTCGTTGGTGGCGTTTAGCACTATTTCTGTGTTTCCATATCTCAGTACGTGGCTTTCCAGATCTAATATAAAATTGTATTCTTTCATGAAGTCAAGCCCAATTATGCAGTCATCTTCTATATCTGCTACAATTAATCGGTGCCTAAATGAATTTCCTCCAAGGTGAACCTTTTGGTCGCTTTCTCCATGAACTAGAACTGTTTCACCCGTAGCTGTTTTTAGGGTGAATCGTCTTGCTGTATCGATCTGACTATCACAAACCACATCTGGACGCACTATCGATCTCGAAGCACCTGTGTCCAAAGTCAACATGCACGATTTGCTTCCAACGGTTGCCTCTAAGACTAGACTACTATTTTCTCTTTTTACTTGTGATACCACCAATGTAGGGCATTGTAATTGAGCCAGCTTTCGCCCTCCAAAACTGGCACAATCTAGTTTCCCGAATCCGAAACGCGGCTTCTGTCTTCCGGGTGTGGCTCCCATTTACATTCGCTTCGGATGTGCCCCAACTTCCCACAGTTCCAGCATCTTACTCTGCTAGATCTACTTCGTTGATTTTGTTCAGGTTTATTTTCCAAACTTTTGACACGCATGATTACTTCATCAAGCGCTGCTTTCAGTGGTTCCTCAGCAACTTCCATCTGACGTACTCTATCTGAGCCATACGCTCTTTTTCCGGCTTCCATTTGCAGGGCCAATGCTAAGACTTCCGCAGGTAATTTCTTTCCACTTAGATAAAGCTGATTTCTCATTTGTACATCTCGAAGAGCATTGATAAATGTATCAGCTGCCAGTTCGTCTCGGTGTTCCGCGTTATAGTTTGGATATGACAGATTTACCAGTCTCACAATGTCAGCCTCTAATTCTTGCAAAGTTTCGCTGACTCCTTGTTTTCGTGTTTTGAGCTGCATGCGACGGAGAGCTTGCATATGACTTTCCCCATATCTTACTTCTAAGGCCTCCATTAGCTTGCAGTAATCACGCTCTGTCGCTGATAGTGTCTGCAAAATTTCAGCAGCAGGTCCCTTCAATGCCAATATAAGCGCATTTGCTTTTTGCTGGTGATCGAACCCAGTTGTTGCTATCTCAAATTGCATCTTAAATATCTGGTACGATGTAGATCCATCAAATACGGGTGTTTTCACTCTAGCTGGAGCTGAAGTAGTTGATGGATTGATTATGTTACCAGACTTCACTTGTGCTATTTATTGGCGGAATTCACTCGAAAGATTGCGTAATTTCTCTTCATGTTCTTCGGTAACTTTCCGCAGCTCCCTTTCCATGTTGTTGATTTTTACTTCTGCACTGGATATACGTGACTCGATTACTTCACGTAGACTTTCTTGCTTTGCCATCATATCAGCAAATTGTTGTCGTTGCTCTACTTTTTGTTCTGCTGCCTGTTTCTCTTGTCGGGCCATCAGATCAGCAAGTTGTTGTTGTTGGTTGTTTCCTTGTTTGGTCATCATATCAGCAAATTGTTGTTGTTGGTTGTTTCCTTGTTTGGCCATCATATCAGCAAATTGTTGTTGCTGCTGTGCCATCATTTCTTTCATCAACACCATCATCGGATCAATTGCTGGGGCATTCTGGACCGTAGCTTCCTCCGGCTCTATGTCTATGACCTCTGTGTTTTCACCTGCTTCTTCTAAAACTTTACGCAGCCGGAATGCAAGTTCTGCCTTCGTTCCGTGGATTGGAGCATTCCTCTTCCTCAACTCGTCCTTCAGCTGGGTCTGGCTGAGATCACTAATATTTACTGTCCTGACCATTGTTTCAATAATCCCACTTCTGACACCACTGTAACGACTCTTCGTTGGTTCTTTTAGATTATTGAACAAACACGACAGTAAATAGACGGATCTAATGTTAACAAAATCTCAAACTTTATTTATCAACCAGTTACAGCAACTTCCGATTTTAATTGCAATAAATTCCAGGGTCTCCAGAAATGCACGATGAACTTCACTGCTTTTCCGCAATTTGAATCAATAATACTCGGAATCGTAAAATCTGTATTTACTATTCCACTAAGTTCCGATTCTTTTACTATTAGTACCCAGGCTCAAGTACCACCGATTATTCCTTATACTTTCGAATATTTGTAAAACACTTTTAATTGCAAAATTAAAACTGACTATCTGATATTTTCGTTTGCTTATTTATATCGAAAAATAAATAAATCGAAACTTCTATAATCCACTAGAAATCAATACTACGTAGTCTGTACATCTTGAATAGGCCACACCAGTTTTCATTCATACTTGCATTTGTATTAGCGAACTCAAATTTAATTTATGCAAAATGTATTAGGTAACTCCTTTTAATTCATTAATGTAAACATTTGTATAACAAATTTAATTTACATTAATTTATGCAATACAATTTGCAATACAAGTAAAAGATTGAAAAAAAGGAGTTAACTTTTAGTTCATGAATGAGTAAATAAAATTAACCCATTCTGGACGAAGTTTATTACAATATTTATCCGATCCTTCAAATATTGATTGTAAATATATGAAATATTGACAGGTGGCAACCCTATACTACAACTCTGCACTCATTTTGAATGGAGTTTATTATACGCTACGTTGTAGTTTTTTCTGTGTTCAGTTTTGGAAATACGCAATATAGCGTATAGGGTAGTGTAGTGTATACCCTACGCCAGTGGTTCTCAAAGCGTGTTCCGCGGAACACTGGTGTTCCGCGATGCACTTTCCACTGTTCCGCGAAAAAATCAAATGTTCAATCAATTCAATTAAAAATTGTTTGAAAATAAAAATCAGTTCAATGTAAAATTTACACGTACGTAAAATTTACACGTTTCTCGGCTTTGTATGAATAAAAATATCTTTCGGGTTTAAATAACTTCTTGAAAACATAAAATATTATTGCAGTTATTAAAATTCTCCTTTTACACATACAAATAAATAAAAAATGTATGAAGTTTTTGTTTCACACAATATGAACAAATGATTGGATGAGAAACATGTTTACTTCTTCCGAATTTTCTAGTTTTACTTTAAATGAAGAAGAAGAATTGACGTCGCTTTCTTCAGATCGTGGATTAAAATTACAGTTCCATGAAAACACTCCTGAAAATTTTTGGATCTCTGTTAAAGATGAATACCCGAGTATAAGCAAAAAATCCTTGAACATATTATTGTTATTTTCCACGACATAACTTTGCGAAGCAGGATTTTCAACTATGATCAATATAAAGACAAACAAACGTGAGAGACTAGGGAATTTAAAAGAAAAAATGCGTGTGGCGTTATCATTTATTCGCCCCGATATCGCTGAGATCTGTAAAGATCGTCAACCTCATGGATCGCATTAAGTTTGATTTTTTTGAAAGTATTGTAATTTTAATTGTGCTTTCAATAAATATATTTGCATCAATCGATATATCGGTACATATTTTATTTATATACATATTATTTTCTAAAAGTAGCACTTGGAAGCAGGGGGTTGCCAATCACACGCTGCGACATGATTCCGTTTCCTTTTTGCTTTATAATTACTACGTTTTCATGCAGATCGAAAAAGAATTGAATCCTCATCCCGTTTTCAAACTGTAAAGTGTTTTCATGATTGGATTGAAAACGGGTTGAAAACGTTTTTAAAACTGTGTTGAAAAACTGTCAAAAGGTCAAAAAGCGTTTAATTGTGTTTCATTAATTGTGTTCAATATTTTATTTTTTTATGCTTGATATTGTATTTTTCTTTTAAATAAAGTTAATGAAATAAACATTTTATAAATCAATGTGAAATTAGTTGTTTTGTAATTAAAAACAAACATAAACATGTTGCTGCGCATGACACGATCCAGTTTTCCGTTTTCATGTATTTTCGAATATTTGGATGCCGATACGATCCCAAAAAAATCGAAATCGTATTTAAAAATAAATAGTATTCCAAACTTTAATTGTTGATGTTTTCATGGTGAATTCAATTCGAATTTGGTTTTCAAATCGTTTTGAACTAAGCATGAAAACGTAGTAAATAATGGAGTGTTTTGGCAAACATTATTGTTTTTTATTTCACTTTTGGTTTCAAAGATGTTAGCCACCCTCGCCCCCTGTTGTAAAGTGTATGCTGTATTGTAGATGTTCCGCCTAAAAATATATCAGAGTTTAGTGTTCCCCGACTTCAAAAAGTTTGAGAACCAAGGCCCTACGCACCGTGTGAACAATATATAATACAAACAGCCAAACTTTTCGAGATCACTCATTGTCATAGTGTCAGAATCTTTTTTGTCTGTAGATCGTATAAATGGAATCATTTGCAGGGAATAATAGTCTCGAGTGGTTTTAATCCACAAGGGTTTAAAATAGGGTTCATCAACCCACCTTGTTGTGCGATCTAAGTTTTAAAAATGGCATCTTGGTATTGTTGTTACACATATTGTAATACCTATTATACAACACTTTCTAGAAATAAAATTAACAATAAAAGGGAAGGCTTATATTGTGCACGGTTGCATGCTTAAAACAAATTTATGAGCAATATATGCGATTAATAAACGTTTAAAAATTATTGCCTAATTTGATACAACACAACTATAAAGCTGTGCAATTAAAGATAAAATAAATTAAATTTTCTGAATCAAATCTTATCTGTATTCTTTTTTCGATCAATTATCAGCAATAAGAGTCAAATTTCTAATAGCACTTTAATATTTGGATTTTGCATTGATTTAAGATACCATTATCTCACCCGTTAGTTGTAATAATGATAAGTAAATATTTGTATATAAATGAAACATAATATATAGTTATGTTGATAAGTAAGCATATGTGAGCAAATTGTAGTGGGTTTATTTCGAAACCAAAAAAATGTCTGGTTGGGATAAGAAGAGCACCAATTATGAATTTGGATAGTGAGCCTTACACTGTTTTGTAATACACAATAATTAACCGATGCATTTTCATCTGCATACACGCTTTTTTGTTCTGAACCTAAACTAATAGATGTTGGTATAATACTATGGCCACGTTTTGGTTTGACTCCTATTCTTTTTGGAATAATAACATGGAGATGTTGCAAATCGTTAGTAGCCCAATAATTAATTTTGCAATACATGGCACAAGTCCCTCGTTTCTCTATCTTCAGAAGGTAAAAGCCTGCTAGAAGCACTGGGTAAATTGACAGAACTCCGGACAATTCTAATTCCACCTATTTCCACACAAGAATTTATTATACAAGTTTTTGCTCAAAATTATAATGGACATAAAATACATAAATGTGTTAGTAACGGTGCATGCACAGTGAAAAAACTCATGAGATCCAAGTCTGTTCACTCATGAGATCCAAGTAATTTGAGAAAAGAACAAGCTACATTTCAAAGCATTGTGCTACTATTAAAAATAATAACAAAATGTTGCAAATGAGCTTTTTCATTGTGCGAAATCAAAATTTTTTTCGATAAATTTGTTTTGAACTGTAATAAAAAGTTATTGGATTAGAACTACATATAACACAATGTAAAACTACAAATAAAAGTGCAACGCAATGTGAAATAATTTACACGCAACTAAATTTTGTCAAAAAAAAACCATATACGGGACGGGAACATTTGCTGTAATTTTTATGGCGGGTTATTGGATCCTTCTTCACTATTAAAGCATTGGATACTATTTTTGATTATAATGCCTTTTTACAACACCCGAGTTTCGGCCAATGGACTAATCACAAATCTTGGACTAGAAATTAAATAAAAAAATGTCGGTTACCAAAACAAAAGAATACAAAAATTGCATTAAATATTTCTTTAAAAGATGAATAATTGTACAAGAAATATTTTGTCGGGTAGTTAGAATTTAAGTAATAATAAGATGTTGATCTTTCACAGAGTATAGTAATGGCTTGATAAATAAGCAGCCTACAATTTTTGCAAATATGTTATTTTTAATAATGACCTCAGGTACGTCAACATATACCACTCAGCATTATGCTCTTGATAGATCTATGATAAATCATTAAAAATCCATGGATTAAATAATTCTTGTCATGTTGAAATCAGAATAAATGTGGTACTTCATGTTTTAGCAGCAAATGCCATTGTTATTATTAATTCTTTCACTGAAATCAAAATGTAAAAAATTTAGCTATCTAGGTATGTATGTATATGCATTTTCTTTATTGTAAAGTACAAATATATTTAATTAGTAAATTGATCAATAAGAAATGTAAAACAGTTATCTTCAATAAGAAATTGTTATTAATTAAAGAATAATCAATTAGGAACATATCAAACTTATTATCAGATAATAATTTTACAATAAATAGTCAAACAATTTAGTATTTTGATTAAGTAGAGAACAGTGCGCACAAGAAAAAACATGAAATTTTTTATATTCTGTTTCCTGTTAATAGGAACAGCATCAGCTTATACTGATCAAAGATGTTGGTCAGATACCCCAAGTTGGCAACCATATTTTGCACATCCAACAAGATGTGATTTATATTATCAATGTGATGCAACCAATGGTGAAGCAACTTTATTAGAGTGTGCTGAAGGACTATATTATGACACACAATTATTTGTAAGTTCAAATTTTATATGAATTGTTATAAGTGAATGGTGAAAATAATGTTCTAATGTTTTCAGCAATGTGTTTGGGCAGTAACAGATTGCACAAAAGGCATTGAGCCACAGCCAGAGCCCGAAGCACCGGAAGTTGAAATGGAACCTGAGTTATTAGAAGAATGTTCAGCTACTGATGACTTTTTCAGTCCAACTCATATTCCACATCCAACTGATTGTACCAAATTTTATATTTGTTGGAAAGGATACGGATATATGCGATCCTGTCCATCACAACTCCACTGGAATATAAGAAACAATTGGTGTGATTATCCATCAATAGCTCGTTGTGGCGAACGAGGAGTAGAAATTTTTCCAAAACCAGAAGAACCACTAGAGCCAGAAGTTCAACCAGAACTGATTACTGCATGTCCACTAAACGATGATATAGCCCATCCAAAACATGTTCCACATCCAACTGACTGCACCAAGTTCTACAAATGTTTTGCCGGATATGGATATATTCAAAAATGTCCAGCAGGCCTTCACTGGAGTATAAGAAACAATATTTGCGATTATCCAGCTGAAGCTCTTTGTGTGCCAGGTGAACGGGAAACTCCAAGACCAGAAGAACCACAAGAACCAGAAGTTGAACCAGAACAAGTTACTGCTTGTCTTCTCTATAAAGATTTAGGTCATCCAATTCAAGTTCCACATCCAACTGACTGCACCAAATTCTACAAATGCGACAATGGTTATGGATACATGCAAGACTGCCCAGCAGGCCTCCACTGGAATGTTAGAAGAAACTTGTGTGATTATCCATCAATTGCCCGATGCGGAGAACGAGCAGTAGAAATTGTTCCAAAACCAGAAGAACCACAAGAGCCAGAAGTTGAACCAGAACTAATTGCTTCATGTCTTCTCTACAAAGATTTAGGTCATCCAATTCAAGTTCCACATCCGACTGACTGCACCAAATTCTACATATGCGACACCGGTTATGGATACATCCAATACTGCCCAGCAGGACTTCACTGGAATGTTAGAAGAAACTGGTGTGATTATCCATCAATTGCCCGATGCGGAGAACGAGGAGTAGAAATTGTTCCAAAACCAGAAGAACCACAAGAGCCAGAAGTGGTACCAGAAGTTATTGCTTCTTGTCTTCTCTACAAAGATTTAGGTCATCCAATTCAAGTTCCACATCCAACTGACTGCACCAAATTCTACATATGCGACACCGGTTATGGATACATCCAAGATTGTCCAGCAGGCCTTCACTGGAATGTTAGAAGAAACTTGTGTGATTATCCATCAATTTCTCGATGCGGAGAACGAGGAGGAGAAATTGTTCCAAAACCAGAAGAACCACAAGAGCCAGAAGTGGTACCAGAAGTTATTGCTTCATGTCTTCTCTACAAAGATCTAGGTCATCCAATTCAAGTCCCACATCCAACTGACTGCACAAAATTCTACATATGCGACACCGGTTACGGATACATCCAAGACTGTCCAGCAGGCCTTCACTGGAATGTTAGAAGAAACTTGTGTGATTATCCATCAATTGCCCGATGCGGAGAACGAGGAGGAGAAATTGTTCCAAAACCAGAAGAACCAAAAGAGCCAGAAGTTGAACCTGAACTAATTGTTTCATGTCTTCTCTACAAAGATTTAGGTCATCCAATTCAAGTTCCACATCCAACTGACTGCACCAAATTCTACATATGCGATACTGGTTATGGATACATCCAAGACTGCCCAGCAGGACTTCACTGGAATGTTAGAAGAAACTTGTGTGATTATCCATCAATAGCTCGATGCGGAGAACGAGGAGTAGAAATTGTTCCAAAACCAGAAGAACGACAAAAGCCAGTTATTCCAGAACTAATTGACTCTTGTCTTCTCTATAAAGATTTAACCCATCTAACTCATATTCCACATCCAACTGATTGCACTAAATTTTACAAATGCGAAAATGGTTATGGATACATTCAATACTGCCCAGCAGGACTTCACTGGAATGTTAGAAGAAACTTGTGTGATTATCCATCAATTGCTCGATGCGGAGAACGAGGAGTAGAAATTGTTCCAAAACCAGAAGAACGACAAAAGCCAGTTATTCCAGAACTAATTGCCTCTTGTCTTCTCTATAAAGATTTAACCCATCTAACTCATATTCCACATCCAACTGATTGCACTAAATTTTACAAATGCGAAAATGGTTATGGATACATTCAAGACTGCCCAGCAGGACTTCACTGGAACGTTAGAAGAAACTGGTGTGATTACCCATCATTAGCTCTATGTGGTGAACGAGGAGGAGAAATTGTTCCAAAACCAGAAGAACCACAAGAGCCAGAAGTTGAACCAGAACTAATTGCTTCATGTCTTCTCTACAAAGATCTAGGTCATCCAATTCAAGTTCCACATCCAACTGACTGCACCAAATTCTACATATGCGACACTGGTTATGGATACATCCAAGATTGTCCAGCAGGCCTTCACTGGAATGTTAGAAGAAACTTGTGTGATTATCCATCAATGGCCCGATGCGGAGAACGAGGAGTAGAAATTGTTCCAAAACCAGAAGAACCACAAGAGCCAGAAGTGGTACCAGAAGTTATTGCTTCTTGTCTTCTCTACAAAGATTTAGGTCATCCAATTCAAGTTCCACATCCAACTGACTGCACTAAATTCTACATATGCGACACCGGTTATGGATACATCCAAGACTGCCCAGCAGGCCTTCACTGGAATGTTAGAAGAAACTTGTGTGATTATCCATCAAGTGCCCGATGCGGAGAACGAGGAGGAGAAATTGTTCCAAAACCAGAAGAACCACAAGAGCCAGAAGTGGTACCAGAAGTTATTGCTTCTTGTCTTCTCTACAAAGATTTAGGTCATCCAATTCAAGTTCCACATCCAACTGACTGCACCAAATTCTACATATGCGACACCGGTTATGGATATATCCAAGACTGCCCAGCAGGCCTTCACTGGAATGTTAGAAGAAACTTGTGTGATTATCCATCAATTGCTCGATGCGGAGAACGAGGAGTAGAAATTGTCCCAAAACCAGAAGAACCACAAAAGCCAGTTATTCCAGAACTAATTGCTTCTTGCCTTCTCTATAAAGATTTAACCCATCCAACTCAAGTTCCACATCCAACTGATTGCACTAAATTTTACAGATGCGAAAATGGTTATGGATACATTCAAGACTGCCCAGCAGGCCTTCACTGGAACGTTAGAAGAAACTTGTGTGATTACCCATCATTAGCCCTATGTGGTGAACGAGGAGGAGAAATTGTTCCAAAACCAGAAGAACCGGAAATTGAAGTTGAAATTAAGCCTGAAAGAATTGCAGCATGTCCTCTATACGAAAATCCTGCTAACCCTACAATTCTTCCGCACCCAACTGACTGTTCTAAATTTTATCAGTGTTTGGCAGGATACGGATATGTCCAGAACTGCCCAGCTGGCCTTCATTGGAGCATTAGAAGTAACGTTTGTGACTATCCAGCAGAAGCCGATTGTGTTCCAGGACAACACCGAGAAATTCCTGAGCCAGAACAACCAGTAGAACCAGAAATTGAGCCAGAACTGATTACTGCATGCCCACTACACGAAGATTCAGAAAACCCAACACATCTTGCACATCCAACTGACTGCACGAAGTTTTATAAATGCTTTAACGGATACGGATATATTCATGAATGTCCAGCAGGACTACACTGGAATCTAAGAAGAAATTGGTGTGATTATCCATCATTAGCGCTTTG
This sequence comes from Diogma glabrata, assembly GCA_963693315.1. Lineage (NCBI taxonomy): Eukaryota > Metazoa > Arthropoda > Insecta > Diptera > Cylindrotomidae > Diogma > Diogma glabrata. The sequence goes on along the minus strand of OY856187.1, from coordinate 134,650,409 downwards.
TGGTGAACGAGGTGGAGAAATTATTATAAAACCAGAGGAACCAGAAGTAGAGGAAGAACCAGAAAAACTAGCTGCCTGTCCACTTTATGAAAACCCAGCCAACCCAACAATCCTTCCACATCCAACCGATTGCACCAAATTTTATCAATGCTTGGCAGGATACGGATACGTTCAACAATGTCCAGCAGGTCTCCATTGGAGTGTAAGAAATAATGTTTGTGACTATCCATCGCAAGCACTTTGTGTTCCTGGTGAACACCATGAAATAAAACCAATACCAGAAGAACCATCAGAAGTTGAACCAGAGCGAATTGCTGCATGTCCATTTGACGAAAATCCAGACAACCCAACACACCTTCCACATCCAACTGATTGTACCAAATTCTACAAATGTTTGAGCGGATACGGTTACATTCATGATTGTCCAGCAGGTCTTCACTGGAATATGAGGAGAAACTGGTGTGATTATCCATCATTATCCCGTTGTGGAGAACGTGTTACAGAAATTGTTCCAAAACCAGAAGAACCACAAATTGAAGTAAAACCAGAAGAGCCAAAAATTAGTGCAGCATGTCCCCTTAAAGAAGATTCAGCCAACCCAACACAACTACCACATCCAACTGACTGTACCAAGTTCTACAAATGTTTAGAAGGACAAGCATATATCCAAGATTGTCCATCTGGACTTCACTGGAGTGTTCGAAACAACTTGTGCGACTGGCCATCTGATGCAAAATGTGTTGCAGGAGAACGAAGTGGTGAAATTGTTCCAAAACCAGAAGAACCAAAAGAGCCAGAAGTAAACATTGAACCTGAGGTTAACCGTGGATGTCCAGCTAATGAAAATCCAGCTAACCCAACGCAATTGGCACATCCAACTGACTGTACCAAGTTCTACAAGTGTTTAGAAGGACAAGCATATATCCAAGATTGTCCATCTGGACTTCACTGGAGTGTTCGAAACAACGTGTGTGACTGGCCATATGAAGCAAAATGTGTTGTAGGAGAACGAGGTGGTGAAGTTGTTCCAAAACCAGAAGAACCAAAAGAGCCAGAAGTAAACATTGAACCTGAAGTTAACCGTGGATGTCCAGCTAATGAAAATCCAGCTAACCCAACGCAATTGGCACATCCAACTGACTGTACCAAGTTCTACAAGTGTTTAGAAGGACAAGCATATATCCAAGATTGTCCATCTGGACTTCACTGGAGTGTTCGAAACAACGTGTGTGACTGGCCATCTGAAGCAAAATGTGTTGCAGGAGAACGAGGTGGTGAAGTTGTACCAAAACCAGAAGAACCAAAAGAACCAGAAGTAAACATTGAACCTGAGGTTAACCGTGGATGTCCAGCTAATGAAAATCCAGCTAACCCAACGCAATTGGCTCATCCAACTGACTGTACCAAGTTCTACAAGTGTTTAGAAGGACAAGCATATATCCAAGATTGTCCATCTGGACTTCACTGGAGTGTTCGAAACAACGTGTGTGTCTGGCCATCTGAAGCAAAATGTATCCCAGGAGAACGAGGTGGCGAAGTTGTTCCAAAACCAGAAGAACCTAAAGAGCCAGAAGTAAACATTGAACCTGAGGTTAACCGTGGATGTCCAGCTAATGAAAATCCAGCTAACCCAACGCAATTGGCTCATCCAACTGACTGTACCAAGTTCTACAAGTGTTTAGAAGGACAAGCATATATCCAAGATTGTCCATCTGGACTTCACTGGAGTGTTCGAAACAACGTGTGTGACTGGCCATCTGAAGCAAAATGTGTTGCAGGAGAACGAGGTGGTGAAGTTGTTCCAAAACCAGAAGAACCAAAAGAGCCAGAAGTAAACATTGAACCTGAGGTTAACCGTGGATGTCCAGCTAATGAAAATCCAGCTAACCCAACGCAATTGGCACATCCAACTGACTGTACCAAGTTCTACAAGTGTTTAGAAGGACAAGCATATATCCAAGATTGTCCATCTGGACTTCACTGGAGTGTTCGAAACAACGTGTGTGACTGGCCATCTGAAGCAAAATGTATCGCAGGAGAACGAGGTGGTGAAGTTGGTCCACAGCCATATGAACGAAAACAACTGTATAAAAACATTAAGTCTAAGGCAATCTCTGGATGCCCAGCTCATGAAAATCCAGCTAATCCAACGCAGTTGGCACATCCAACTGACTGTACCAAGTTCTACAATTGTTTAGAAGGACAAGCATATATCCAAGATTGTCCATCTGGACTTCACTGGAGCGTTCGAAACAACTTGTGTGACTGGCCATCTGAAGCAAAATGTATCGCAGGAGAACGAGGTGGCGAAGTTGTTCCAAAACCAGAAGAACCAAAAGAACCTGAGGTTAAACTTGAATGTCCAGCTAATGAAAATCCAGCTAACCCAACGCAATTGGCACATCCAACTGACTGTACCAAGTTCTACAAGTGTTTAGAAGGACAAGCATATATCCAAGATTGTCCATCTGGACTTCACTGGAGTGTACGAAACAACTTGTGTGACTGGCCATCTGATGCAAAATGTGTCGCAGGAGAACGAAGTGGTGAAGTTGTTCCAAAACCAGATGAACCAAAAGAACCTGAGGTTAAACTTGAATGTCCAGCTAATGAAAATCCAGCTAACCCAACGCAATTGGCACATCCAGCTGACTGTACCAAGTTCTACAAGTGTTTAGAAGGACAAGCATATATCCAAGATTGTCCATCTGGACTTCACTGGAGTGTTCGAAACAACGTGTGTGACTGGCCATCTGAAGCAAAATGTATCCCAGGAGAACGAGGTGGCGAAGTTGTTCCAAAACCAGAAGAACCTAAAGAACCTGAGGTTAAACTTGAATGTCCAGCTAATGAAAATCCAGCTAACCCAACGCAATTGGCACATCCAACTGACTGTACCAAGTTCTACAAATGTTTAGAAGGACAAGCATATATCCAAGATTGTCCAGCTGGACTTCACTGGAGCGTTAGAAGTAACTTGTGCGATTATCCCAGCAATGCTAGATGTCAATAAAACATTTCCTATTCGTATTTTCTAATAAAGATAAAACTTACATGAAATTAGTTATAACAATATTTATAAGTTAAAGAAATAAAAAATTGCTTGTTTAAATTTGGGATTTTATTTCCGAATAATATCCGCATATATTCCTGGAATTTTAACATTTGTACAAGAATTGAGCTATAGTATAAATAGACATTGGTAATCGTCTTTAATTATTTCCTAGACTTCTGGGTATTTTTTTTGCAAGCAGATAAATGACAAAAAACTAATGAGATTTAGCATGTTCACCTGTAAACTCTTCAATATTAATTTAGTTCTCAATTCTCATGTCTGACCTTTGATGTCTTAAAAAAATAAAATAATTGTGAAAGATTTTGATAGTCAACTTAACCAATTAAATATTTATTTCTATGTTGCATGTCAGACGACAATATAACGATAAACTTTTCTTAGATTTTCAATAAATATTAAATAATAAATTGATCTCTGTCATCATAGAAAGGTTGGTTTTTTGATGATACTTTAACAATATGTTTATTCCAATAATTTTACAATTACTACAATTTTTTACAACGTCATATTAAGTTTGTAAATTAAATAAATATCAATAATATTTTCAATGAAATCCATTCTATATTAATAGTTTGATAAAAAACCTATTATTAAATAGTTACTAAAATATTTCAAAACATACATTACCAATGTATGGTAGTGATCTTATATCCACACCTATCACAGCATCGTAACATAAGACAGATACTTTATCGTCGATAAAGAAGATAATAAAAAATCCTCGATAATTGAATATGATTATTTAATAGTACACTCTATTTTGTTAGCACTGATTACTTTTGTTAAGATCAAGAGATCAGTCAATTAAATTTTCAGAAATCGTTTGGTTTCATTTATTTGTCTTGTATACTTTTTACGGAAGGTCGTATTAAGGTCGTTTTCTATAAGTTAAACAAATCATCAGGGGTAGATTCTATAGTCCCAGCTCTTCTGGAGAGACGGGGCAGAAGTAACTGTTTAGATTTATCAATTTAACATCTTTTTTGTTAAAAACGAAGGAAAGGTGATCGATAGCCATATAGGAACTAGTACTTTGGTAAGATCGCCTTTCGAGGATAGTCAACACGCTTACCGAACGAGCAGATCAACGAAAACAGCGCTGGTCAAGTTGACTATAGAGAAGTCGGGGAACCGAGACGGTTAACAGCAAGGTAGTTGCTGTCTTCGTCTTTCGTAAAGTGGTCAAAAAGACTCTAAGGTAGAAGAATTTTGATAGCACCACAACTGACTGGATGTGTAAGAGAGTGAGGACTACGGTAGCCGAAATAAGGGCTGGGGAAAGTAAAATCAGCCTTGGCACCACTAGGGACTTTTCACGGAGCAGGGTATTATCTCCTCATGCGGATTGGAAATTCTGGTAAATATCTCAACCATGGCATCAATTGTCTTGGGTAGGTGGATGAAATTATCATTATCACCTGAGGTAAGTCATAGGAGACAATCTGTGACACTTTATAGAGGACTTAATCTGGTAGACAGATGGTGAACATCTGTTGGACTATGAAATCTGTTGGGCATTAAGCAGTGGCGACCAAAGTCAAGTCACCTTAGAGCTCTTATATGGTATGCAAAAACCTTGAAGGTAAAACATGGAGATGAAGCTCAACTATCCTAGGTAGATGTATACCATGATAGTGGGACATCACATACGGAGCAGTTGCATGAACGGGCAAGACCCTTGACTTAATACTTAACCCTGTTTATATCCTGAAAAGAATTTGGCCCTCGATAATATGGCGTATCATCAATTCGAAGCAATGAGTAGGCTATCTTTCCTTGTTTCTGAATTCAGTTTTTTTGTGAACGTAGGTCAGCACCATGGACTATTTCATTGTTTTATAACACCAGTTATTCTCATTTCCTTTACAATTCTACTCTAATCCCGTATAAATTTTCAGTTTCACCGTGTCATTTCTTCTATTGTTTCCCGATGGGCTATAGACCTTTTTCCTTAAACGTCAAAATTTATGCATGTAAAATAATCAACATTTATTGATTTTCATTGCAAATTTGCTTAATTTGATTGCTATTTACAGTGTTTTAAAAGTGAATATTTCATAACAATAATTAAATAAATTGTTAATTGTGTTGTGCTCTTAAGTTTTTTATGTATAAAGCCGGGCATTCACATACAACAGAAACAGAAACTGAAAACTATTCAAAATTCAAAACTCTATTATCACAATTCAAAATAATAATTAATATTATGTAACAGTTTCTGGTCATGTGACAGTTTCTGGAACAGAAACAATTAAATTTTAATTGTTTCTGTTTCAGCAAAACCCCCGATATAGAAGCCTCCTTCATTTTTTAGCACAGTAAAAATCGTGAACTTGTAGCGCCATTTTAAAATTAATACTCAATATAAAAAAAATTCAAAAAATCGCCCTAAAGCTCATAACGCCATCTGGAAAAAAAATTCAAAAATATTTAATCAAAAACACTAATCCAATTTTTTGCGTATGGCAATGTTCATTGTTTATTGCAAATGGCGTGAATGGGTATGGCTATGGTATATCGGGGGTTTTGGTTTCAGGCAAAACAGACGAATTTTCAGTTTCTGTTTCTTTTTCTAAATTCGGTTTCTGTTTCAGTTGCTGTCAAATTTGTATGAAATTCAATTTCTGTTTCTGTTGTATGTGAATGCCCGGCTTAAGGGATACTGAAATAATTAAAATCGCATTAAAATATGGAAATTAAATCAACTTTTAGGTATATTATTATTCATTTATTTCGGTTTATTTACAAAAATTTTTTACAAAATCTAACAGTATCAAATATATACAATCATAAAATAGTTTTTGTAAACATTTTTTGTTAATAAACTGTACTGACCAGACGTCCCACGCTTCGTGGAACTGTCCCACATTTCACGGTGCTGTCCCCCGGGCAAATCTGTCCCACGAAGCGTCTAACGAAACCAATATTTGCACACATGAAGTTGAGTTTATGGCAACATTTTATTGAAAGCAATCATTTAAAAATTGTTTTATATTAACAGGTCATTCAATAAGTTCGTAGGATAAGTAAGAAAAAAACAACATTTTGACAAAACTCGATTTTTTTATTCAACATAGTTGCCTTCGAGGGCGATACAACGAGTATAGCGATTTTCCAACTTTTCTATACCATTTTTATAGTATGATTTCTCTTTTTCGTCAAAATAGGCCTCAGTTTCAGCGATTACTTCATCATTGGACTTAAATTTCTTTCCAGCAAGCATTCTCTTGAGATCTGAAAACAGGAAAAAGTCGCTAGGGACTAAATCTGGAGAATATGGTGGGTGGGTAAGCAATTCAAAGCCCAATTCATTCAATTTTGCCATCGTTTTCATCGATCTGTGACACGGTGCATTATCTTGGTGAAACAACACTTTTTTCTTTTGCAATTGTGGCCGTTTCTTTGCGATTTCAGCCTTCAATCGATCCAAAAGTTCACAGTAATACTCGCTGTTGATGGTGGTTCCTTTTTGGAGATAGTCGATGAATATTATTCCGTTCGTATCCCAAAATACAGACGCCATCACCTTACCGGCCGACTGTTGCGTCTTTGTTCGCTTTGGATTCGGTTCGTCGACTGCTGTCCACTCAGCTGACTGTCTTTTGGATTCTGGTGTGTAATTATGAAGCCATGTCTCATCCATTGTCATATATCTACGATAGAATTCCATTTTATTGCGGTTTAACAGTGCCATAGACTCCTCCGAAGCATCGATTCGTTGTTGTTTTTGGTCGACTGTGAGCTCATGCGGCACCCAATTTGCACAGAGCTTTCGCATACCCAAATGTTCATGTAAAATGGTAAAAACACTTCCATCTGCTACCTTTACAATGTCAGCTATTTCGTGCACCTTCAATTTGCGATCGTTCATAACCAATTTGTGGAGTTTTTTTATATTTTCTGGAATAACAGCCTAATAATGCTTTATTAAAATTCGAAATTCACTTTTTTCCATTTTTTTTTCAAAAACAAAAGTTGCTTCACACAAAATGCTATAACTCACGAATCAATAGTCAGATTGCTGTCAAATTTATACACGTATCGTTTGAAGGTTAGTACTAAATAAAAATCACATGGAAAAAATTCTAGTAACGCCATCTATGTGTCATCCTACGGACTTATTGAATGACCTAGTATTTCACAGTTCTTTCTTTTTCTTGAATATGATAGGATAGAGAAAGTTATAATAAAATAAGTAAAAAGCAAAATCATCCACATTGTTTGATCATGTGACGCACCGTCTTCCTCAATGATTAAAGCACAGTTATAGAACTATATGAAGGCGTGTTTCTTCGAGCAAGCAATACCGTGCCATCATCCAGGGATATTTCACAGCAAAGATTGAGGATGACACCGTGGACTAAATACAGTTCAGCGACCAGCATCCCTAAAATATCACCTTGGGTAGCGATATCTTACTGCTATTGCCAGTGGTACTGTAGTACAGCTCGTACAGTTTTTGTAATATCATTTGTTAATTTTACTGTTTAGAGAGAAAGAGAACAAACCAGTGCAGATTTACTGATATAGTGTTTCAATTTAACTATTATTTTTTTGGTTTCTGTAAATTCCTTTTCTCGCCCATTGCGCCCCTTTTTATTGTTTGAGTGTAGTTGCAATTAACAATGAACGTTTTTATATCAAAAAACATATATGCAGATACAAATAAACATTTTAAGCGTTGCTATCAGCTGCTGTATCCAGCAACCTAACCAGGTTTTTTAAACCATTATAATGGTTACAAATAGACTAATAGGATTATAGAACTAAGATTGGTTAGGCAAAACTGAAAGAAATATTTATAATACAGAAACTGTTTACTCCTTTCATCTCGTTTACCACAACTAAAGCTTTCGTTCGATGAATTGCACATCTAAACTAATTGAATCATTATTTGATAACAAATTTGCATGTGGCTCAAAATTAGAAGCTATAATTAAAAATATTTTAATGTATCATATCCTGGACCAAACAAAACTAGAATCGGTCGCAAACTTTGGAACGGTTTATGCATCGAAATATATAGAATTAAAATATTGCCGATTCTAAAGAGCAGTTCAGCACCGTGGTGTGTCATGGTGTGAACAAATGACTAACCAATCTTAATTCGAATTTTGACCATAATGTATTGGGGATTGGATGAGCCGTTCATATTCCTTATACTGGAATTAGAACTCCTGCTGATTTAATTAGAACTCCTGCTGATTTAATGACTCCTGCTGAGTCAATGTTAATAGCATTAATGCACTAGAAAGAATATTGAAGTTGTACGAACCTTCGAAGGTATATTTAACAGTGGCTGAGAAATGTCCAATTAAAATTAAAGAATTTTTTGATAAAAAAAAATTTTTTTCTCCATACTCCATACTGTCCTAGCATACTCCACCAATCATCATATCATTAAACTGAGTGAGAGAGAATCATCTAACGCTATGAAAAAATTTCAAACATTAAATAATTTGAAAGAAAGCTGCAGGAAAGTCTAAATTCAAGATTCAAGACTTCGGCATATTGAAAAAAACGGTATTTTTGACATATCCTAGGTAAATCAATAAGTGTGGAATAAGTGAAACAAGAAAACATTTTTTTGGCCAAGTTAAGTTTTATTTCTCAACATACATTCCTTTTAATTCGATACAGTGAGTTCAACGTATTTATAACTTTTTTATCCCGTCCGAAAAGTAATCTTCTTTTGAGTGAAATCGCTTACCGGTGAGCCATCGTTTTAGGCTTGGAAACAGATCTGGCGAATGTAGCGGTTGAGGAACCAGTTCAAATTCAATTTCGTGCAATTTCGGTTGAGCGATTAACGATATATGAGCATGCGCGTTGTCATGATGATAGATGATTTTTCAAATGCGGCGGTTTTTCTGCGATTTCAACTTTCGAAAATAATGATGAATGATATGCGCCAGTTATGATTGTACTTTTTCCAAAATAGTTGATGAATATTATTCTACGTGCATCCCAAAATACGAAGGCCATTGCCTTTCCCGTCCATTACTGGGGTTTTGGACGCTTTGGAGCACTTATAGCTTGTATAAAGATTCTCGCTATATAATTTCAAATAAATATTTAAAAGATCACTTCTATATGTATCCAGTTTGTAGTTAGTAATTCTCTCTAATTAATCCTTTTCATTCCTCCAAGAAAAATCTTCTGACAAACTAATCCCAATAATGTAGAATTTTTTAAAGATGATAAATCAATTTTCTTGAATCATATTTTGGATTTCTTGAATTTAACGTATTTATTTAATTGGATGCAACAAATATTTAAATGATATAAATTCTTCGAAAATATGCTTCTAAAAAACCAAATTAATAACACGTTGAGTTTGGTTTAATTCATATTAGTTTTAATGTATGAATATACACATCAATTAAAGTAAATAAATTAGATTATATTTCTCAGCAATAAAATAATATTAAAAACATAATAAGGAACTCCATTTTTTAACAAATTAATTTGAGTTTAATATCAACAGCAATTAAACTATATATTTAATTATATTTCGCAGCAATTAATTAATAAATTAAATTATAGCAGGAACTTTTAATTACAAAAAAAATCATAACTTTTTTGAAAAATGAAGAAGTTTTTATAATTGCGGAAAAATTAGAATTGAGAATTATTTGTTTTTTCAAATCTAAAAATCAAGAAAAAAAAACATCGCATACTAAATTAAAATTTTTAAAGTTTAATTTAGATGTTCGCCACACACTTTCACCAGAAACACAATTTTTTAACTCATACCATGGAGTTTAATGCAAGCTGGTTTAATGGTTTAATGGAAAAATTAATCCATTTTTCGTTTATGTTATAATTCAAGAATAGAGTCGCTGTAGTATATAAATAAAAACTCAAGTTTGTTAAGATTGTAATGTCAAAACGTATAAACATTTAAAATGACATGTCAACTGATTTGATGTTTTTTAAATGACAGGGCCACACACACTACAAAACAAAAAATGATTGCAATATATCTCACTCTCTTTTAATATTGATTTTATATTTAATATTTATTTAGCGTGATGATTACAGCGTAACGGTGATGCTAATATAAAATTTTTCCCCCATACAAAATCGCACAACGCGCCTAATGAAGTTTTCAACTTGAAAAAGTGAGCCATTAAATTTGTAAATACATACAACTGTACTATTGCTTGGATGTAAAAATAAATATATAGAATTTTTCCTTTAAACATCAAATCGTTATATGTATTGCTGCATGTTATAATAATTAGAAATCAATATTTATGTATTAAAATTTACTGCAAAAATAATAATAATGCAAATATATTAAACACACTTTAAAGACAACGCAAAACCATCTTGATTTGCAAGAAATAACAATTATTTAAAGTTTTCGAAATACAAATCAGCTCATCACAAAGTACTAAATTGAAACCGAAATAGAAATTTTATGAAGAAAATATTTGCAACGGAATAGAAATGATGCAAATGTTGTCATGAGTTTACGCATGGTGATAGAAGAAAAATATATGTATTAGTGGCATTGAACAGTTATTACTAATAGCGTTTTCGTTTCTCGATTTAAGTTTTGACATCAGAGCGGACAAAACTCTTTCAGTTTTGCATTTTTTTTTTGTAGTTTTGCATTTATTTTTTCAGTTTTGCTCTTAAAATACTCGAGAATCGAACAGAAAAAAGTCACATTTTTTAGATCTGTCAAATTTGTTTAACAAAATAAAGGAATTCAATATTTTAATGTATATTATTATTTTTACACTATTTAATTATTTTTATTTAAGAAAAATACATCATTAAAAACAATAACTCCCATATCTGGAAGTTAAAAATATGTTTTTTCTTATTTTTTATAATATATTTATATATTAAACAAGGCAACATTATTGCACCGTCTCTTGAGAAAAAGTCAAAAAATGCAAAATAATTGCCCTCAAAAAGTTTGAAGCTTGCTTCCAAATCGAGAAAAGAAAACGCAATTTTTTTCCGGTCAACATTTTTTGAAGATTCGAACAGAAAAAATGTGGCCTGAAAAAAAAGTGCAAAAACAAGTCACATTCATTTTTTTGTAGAATCAAAACCGCTACTAAAGTTTCACATCTAGTCACTCATGTAGTTGTCATCACGGTATAAAAAATAATCTTTCGTAACGTAGCCAAGAGGAAAGAAAACGGATGGACATTAACTTATCATATAGGATTGTATGATCTAAGTCTATACTACGGGACTCAGCCCAGCACCGTGTAATATAACGGCAAAAGAATATAAGGAAACAACACTCAACAGGATTCAGACATGTAAGTTAGTATTTTTTTGTTATCTGTAGGCTAAGATTTATATTAAGCATGGCTTATTGAAATAAGTATTAGTGTTCTTGACGTGAGAGCGAGTTCGGACTAGCTCTCGCATAGGTTCCACAAATCGTTCCCAAATGTTAATTTAGTCACATACTCACACACAATTTCTTTTGTTGCCACCTGGGCTAAACATTTAAATGCAAAACCTTGGAATACTGGAGCAATATGCCTGATTGCTACCTAGGTGTGAGAAGCCCGCATCGCGTGCAACACGTTTCTGCGATATGTGACCAGAATTAGCACTTAAACGACATATAATTCTACTTAAGAACATTACCTCAAAATCACTGCTAGTTTGATAGAGAATTTGTTTAATTTACTATTTTTGCCCTGGTAGATGAACTAATAATTATATCAATAATGTAAATTAATAAATTATTGTAAAAATAAATCCACAAAACAATCTTTTAATAGTTATATATATTTATTTGACGCGTTTCGAATGTTCTACATCCATCATCGGCTACAAAATATAAGACTAAATATAAATAAAAACAATATGTAATTCATTCTTAAAATTTTTGACTGATAAAATGGCTAACATGCATAAAAATGGCTTTTATGCATATAAAATTTACTTGTTTTCTAAAGAAATATGAAACAATGATCAAAATATTATTATGAATGGAATATAACTGACTTAAATTTTGAATAAAGTATTTGAACTAAAAGATAGTTGGTCGTTTAAAATTAAATTTGGAGATTTTTTGAATGCTTTATAAATTTCAAACTCTTCCAGAGAATCCATTAAAAATCCTTTGCTATATAAATGCAAAGGATTTAAATTTTGTTCGAAACTTGTATAGTTATGATTATTATCATTTAAATGATTGGGAAAAATTGACTTCAAATTTTGTTTATTTTTGGTGATTGGAATATGTTCTTTGAATCTTTCTATAAAATTTCTTCCCGTTTTTCTATGTAAAATTTTTCACAATTGTCACAATTGATTTTATAAATTCCAGAACATGACTTCAAACTGATGTTAGATTTTAGTTTTTAAAATTTTATATAAATTATTTTTTGTTCTAAAAGATATCGAGTAATTATGTTTTTTGAAATGATTTTTTAAAATGTTAGGTAATAAGTTAGTATATTCCATTTGAATATATTTGATGTTGGTATATTATTATTTGAATTTTTTAACTTATTTAAACATTTAGATAGTAACTTATCTATAAATTTTGAATCATAACCATTATCTGAAGCGATAAATTTGATTGTATTCAATTCATCTGGGAAATTTGAAATGTTTAGTGGTATATTTAGAAGGCGATAAATGAGTGAATTGTATGCTGCTGCTTTTTGTGAATTTGGATGATGTGACGAATTATTTATGGTTATACTGGTAGTAGTTGGTTTTCGAAAAATTTTATATTCAAATTGATAATTATTTTTTAAAATAGTTATATCTAAAAAATTTATTGAACTATTTTCTTCAATTTCAAGGGTAAATTTTATATTTGGGTGAATACTATTCATATAATAATTAAAATTTTGTATTTGTCTACAAGTTCCATTAAACAAAATGAAGGTATCATCCACATATCTTGAATAAGAAATTAATAAATTTTGTTGTATATTTATTTATTTAAATTTGAAAATATGTATTTGTTCTTAAAACTATTTAAGAAAATATCAGCAAGTAATCCACTTAAAGGAGGACCCATTGCAAGACCCTTATCTTGAATGAAAAATTTTTCATCGAACGTAAAATAAATTTGTTTTAAAATAATTCGAATTATGTTGATTAAATCTTTAATTTTTAAAACATCTAAAGTGCCAGTGTTGATTAAATTTTCTTCTAAAATATTGTTAGTTTCATCATGGTTATGGTTTCATGGTTTCATTATGGTTAATTAATCTGGTTTTAATACTATTAATGGCTTTTAATTCATGCTGATAAAATTTTTTTAGAAAAATATTAAAATTACCATTTTCCATTAAATTCTTAAATTTTCTGGTAATAACACTTCTTGCTTCATTACGAATTTCTGAAGTAGGTAAAATTTTGATTGCAGTTTCAGCATTAATAATTTCAGAAGTCAAACTGTAGTTGTTAAATTGGGGTAGATTATATTTTAGGCCTTTAGATAATAAACTATTTTCTGAATCATTTAGAACAATGTGTGTATAATTTATAATTTTTTCAAAAAATACGTGTTTGTTTATTATTTCAACTGGAACATGTTGTAGTTCAAAAAGTTTTTGAATCTTAGAATTTTGAATTAAAATTATTTTACTGATCATAACTGTAATTTGTTCATTAATATTTTCTAAAATATTATCTATTATAGCGGGATGTATTGAATTTAACATTTATTTAATAAAACTTTTTTAGAATAAAGAAATTTAATCTCATTTCGAATCCACATTTTTTGTGCAGCTAAACATACTTTAATGGCTGTTTTTGATTTAGTTTTTATTATAGTTCTGGAGTAATTTGGAATAATATCTAAACTTAAACATTATTTGTTGAACAATATGTTTTTGTTTGTTTTTATTAATTTAATCTTTACATTTTTGTATTTATAGACTAATAATGTTTCCCTTGGCCCTGCATATTTCCCTGCATTTTCGAAAACTTGAGAGAAAGTGAAAATAAATTTAATTGAAATTCTAAACAACCTTGAAAATAAAATTTACTATCAATAAATCAAAAATAATATTTTTCTTTTATTTATTAATAATAAATTTTTTTTTTAGAGTTGTTTTGAATTAAAGACCTTGCAGCAAAAGGGAGCCAAGTTAAAATTTTTAAAGGTTCATGCATCAAACGATAGAACTGATTATTGAAAAGAGAGCAACGACTAAAATCTGCAACAGGGTTCTCAAGGGCAATGAAACTTTTCTTCGCTTCCACCCAAATTTTTGAAAATGTGATTTGATTACGTAACGGGGTGAATATATGATACATATCTATATCTTATTAAGCTAAACCATAATTATCTTATTAAATGATAATTTCCTATAATTTCTTTAAATAAATTATGATTTAATCAGTTTCTGTTTTATATAAAACAAATCGAAAATTGAATCGACTATAATAACTTGATATAATATCTATTTATTCAATTGAAATAATATAAAATGAATTCGTGTAAAAGAATAATTTTAATTTTTTTGCTATATAAAATAATTAATGGAAATTCGGGAAAAATTATTGTAACTGATACCATAATCTCTAAAATCGACAATATTTACAGAGTAACGAAAACATTTTACAAGATGAAATTTATCGATAATATAATATTTATTTCGTGTTACGAATTTTACGATAACTTTTATTTATTAAAAAGATTCGCTGACGATAATTTTTCGATTCAATTTATTATAACACAAAATTTAAATGTATCAACCATATCTTACATAAAGGAAACACGAATTGGTATTGTTGGTGAAATGGAATGTGATAATATGAAATTTATTTTAAAATCAGCTAATGAAAATTATTACTTTAAAAATAGCTATGTTTGGTTGTTTTTAGATTTCAATCAAACACATAACGAAAATTATTTCATTAATTATTTTAAAGATTTAAATATATTACCTATAAGTGATGTGGTTATATTTATGTTGGATGAGAATTCAAATTGGAAGGTTCATGATATTTATAAAATTACAGAAGGTAAAAATCCAATTGTGACTACAATTGGAACGTTTGATACAGAGAGTGAAGAAAATTGCGAAAATCTTTATGAGATGTTCAACCGATTTGGAACAAGCGGAAAACGCAGACATAATTTAAATGGAATTTATTTGAATTGTGCAACAGTGGTAAGACAAAAATTTGAAATAAAAATTTAACTATAGGACTAATTAAATTTAACTAACTGTCCATCGTCTAGATTTTATTCTTGAAATATGACAGAGTTAATTTCATCATTGGTATATTATAAAACATTTTTGAAAAAATAGATAATTTCTTGTTTGCTAACCATAACATTTTGCAAAAAATCTGGGCAAAAGCCATTTGCAGGCGCAGCATCGTTTACGTTTCATAGCTCAAGAAAACTCTAAGGTCCTTTCGTTTTTTATGTTTCAAATATATTTCCATCTCCGATATAAGTAAATATGCAACGATTTAATAATTTAAATTAATTTCGGACTATTTGGTTGGGTTTATTAAGTAATATAGTTTCAGGGCTCTGAGATTGATACAATTACTGTTGACTGTTAAATCGAATCGTTAAAAGCATCACTTATTAGTTTTGGCACTCACTCAATAAAAATTTCAAAACAATTCTTGATAACTTTTAAAAAGAACCAATCTGAGTTTGGTCAAAATGGGGAGTGTCTTCAGTCTTAACGCACTGGTGCTTGCCAGAGTCTATAAAAAGCGACGGAGAAGTATAGAATAAACGTGTAATGCTCTACAAGAACAAGATAATTATTTATCAGAAAATAAACCCTGAATAGTCATTTTATATATTGTGGAGGACTTTCTACAGTAGGGAAGCTGGGTATAATGAAAAAAATACATGCAACTTAATAAAGCCTCTTTTCATGGATCAAATAATTTCATGTTTAAGCTCATGGATTGTTTGTTGAGATAAACCAGATCTTTCACGTATCATTTATAATTAGCACGTCTTTAAATTGCCACGATTTGAGAGGATAATATCATAATTTCGAGAAAGCAAACGTCTATTGAATTTGATATGCAGTATATCAATTAAGTCGATGATATAATGAAGCATTGAGGTGATATATAATGATGAATTCTGATTACAAACAACATCAGGTACTTTTAATTAATAAATAATGTAATTGTTTTGTAAGCATTACTCGACTATTCGTGTAGCTACTGCCACAAATGTCGCTTTTTATTTGACTGTCGACGTTCTGCTATCAAACACAAAAGTTTCGGACTATTCTACTACATAAATGTCAAAAATGACATCATATGACATTTCATCAAATCACAGTCTAATAACTTCTAAACAAAACAACGCATAAAAACTGGATATCTATTGGGCAACTCGAACACCCCTTGCTCTCCAAAATTGGTTAAAGATTTTCGGTACGTTTATGGGCAGAAATTGTAGCTTATTGTCTCTAGTTTCCAATGCCGTGTGGTTCTTTTCGAAATACAAAATATGGTGGCTGAAATGGATATTGTTTATATGGTTTACTGTTTCAGGTTTTGTTTTAATTTAGAATGAAATTAAAATTAAATATATATTATTTGGCAGTTACTTCTTTCTGGCAATAGAAGAATAATAATATATTTTTTTTCTCTATAAATGGAAAGAGATAAAAATGCTGCATGGGACCCTGTATTTTTGTGTTTATTTTTACAGGAGCCTTTTCTTTTGTGGAAATTATTTTCAATGCAAAATTTGAATTTAATAAAAAATAGCTTCAATTTTTTTTATAGTTTTATAGTGTAGATACACAAATATTACTTATCCTGTATATTTTATAATCTAAGATTGTAATAGAAAATAATGTTTTTCTACAACAGTGCGCAAAGTAGTCACTTTGCGCACAGTTTGTAGTGCGCAAAGTACATGTTTTTTTGATTGTGCGGTAATACACTGAAATTTTATAGAACAGTTTTTTTTGTAATTTCTTATATACTATACGTAATAGAGGCTTGAAAAAAATAATCAAAACAATAATCATTTGTTATAGAAAGTTTTATCAATGTTGATTATGATTCAGAAAATTTAACATTGAAAGTTAAATTTTATTATTTAATATTTTTGCGCACAATTGTAGAAAAAATAGTGTATGCAACTCGTGCGCAATTCTTTTTTTAACTCGAGTGAATTGCCGGACTCGCTATCGCTATCGGTCAATATTTCATCTCGTTAAAAAAAGAATAACTTTGCGCACTTGATGCATAAATAACTATTTCTATCTATCAGTTTAAAACAGAAAGTTGGCTTTTGCTGTTTAGCGCGCATTATTTAATTTTTTCTGCTTATGGACGGAAAGTAAAAACACAAATATAACCAAAGACATAATGGACAAAGACATAATATTAAAATTTATTAATTTCTTCTCCCCAAAATACTTTTGATTTTTTGGCTCTATAACCCGAGGGCTTCTTTTTAAAAAAGGCAAAAATCTTTTATATATACTAATATCCAAATTTTCTTTAGCGATGAATGTTGATTTAAACATTGAATAATTTGACCACATTGTGGAAGACTTTTTTGTCTGCGATGGTTCACCAAAATATACCAAAAACGCATCTTCAGAATAAAAATTTCCTGTTTTTTTCTTCTTACACCAATTGATAAATAATATGTAAGCTTTTTCATACCGGACTTTAGATTTTTCAGGCAACAGATCTAAAGTTAAATTGTTGGTTGCTTCTTTTATATGAGGTGAAGTGCTAATTATATCACTTTCATCACTACTGCTCATTTTAAATTATTTTTATTTAAAAATAGATATAAACAAACTCTGCATAAATTTTAAATTTATTAATTTAAAATTTTAACTTGACGTCCGATACGTTTTTTAAACAACAAATAAATGCCTCCTTGGCAACTTTGATCGCATTTGTCGGCAGTCGTTAAAAAAATAGTATGTATACTTTGAGTAGAAAGTAACATTGCTGCTCTGACATGAGTGCTGCAATTTTCATGTACGAGCAGCAATGTCGTACTTTCTGCTCTTAATATACAATGTACTATTGTGTTTTTTCTTTACAATAAGAATTTAATCTAAAGCTAGAAGTATTTATTAAATGATAATTACCTAAGTATCGCTACTTCCAGTTTTTTTTTCAATTTTTTGGACCTTAATCCGTAACTAAGATCCAACTTAAGTTAATAAGCTGTATTAAATTTGTCGCCAAAATCTGGAACTCATTTGTATAATGAAGTTAGACACACATTGAGTTCCAGCTTAAGTTAATAAGTTGTATTAAATTTGTCGCCAAAATCTGGAACTCATTTGTACAATGAAGTTGACACACATTGAGTTCCAACTTAAGTTACTAAGTTGTATTAAAAAAAATGGAACTCAAATTTGAGTTCCATCCGTTATACTTGAGATATTAATTTGTCGATTAAATATTTAGGCAATAAATTGTTTTTCATTTTAAGGCCGTGTGTCAATACAGCTAAATCTAAAACTAAATTTTCTTTCAAATTTGAGTTTCATCTTGTTATACTATGGGTATGGATATCTCCATTATATTCCAAGTATCACTACTTCCAGTTTTTTTTCAATTTTTTGGACCTTAATCCGTAACTAATATCCAACTTAAGTTAATAAGTTGTATTAAATGTGTCGCCAAAATCTGGAACTCATTTAAACAATGAAGTTAGACACACATTGAGTTCCAACTTAAGTTAAGAAGTTGTATTAAATTTGTCACCAAAATCTAGAACTCATTTGTACAATGAAGTTAGACACACATTGAGTTCCAACTTAAGTTAAGAACTTGTATTAAATTCGCCAAAACTTGAAACTCATTGGAACAAGAGTTCCAACTTAAGTTACTAAGTTGTATTAAAAAAAATGGAACTCAAATTTGAGTTCCATCCGTTATACTTGAGACATTAATTTGTCGATTAAATATTTAGGCAATAAATTGTTTTTTATTTTAAGGCCGTGTGTCAATACAGCTAAATCTAAAACTAAATTTTCTTACCATATGGTAAAAAAAATTAGCCTATGTTGAATTTATTACCAAAGATTGCTGTGTCAATTGGCTAAATCTAAATTGTAACATATCGAAATAATTGTCTTTGCTTTTAACAAATTGTCTTTGAAATTAAAATGAACAAATAAAATGTATTTTTCGGCAAACGGCTGTAAAGTTTAAGTTTACTGCCGCTAGGGAGTTAGTTAAAGTCTTACTTTTTTTACTCCGGCTGCAAAAGTAACGCCATTTTCATTTTATACTACGGCGACTGTAAAGTAGCATTTGTTATTTTGTTATTTTTTCAAACAAATTATATAACTATGACAACAAAAAATAAGTTGATTCCTATTGGATTATGATATTTTGAATTATTGTATGTTACTATGACAACAAAACATAACAAACAGTTTCATTGGATAATGAAATTTTGAATTATTGTATAACTATGACAACAAAATAACAACTATTTCAATTGTATTATGAAATTTTGAAAAGGCTGCTTTAATAAAAAAAATTTTAGGTAATTATATGGAATTCTTCCGTCACTTCCGATGACCTTGAAAATGGAGTATGTTGTACAGCTTTTTATACTGAGCAATAATATACTTTAGGAGGAAAACATTACTTTAGGAGCTATTTATAAAAAAAAAATTTTATTTTTAATTATTTATTTAAGTATAAAGATATATTATTTATGATATTTTATTTTATGTTTCACTCGCTTCTGCGACCCTGCAGACCTTCGATCAATAGCACCCTCCCCACACACACCGCCCCCTCATCCCCCAGCACCTATCCCTTCATCTGATAGATTATTGTTTTGTTTTGTCGGTCAAATATTTTAAGATATAATATTTTATGATACATTATTTTATTTTTCACTCGCTTCTGCGACCCTGCAGACCTTCGATCAATAGCACCCCCCCCCCCCTCTCACCCCCCTCTTCCCCCGCACCCATTCCTTCATCTGATAGATTATTGTTTCATCGATTATTGTATGGTTGGGTGCGGGGGAGGAGGAGGAGGAGGGGTGGGGGGGGGGAGGTGCTATTGATCGCAGGTCTGCAGGGTCGCAGAAGCGAGTGAAATATAAAATAATATGTAATATAATACTAGATCTTAAAATATTTCACCGACAAAACAAAACAATAATCTATCATATGATTGATATTTTCAACATAAAAAAAGTCTATCTAGTAATGTTTTCCGCGCCCTATATCCCCTATATTCCGCCCCCTCGGACACT
The DNA here is from genome assembly GCA_963693315.1 of Diogma glabrata. NCBI lineage: Eukaryota > Metazoa > Arthropoda > Insecta > Diptera > Cylindrotomidae > Diogma > Diogma glabrata. The sequence goes on along the minus strand of OY856187.1, from coordinate 134,630,130 downwards.
TCTTCAATTATTTGGTTATCTATGTAAATATTTTCTGTAACTCTACTATTAATACACATACATTTAGTTTTGTTTAAATTTAATTTCATTCTATTCATCTTAAACCATTTATCAATATTGTTCAAATCTACCTTAATTTTAAACAAACATTCATCAACCGAATCACCTGTGGCATACAAAAGAGCATCATCAGCAAATAGAAAGATGTTGAACAAAGATATTACTTCCTTGATATCATTTATATATATTAGAAATAATATGACACCTAAAATTGTTAAATTTGATGTGATGTTATTCACCTTCGTTCTTTGGTATCTTTGAGTTAGATAAGATGTAAACCAGCTCAATTCCTTTTCCATAACGCCAATATTTTTAAGTTTTAACAAAAGAATTAGTTTATCTCAGGGTTGTTTACGCGTAATCTAAAATAGATTACATTACACGTTATCTATGTAATGTAATCTATGTCATCTGTGTAATCTATTTCAATTTGGCGTAATCTATCAGGGAGTTAGGGAAAATGCTTCTCTTTTAAATCCAGTTTGTAGTTTGACCAAAATATGCCAGAATCCTGAAACCTCAATTGCGGAATCTACTCATTTGTGGATGAATTTGGAATTGCCAACAAAGTTTAGCAGCTCCCAAGCAAATTTAGACAGACGAAAGGAAAAAAACACTTTGTATTATAATTTCAAATTAATAAACTAAAAATTAAGCTGTTTTACTAATAGTCCCTGGGCCGGCGCCGATTTCATATGATGAATACCACATATTTTATACTCCGTGAGGCGTCTGTCCTTGACGAGCCCGAAAATATTTGTTCTGCGATTTTTTTTCAAATCGGCCGCTTTTGCGTTCGGTAAGCTCCGAAAAATGCCGATGGCCCGGGATCTTGTAAATTTTTGTTTTTTTTAACTATGGGGGCTGGAATTTTGATTTAGAACACTAGGGTAACCTTGTCCGACAAAAATTTGTCTGCTATTGTCTAGTCCGACAACCCAAACATCCAAAATGTCAGTTGTCGGACTCGATAATAGCAAACACATTTTGGTCGGACAAGCTTACCCTCGTATTCTAAAACAAATTTCCAACCTCCACAGTTAAAAAAAATAAATGTGGTAGCAAATTTACAAGATCGTGGGCAATCGACATTTTTCGGAGCTTGCCGAACGCTAAAGCGGCCGATTTGAGAAAAATCATAGAACAAATGTTTTCGGGCTCGTCAAGGACAGGCGCATCACGAAGTATAAAATATGTGGTAATCATCACATGAAATTGGCGCCGGCCCAGGGACTATAAGGTTTTACAATTATTTTTAATTTTATGTTTTGCTAAAAAATTTTAGAATTTACTTACATATCAATTAAATAGATTACATTATAGATTACACGAAAATATCGCGCGTAATTTACTAACACGTAATCTATGCGTTATCTATACATGTAAAGTAATCTATTTTGTCTACGTAACCACCCTGAATTAGTCTCAAAAACTCTTCGAAGACCAAGAAAAAACAGCAATAACGGCTTCTTTCCCGTTTGTGATTACTAAGTTAATGAGAATATCGCAATTATGATTTTGACGAAACCCCGATTGAAAATCAAACAAAAGTTGATTATTCTCCAGGTACGTTTTCAGCTGTAAGTTTACTGTTTTTTCTAGTATCTTGGCCTCTGTGGAAATCATATTTACTGGACGAAAATCACTGCAATTCTTAGATCCTTTAACTTTTTCGATAGGTACAACAAGTGTTTGCTTCCATTGTGAAGGAAAACTCCCTTCTTCTAAAGATTTATTAATAATTAATAGACAGCAAATTTTCAACTGTTAGATCAAAACAATCTCGTAGCATAGTAATATTGACGTAGTTTATATCACTTTTGTTATTCATAGTATTAATTATATTGAACAAATCTTCTATATCAATTAAATTAAATTTAAAACGAAAGTTGTTTTGCGGAATTGAATTTACATAGGTAATATGAGGTATACTATCAATTATATAAGAAACACTATTTACAAAATATGAATTTTCATAATTTCTCTCTAAAAAGTACACTTGGCTTCAATTGTCCAGCGTTGCGAAAGCTGTCAATATCAAAGCAGTTTAGATAAGTTCATATCGTAACCGCTGTCAATTACTTATCGTAACTGCTGAAGTTTTGGCCTCAAATTTTCTTTTTTAAATCAAAGTACGCGAGTGATTCCTGTCAAACAAACTATTTCAGTTCATTGTTCAACTTCCTTGTAAATTGATTCAGAGCAGAAACAGAAACAAAACACAAATGGAAGATCCTACAAGTGACTTGAGTGATGGTTGACCTAATGAATTTGGTGAAGCTGCTGCAAATATTCATTTAGAGCTTCTACCGGACAAGTCTAGAGACAAATATATAGCAACATACACGTTTTGCTCTTGGATGAAAGAGAAAAAAGCTCAATCACCGTCGGAAAATTATGAGAGAAATTATGAAAAGCACTGTTCGTAACTCGTGGAGAAAGTAAGTTATTTCAGAATTGGTGAATTGTTTGCACTCGCTATCGCTCGTGCACAAACTTTCACCAATGCTGAAATAACTTACTTTCTCCACTTGTTACGAAATGTACTATAAAATTATTAGCAATTTCTAGACTGTCAGTTATGATAGTGGAACCAAACAGGACTTCTTTTATTTCATTAAATGGTTTCTTTAGTACATAAGTCTTAATGTTTCTCCACATCTCTTTTTGATCATTGGCATTATCCGTTTTATTCGTAATGAAAAGTTTTTTTAGCAGTAGTTAGTTTATTCTTGTAAGAATTTCTCAGGTTATTGTATTTTTTCTACTCGTTATCATTGTTTAACAAAATGGCTATTTTATATTGATTAATTTTGTTGGATTTTGCAATTTCTAATTCTCTGGTAAACCACATATTACTTGTTTTTGCAGATATCTCGTGATTTATTAAAAAACCATTTATGATTGATTGCAAACTTTCACTAAAAATTCTCGCTTTGATATCAAAATCTAGATAATAAATCGTCAAAATATCACTGGCATTAATTCTATTTCGAAATAGTTCTTTATTATAATTCATTTTCCTAATGGTTTTAGTCCCGCCATTATCATTCAAGTTCATGTTAAAAGATATTTCAATAGTTTCATGATCACTTATTTTAAGATCAGTATTTACATTACCTTTTATATTAAAGTTATCATTTACAATAACATAATCTATTATAGATTTACAAGTTTTTGAAATTCTTGTGTCTTCAAGACACAAGATATCATACTTGTAATATATTCTTATTTGTCTATATTGTGGTTATTATTCTATAAACTTGAAATGTCAAATTTGATAATATTATTTCATTTTAAATTGATTTATTTTATACTATTATTTAATTATAACTACTGTTTTTGTAATTAATAATTTAGGAGGTTTAATGAGGTGTTTTGAAAGGCGGGGAATTATCTTACTCTGTCGGTATGACAGATACAATGCATTTATGCATCTGGTCTTGCGCATAACGACATTGTAAGACCTGTTCCTTAGCCTTCAAAACAGTTCATCATAATTCTTCCGAGACATGATAGGAATGGTGCCTATTATGTCGACAATAACATTATATGTAGCTTTTTATTACTATGTCAAAGCCTGATAATAGGATGACGCACTTGGAGTATCTTTAGTGAAGATACAATTAAGGACTAATAGCCACTTGATTACTTTTCAAGTAAGGCGTATTAGATTACTAATTGGCCACAAAATAATATTTCTAAGTAGTCATCCTATAGTTCAGGGATTACTATATGTTATTCTGTAATTTAGTAATATGGGCTAGCCCCTCAACAGTCAACCATACTAAAATAAAAATTAAAAAAAAAAAAAAATAACAATATGCCAACATTTCTTTTATATATGTATTAGTGTTTCCTACTTAAAATTCTTATCTAAACATGACCACTTACAGATAATTAATACTTGTATATTTTAAGATTAATAAAGGTAAATCACAGTTCATTGTTGACAAGTTTCATCGTGTTTTTAAAACTCTAATGGCCGTAGCATTGAACGACGATTAATCGTTATCTATTATTTTTGTTCTACACTCTATTAATTTTGAACAATATTTAGCGTGCTCGTGACAGCAACTATGATCTAGTCACAAAATTATCAATCATATTACGATAAGTGATAACGTAAACTATTGACGGTTAACTCAACACCACTTACATCTTCAAAAAAGGAAGGGAAAATGGTTCCTCCAGACCAGGTAGCTGATAAGAATTTGAGAATTTTCTGTTGCACAGAACCAACGATTTTGTTTATTTACGTATCCATTAAAATGGAAATGTAAATCATCGCTCAGTATATGATACTTTACGACTATATTAAACGTGAACTGTCAATATTCATGTTTACCCAAAAAGCAGCCAAGAAAAATTGTTAACCTGAGAGCACCCTGCCCTGTGTTATTAGAGATTTAAAAGTTAAACATAAAATTTAAAACTCAAAACGAAAATGGTTTGTATATTGAGTAGTGTAGTGAAATTGGTGAACTTTCAAATTTGTTTAGATTTCATGATCAAAATATTTATTCACATTTTACAAGTTTTCAATAGTTAAACCGCTAGTACATTGGAATAGATTGAGGATTAACGACGATTCAAAATTCAGTCCAAACAGGGACATTCCTAACCCGTTTAAAATTATTTCCCGTATTTTCGTCAGAATCTTATAGATTTCCTATTATAGCCAACTATTGTTCGGTCATTACAAAATAAAAGCTATGAACCATTACTGTGAAGAAATAACCTAAACATACCACTTACGACTCTGAAGTCCAGCTTAACCTAATCTGCACCTCAAGTAAAATATTAGAATATAAATAAGCATCTAATTGTCTCAGGTTGCGTTATTATTAATCGTAAACTATAAGGTCGTTCAATAAGTCCGTAGGATAAGTAAGAAAAAAACAACATTTTGACAAAACTCTATTTTTTTATTCAACATAGTTGCCTTCGAGGGCGATACAACGAGTATAGCGATTTTCCAACTTTTCTATACCACCTTTATAGTACGATTTCTCTTTCTCGTCAAAATAGGCCTCAGTTTCAGCGATTACTTCATCATTGGACTTAAATTTCTTTCCAGCAAGCATTCTCTTGAGATCTGAAAACAGGAAAAAGTCGCTGGGGGCTAAATCTGGAGAATATGGTGGGTGGGTAAGCAATTCAAAGCCCAATTCATTCAATTTTGCCATCGATCTGTGACACGGTGCATTATCTTGGTGAAACAACACTTTTTTCTTTTGCAAATGTGGACGTTTCTTTGCGATTTCAGCCTTCAATCGATCCAAAAGTTCACAGTAATACTCGCTCTTGATGGTGGTTCCTTTTTGGAGATAGTCGATGAATATTATTCCGTTCGTATCCCAAAATACAGACGCCATCACCTTACCGGCCGACTGTTGCGTCTTTGCTCGCTTTGGATTCGGTTCGTCGACTGCTGTCCACTCAGCTGACTGTCTTTTGGATTCTGGTGTGTAATTGTGAAGCCATGTCTCATCCATTGTCACATATCTACGATAGAATTCCCTTTTATTGCGGTTTAACAGTGCCAAAGACTCCTCCGAAGCATCGATTCGTTGTTGTTTTTGGTCGACTGTGAGCTCACGCGGCACCTAATTTGCACAGAGCTTTCGCATACCCAAATGTTCATGTAAAATGGTAAAAACACTACCATCTGCTACCTTTACAATGTCAGCTATTTCGTGCACCTTCAATTTGCGATCGTTCATAACCAATTTGTGGATTTTTTTTATGCTTTCTGGAATAACAGCCTCATTTTGGCGTCCACTGCGCTCTGCATCTTTTGTGCTGGTACGACCACATTTAAATTCAGCCATCCACTTCTCTACCATTTGTCTCGATGGAGCAGAGTTTGGATAATGTTTATCAAGCCATTGTTTGGTTTCCACTGTATTTTTTTTCATCAAAAAGCAATGCTTTATTAAAATTCGAAATTCACTTTTTTCCATTTTTTTTCAAAAACAAAAGTTGCTTCACACAAAATGCTATAACTCACGAATAAATAGTCAGATTGCTGTCAAATTTATACACGTATCGTTTGAAGGTTAGTACTAAATAAAAATCATATGGAAAAAATTCTAGTAACGCCATCTATGTGTCATCCTACGGACTTATTGAATGACCTAGTACAAGATCGTAAATTTTGTGGTTTTGGCTAAGAAACATAGATGAAGAAAGTTATTCATTGTCTAAAAAATAATACTGTTTCATTTATTGAAACCAACAGCACACTGCAAATCACAAACTCCACACACTAGTTGACAGATCAGACCGACTTTGCCGAATTAAAAACCCATAGCTAGACAAAGATTGATTATATAAAGATCTCGATTTCGATAAAGTTTATCTTCATTCTAATATGTACAAATATTTGAGTGGAGACGGTTTGGTTCTAGGATAAGCTTAATATACCTCTGCACTGTTCTATATTGGAAATTTAATTTATAGGCAGCAAACAAGAAAAGCAACGATAGCACGATACTCATGTAAGAAGATATGAAAAAATATGATGACTGATACCTTATATTACCATTCTTGAAAAAAAACAAATTCGGTCACCACAAACTCTTTTTGGGCCAACCTAACTCTGTCTGTCATATTGAAATGAAATCAAGCTGTTTTTGATTCAAAACGGTGTGTCATGAAAATCGGTGTGTCATGGAACAATTCGGTTAACACTAATATTTTTCAGTATCCTTACTTCTCTGTAATTACACCTTTTCTGATTATTCTGTGATTATTCGATGGACGACAGTTTCTCGTGCGGTTATTCTTAAAATGATGGAGCAAGTGCAAAAAACGGCCACCATGATTACATATGACGCGCTAAGAATAGCGCTACTTGACGTTCGGGGCAAAATCTATCGATATGCTCAGTAAACAAAATTCACAGCCACTTGAATCATCCCATACCAGAGTGGAATGCATCCTTAGCGGGCTGATCTAAACGATCAATCAATAATTTAATTGCAAAAAACATTGACTATATTCTTCTCAGAATGTGTTTCGATTAGAGTTTCAAAACTCCTACATTAGTGGATCGTGAAGGAGGGGAGGAAGATTTTCTAAAGGAATTTCGAAAGAAACTAGGTGTCACAAAGGTTTGGCGGAGCAATAAATGCAGCAATAACGATAACAAAAGTGACATGCTCTCTCTCATTTTAAAAAGGAATGGTGAAACAGATAAAAGGATATAAACCCCTTCATGGAGTTTGTTTATTGCCCGTAAGATGCATTAACGTTGAAGTTGCCGATGAGATTTTTAATTAATTAATTAATATTGATTTTCCCAACCGCTATGATTTTCTTTATTTTGTTTAGCATCTGATACCGATTTAAATGGTTTTATTTGTAAATTCTTAAATTTAATTAAATATGATTATAACAAATTATTTTTATTACAGATCGCATTTCCTGAAATCTTTACAAAATTAGACGATTTAACAAATCGTCATATAGATACATTTGCCAGAGGAAATTTTCCAACGATACTTGCTTTAAGCGAAGACTTAAATTTCAAATTAAATCTACGTCAAGTTGATAACTTTGGATGGAAAAGTAATGCAACATTTGACGGATTGATGGGATTATTTCAACGAAAAGAAATTGAATTTGGTGCAATAGGTATATTAATGCGGGACGAACGAATCGAGATAGTTGATTGGTCAGCAGAAACATTTGTGATTAAAGCTTGTATAATGTTTCGTCAACCGCCACTCTCCTCTGTTTCAAATATCTTCGTTTTACCATTTGCTCAAGACGTATGGATAGGAATTGTATCATTAATGTTTTTTATTTTTACCATTATTATTTGTCAATGGATTCTACCTCATACAATACAAATGATTCATCCATTCGATTCAATTACATTTGTGTTTGGAGCAGCGTGTCAACAAGGTTTTTATCAATCACTTAATTCAGTTTCTGGACGTATCGTCATTTTCTTTACATTTATTTCATCGCTCTTTTTATTTACATCATATTCAGCAAACATAGTAGCACTTTTACAAAGCCCTAGTAATGCTATACAATCAATATCCGATCTAACACATTCTCCATTAAAAATGGTAGTGCAAGAAACAGTATATAATCATGTATTCTTTGATGAAGCACAGGATCATGTAACAAAAGAATTGTATAACAGCAAAATTAAGCCAAATATTCACAGTTCGTTTGTAACACTAAACGATGGGATGGTAAAAATAAGATCGGGTTTATATGCTTATCAAGTTGAAGCACATGCTGCTTATCAAATAATTAGTGATACGTATGATGAACACGAGAAATGTGGATTAAAAGAACTAGAAGCATTTAAGCTGCCAATGGTGACAGTTCCTTTAAAGAAACATAGTGCTTATAAAGAAATCTTTACACAAAGATTAAGGTGGCAACGTGAAGTTGGATTGATCAAAAGAGAATTTAAAAAATGGGTACCACAAAAGTCACAATGTCAAAATAATATGGTTGGTTTTGTTAGTGTTGGAATTAAGGAATGTCGAACTCCATTTATGCTACTTGGTATTGGATTTGTTGGTTCAATTTTAATATTTATTCTTGAAATCGTTATAGATAAATTCCTGAAGTGGTCAAAAAAAGGTAAAGAGGATAAGATGTTGAGTCTTAAACAACACGTATTAAGGAAAAAAACTAAAATAGAATTTTTAAACTAATAAGTGTCTAAAGTTTGTATTAAATGTAGTTTAGAGTTAGTACTTAGGCTGTTATATAATGTAGTTACATTTATAGGAAAGTTAGCAATAAAAACATATTACGTTACATTAACAGGTCTTCTGTATAACAACATAGACATATAGTGTGTTTTGAAAAAAATATAAATCTTCGAGCACATGCAGCAGCTCCAATGATAGAGTTATTAAATTCTATCAATGAAGACCTAGAGCGTATTGAAGGAACTGGTGAGTGTATTCTTGTTGAGTTGAACAAACCTAAAACAAATTATGTCGTATTTCATAGATGGAACGACATAAAGACTTTATAATATTAAGATAAATAATGAGGAATTACAGGAGGCCGACTCAGTTAAACTTTTTGGAGTTGTTATAAAAATAACATATGTTTGTTCCATATGTTTAATCTTGCTAAATTTACAATGCAAACATTCGGTTTCTTGAGTCGATGTAAGAATTTTTGCAATCCCCAGTAAATTTTGTTGATCTATAAGTTATTTATTCGCCTATGTATGGAACACTGTTGTAATGTTTAGTAAGGTGCTTGTCAGTCAACAATAAATTATCTAGAATCTGTACAGAGAAAAGCTATATGGTTAATTTATAATACGGTCGAGTTAACTTGTCAGCTTGGCTCTCTTGAGCATCGACGATTTTGTAGCCGAAATAATAAATTTACTATAAATACCAACTATGATTGACCCTTTTAAAAAATTCAAAACATCCATCCATTGTGGCCCAACAATTTGTGGTCCAAATATCTCGCTGTAAAACAAATTCTTTTCAAACGCTTATTTTAATAGAGGTACGAAATTGTGAAATTCATTACCTCCGTTTTTACGAATTCCAGAATATTTACGAATTCACTCAAAAATTTTAAAAAAATGTTCATCGTCATTTCAAATAAATTAGCATATTTTCATATCTTATTTCTTCCATTTTCTCAAACTTCTTCCTTTTCTAGTTGACATGGTATCTTCGGGTATTCAAAGAGTCTAAATAGGGAATATTTCATACTAAACATTATGTATAGAACAAACCTTAATATTATGTATAGCACTTGTTACTTTACAGCTTGAAATAAATGCTTAAGAGCTTGAATTATCCATAACCACCGGCAAACTTAAACTTTTAACAACCTGCTAGGAACATATCTCCCGGCAATCTGGATACTGTTGACTATAAAGTACAACGCGTGGAATACTTCCATGACCTCAGGTCTGCAATAACATCGTCAATGAGATGCAGGCAAATATCAAAGCCTGTGTCACTACCACAGGTAAACTGACACTCTACAAAGCATTAATTCGACGTATGCTTATACCTTTGGAAGTGAAAACTTGACACTGACTACCACAGATTGTAGATTTTTTTTATTTTTCATTTATTTAAAGTCATTTACATATAAATAAGACCAAAAATGTATCAAAGTATACATGTAAGATGCTTTTAAAAGGATTATCGATACTTACGTTCAGGCTTTTTTTAATTTTTGTTTAAAATTCAAAATTCAATTACCAAATTTTAAATACAATCAAAAGATATACACAAGTAAAGAAAACAAACAGATCTCTAAAAAAATTACTGCTAATAATACTATTACGTTTTTCCAACCTTACTTCGAATTGGCCTAACTCACAATTCGATAAACGCAATTCCCAAATCTCTTCAGAGTTCGATCACTGATTAGTAAGCACAAACACCAGGTTTTATAAAGTATTCAACACCTTAATTGTTTCACAACAACAGGAAAACAATACATCAAACAATATTCCTGACTAGAATATTCTTCAACAGTTTTAGAACTCCAACGGTTTATTGTAGAAATTTCCAGTTCACAACGTTCAAAATAATACACAAATTATTTCTACTCATTAACACTTATAACTTTATTTACAAAAACTAATTTTAAATATCACTTTTATAATTATAACTTCACTATCGCAGGTTTAAAATAACACTAATTCTGTCTTGCAAGACAACCCTCTTTATATACGATTTTGCATAATCTCGATCATTCGAGGTCACTTTTTAGAATTCTTGAGAAAATAGTAGAATATTCGATTAATTTACGTTATGCTGAGTTGATTTGATTCATAAAATCATTCAATTTTATTCATTGTCGACCCAAATTCCACGAAGTACAACAACAACACTATTCATTTCATTAATTTGTTGTAGTATTTTGTTGATTTGATTTTCCTGGAAGTGACCCTAATCGTCTAGATCTTTCTGTAATCGTCTAGATTTTTCTGTACTCGTAACAATACTGTTACGATTCTACATAAACGTAATGAAATACAAAACCATAATTCGATACACAATATTTCAAAAATAAAACAAGGTCACATTTTCTTCTTAGAAAAAGGGTCAACATGAAAAACAATAAAATTACTTTATGAATCACCATAACGTAAAATAATAGAATATTCTAATATTTTCTCAAGGTTTCTAAAAAGTAAGGTTTCTAAGAATAATCGAGCTTATGGAAAATCGTATATAAGGAGGGATTCCTTGAAAAAATTAGAATGGTTTTATTTTAAACCTTCGACGGTAAAGTTAAAATTATAAAAATGATTTTTAAATCAGTTTTTGTGAATAAAGTTTTAAGTGAGTGTTATTGAGAAGAAATATTTTGTGTATTTTGGATTTTTGAGATCAATTAAACTCAAGTAAGTAAAGAAGTAATTGGAATTTTTTCAATTCAAAGGTATGGTTCTCAGAAAAAACTCCACTTCACATTTTTCGTATTTCGGTTGGGATTCGAACCTACCTCGTCAGTGCCCGGCTCGAATCCTTGGGCAGACACGCTATCGATTACGCCGTTGAGGCGATGACAATTTCAAAGTTGAAACTTCATCACTTATTTATTTTTACTTAAGTTGAATTTTCCACTGCCATTAGACTCCATATTATGGAAATGTATTTACATTATATGGGATTTTTTTGCATTAAATTTCTAGACACTACGTTGTGTGAATTCATAGAATGGGGAACATTTCTATTCTAATTATAATTAACATCCTAAGTCACGATTGTATAGTCATTATTGATTGTTTATAATCAATGCGAAATCAATGGTTGACACCTGGTCAATTTGTAGTCCTATATGTATTAACATAAGACTACATTACGTGTATTATTTTGAACGTTGTGTTACTGGAAACTTCTACAATCAACCGTTGGAGTTTCGAAACTGTTGAAAGAATATTCTAGTTAGGAATATTGTTTACTGTACTGTTTTCCTGTTGTTGTGAAACAAGTAAGGTGTTGAATACTTAATGAAACCTGGTGTTTTTGCTTAGTAATCAGTGATCGAATCCAGGCAGAGATTTGGGAATTTCGTTTATCGATTTGAGAGTAAGACCAATTCGAAGTAAGGTTAGAAATCGTCACAATACAATATAAAAATATGGAGGGGCTGAAATCTCAAGCTCTGAGATATCAAGACTTCGGTCTGGGTTAAGAATTTTGATATAGTTTTCGGCAAAAAACTTTTATGAGGACATGGTTTTTAGTTTTGGGCAGCGATGTATATCAAACATAACTTTTTGTTAAAGTACATGTATTTTTTATCTCTGTTTAGATATGTATTACAAAACTAACACGAAACATCAATACGTTGTTGGAAAATTATAACATCATATATTAACATAATTTAGTGAAAAGATTATACAATCAGCAAACTACTCAAAAGCCTCGCAATTTAGCGTTTCGAGAAAATATTTCAAAATCACAAATTCATATTTCTTTCAAAATTCCAAAAATATTGTAAAATAAAAAATTCAAACTTTTTTCAAACAAAATTCTAAAAATATTTCAAAAATTATTACAAAATCACAGATTAAAACTTTTTTCAAAAATTCTAAAACTATTGCAAAAATTATAACAAAATCAAAAATTGAAACTTTTTCCAAAATTATAATAAAATCAAAAAATTAAAATTTTTTAAAATTCCAAAAATATTCCAAAAATTCTTACAAAATCAAAAATTGAAACTTTTTTCAAAATTATAAAAATATGTATATAAAATTCAAATATTCTATTTTTTTCAAAATTCTAAAAATTTTCCGAAAATTGGAATAAAATCAAATATTTAAACTTTTTCTAAATTCTAATAATATTCCAAAAATTCTCAAAAATTCAAACTTTTTACACAACTCTAAAGATATTGCAAAAATTATAACAATATCAAATATTGAAAATTTTTCCAAAATCATAAAAATTATAATAAAATCAAAAATTTTAAATTTTTCAAAATTCTAAACCTATTCCAAAAATTCTTACAAAACGAAAAATTGAAACATTTTCAAAATTCCAAAAATATTTCAAAAGCTATAACAAATTCAAAAATGTCCAATTTCATTTTCATTTACATTTTCAGCAAACTATTCAAAAACCTTCAATTTAGCGATTCGAGAAAATAATACAACATCACAAATTCATAGTTCTTTCAAAATTCCAAAAATATTGTAAAAATTATAATAAAATCAAACTTTTTTCAAAATTCTAAAAATATTCCAAAAATTATTACAAAATCAAAAATTGAAACTTTTTTCAAAATTCCAAAACTTATAATAAAATCAAAAATTTAAAATTTTTCAAAATTCCAAAAATTCTTACAAAATCAAAAATTAAAACTTTTTCCAAAATTCTAAAAATATTGCAAAAATTATTACAAAATCAAAAACTTTTTTCAAAATTTCAAAAATATTTCAAAAACTATAACAAATTCAAAAATTTCCATGTCCAATTTCATTTTCAATTACATTTGCGTCATAAAAACAGATAAATTTTTTTTCCCAAAAAATTGGCTAAAAAAATCAACGAAATCATTTTTTGACACGCTTGACATTATTTTTTTGACAAACTTTTAATGCCATAATTCTCGATAATAATAATATATTTTCATGTCATACAAATTATTAATTTTATTTTTGTAAAAAAAATTGGGTAAAAAAATAAATAAAAATCTTTCTTTTGACACACTTGACAACATTTTTTTGACAACTTATAATGCAATAATCTAGATTTTGGTCTCACATACCAATCCCGACCATCAAGATTTCTCCAAATTCAATGTTCCTACTCGTAATCAATTGAAATGAAAGTTTTTTAAACAAAAAATATGCAAATTTCCTTTTCTTGACACACTTGACGATTTTTGGACACACTTCCGGTACAGTTATCGAACACATCGTTCTTTCGGCTCTTTCCATTGAGTAAACCTATTTTTAGAAAAAAAAAATTTTCAAATCCGTCCAGCGGTTTTCTAGATTTCGTCGGTTGTGACGGCCATCCGACCGGCCGACAGACAGACATGCATTTTTTTTTTTGCTTTTTTAGAATCAGTAGGTCCTAAAACGTCGAGAAATGCCAAACAAAGTGGGGGTACGAATTTCACTTTGAGCTCATGAATGTAACACTTAGGTCTTTCAGACCGAAGTAATATAAAAATTAACATAATAGAACACATTGAAATATAAAATAAAATATCAAAAAATTAACTGAAATATGTTCAGGGATTCAGCGTTAACTAGACATTTTCTCCTAAAACGAGGCAACGATCTCAGTTATCTGAGAGTACGGTAGTTTGTTCCAAATAAAGGAAACACCATTAAACAAACAAACTTCTTCTTTGCTGACAGCTAAACCGATGTATATTAAGGATTGACATTCCAAATGAAAATTCTTCAAACAAATAAAGAGGGCATTCACTAGAAATTATTTTAAATATTTGACATGCATAGTAAACAGACAGTGAGCAACCCAGAATACATTTATTATAAAGTGTCACATGGACTCTAAAACCGAAATTGAATAAAAACCTAAAGCATGAATTGAATGCGACATGAAGCTTAATCTTATGATATACAGTCAGATTGATAGAATATTACATCACCATAGAGAAAGAGATCAACAATTAACGATTTGACAAACTGTAGTTTAGGAGCCTGTGGAATAAACTGGCTAGTGAGCTTCAAAGTATAAAGCTTGTGGTGGATGTTGGCACACAGGCGAGTGATATGGTCAGACCAGGTCAGACTATTGTTAAAATTACTCCAAGATTTTGTGCAGTCCTAACAAACTCCAAATTGTTGCCGTCCAGATATAGATGAGGTAGAGTGAAGTTCGTTTTGCTACACCGTCTAATAAAAAGAATCCTCGTTTTCTTGCTGTTATGTGACAATCCATTCCTTGGACTCCAAAGCGGCAGCATACTCAATTCGCGTTTAACGAGATGAAACACAGCTGAAATGTTGTTAAGGATTCCGGATGTGGAGAGTTGACTGTCATCTGCCTAGAGATAGAAATTGGAGTGTTTAAGACAGTCAGGAAGATCGTTTATAACCATAGAAAATAACAGAGGTCTCAGAATAGATCCCTGTGGTACTCAACTTACAAGGTTCACATCCGCAAACAAATTTAACATGCAGTTTACAGAAAAGCAATGTAAAAATGAGAAAGAGAACAGATCAGTATTAAGACATCTTCTCAAACTTAACACTAGCAACTTGGAGGATATCATATTTTCCGAAGAAGAAGTGGAGAATGCAATAAGGAAGCTGAAGCCATCAAAATCTATAGGACCCGACGGCATCTCAGCCATCGTGCTCAAACACATTGGACCCAAAGGATTGAGCTACCTCACTACTACACTCAATATATCTATAAATACAGTACAGATTCCAAATATCTGGTAAAATGCCCAAAATCAGTCCCATTTTAAACCAGGAAAACCTGAAGAAGACCAATAACCATTCTTTCATCGGTCGCAAAACTTATTGAAGCACTTCTGCTCCCTCAACTGGCAGGATCTGTAATTTTGCGCCACACCAACATGGCTTCCGGCGAGCACATGGTACAACCACCGCGCTTCACAGAATACAAAACGAAATCAGTGATGCTCTGAATCAAAAACAACCATGCGCTAGGACAAGTTTAATTGCACTCGACCTATCAAAAGCATTCGACAGTGTCGCACGCTGCACAACTAGATGATATCTTTAATACTAATTGCCAGGTTTAATGAAGCGCTGGTTCTGCAACTACCTCAGAGGTCGCCAAAAATACGTTGAGTTCCTTAACTGCAAGTCCAAAATGATTTAAAAACGCACGAAAAATTTAAATATGAACGTGCATTTCACAGCAACAATTTACAACGAAGTGGTGATAATGGTTCGTAGTGTTGTGGATCTGTTGCTGCTGCATCGTTCAATATAAAATTTTATCTGAAAATTACTACAAGAGTGACCTTTACGTGTGATTAATACGGATAATCAGCAAACTGCCAATAACAGAGTATAGGAGAAACCTTCATCATGGCAGCAATTTGATCCCGAAATGACATAAATTTAGCTTTTGCCTCATCCGGAATAGCTGCATTATTGCTACCAGGTGAAAACACTACCCAACCCAACCCATCGATCGACACAAGTAAACAAAATAAATGTTTGCCTAAAGTACTATACTTTGTGGCTACACGTAGGGACGTTAAAATTACCTAAATATATGGATCGATCAGCCAAATATTCTCACAAAAATGTGCACGCAATTTTCAATTGCAGTACAATCTTTGATTTTTAGTGAAATATTATTCAAATTTTGTTGCAATTTTACAAAATTTACCAAGCTTAAGTAATATTACGTAATACTACCAATTTTACCGGTAATTTTACCATGGGTAATATTAATTTTGCATCTGTATCCACGATACCATTTGATTTAAAGTTTCTCCATAACGTTTTGGATGGTAGTTTCGTATCTAACTTGGTACGATAGAAGTTGAATTGGGCCTCTCTAATGACTCAATGAGCTTAGTGACATAGTTAAGCAGATTATAAAATATTCTCTTATCCACTGGCAGTTTCGTTACCCGATGAAGATGAAACGTGAATTGCGCTTGGCAATGGCGTCTAGAATCTCAAAACTCATCCATGGAGTTGAAGGATTACGAAACAGAACTTTTTTCACGGGACAAACCTTTCATAGGCATATAGAATTAGTGAATTAATTACACTGACAGCCGATGAAGTGAAAATAATCTTGCAAATCTAATCTAATAAGATTTTATGTCGCCCACCCGTTAAAGGCGACTAAATTTTGTTTTGGTTGGATTTAACACAACAAGATTACTCCCTCCTATTGCATTATACGCTCTAAGTATTCGTTTATAGAATTAATTAACAATTCTCTATCATTGGTAGCTGCTGCTAATATACTGTCGTAAGCAAAACTGTAAATTGGATGTACTGTAAACCATTTATGTATAAAAGAGACAAGGTTGGTGAAAGTTCAGAGCCTTTGGGAATACCAGCATTCGTTGTGAAAACCTTGGATGTACGAGGGCAACTTGAAAAGTCTGTGATATTGAAATGAAAGAATTGGTTTTTGAGACAACTGTTATTTTATTTTTCAACGTAGTCACCTTTTAGCTCGATACACTGAGCCCAACGTTTTTCCAACTTTTGCAAGCCGGTCAAAAAATATGATTTCGGGAACTCTTCAAAATAGGCATTTGCCTGGAGAAGTCCACTGTTTCGACTGTTCTTTCAACTCAAGTGTGTAGTGATGGACCCACTTTTCATCAACTGTCACAAAACGGTGAAGAAACTCAAGTGGATTGCCCTTATGCATCTTTAAACACTGCTCCGAAGTGATTTCACGAACACTCTTTTGCTCCGGATTTAGCAATCGCGGCATCCATCTCGCCGATAGCTTTCTCATTCCCAATTTTTCGTGGAATGCACGCGTTCAGATGAAACGTTCACCATCTCAGCTATCTCGTCAATCTTTCAGCGGCGGTCGGCCAACACGATATCATGGATTTTATCGATGAGATGTGGAATTACAACCTCTTTTGGGCGTCCCGAACGTGTTGCATCATTTGTATCTTAACGGCCACATTGAAAGTCGTTGAACCACTTTGGCACCATTCCATACGATGGAGCAGAGTCACTGTAATACTTCTGCAACTTTTCTTCAGTTTGTTTGATGGTTTTTCCCCGCAAAAAGTAATGTTTAATAAGAACACGGAATTCACTTTTTTCCATTGTGGCGAAAATTTAGAATCTTTTTCTCTTTCGAAGGTTGTAGAAAATTTGTTTATTGACAGATTCAATTCAAATTTTTTTTTTGCTCGCTAAATATGATGACAGATGTCAAAACCATATTCACCTTGCCGATCCGAACGCCTTCTGTTGAAAATATCACCAAAATAAGGTAAGGAATAAGAGTAATTTTAGAGTAAGGAATAAAACTGATGCTTACTGAGGGGTACACCAGCGTTAATTAATTTAAACTCAGAAGAAACGTCATCGATGGATACCGAAATGTATCAGCCGGTGAGAACATTTTTAATCTGCTTTAGGACTGAGAAGTGAAATCCTAAGCTCCGAGGTATTTAACTCTCTTAAAATGTTTTCGACAATTTTGGTTTTGAAATCAAGATCTTTCATATTAACTTCAGACGACTGGATTTGGCGTATTTCTATAGGTGTTTCCAAAACGATCAAGTTCAAAGCAAACGGTTCCGCGAACAATGTGGCTTTTCTTGCTGTGTCAGTAACGATTAAACCACCGTCAATAATAGGAGAAATAGAAGATTTGGAACCATACTTTAAAGGATTAATGGCACTGTAAAAACTTCGTTTCTAAGGGCCAATCTGTCTGCCTTAGAAAACAAATATTTTTGTTGGGGTTTCATTATTGTGAATGGAACGAATTTATTGATACTAAAACATTTTGGTCAAATAAAATTTTTACTATATTATTATTATATTATTATCTTATTTTATATTTATTTTCACTTAGATAATATACCAACCTACCCAGGAAATCTGGAAAGTTGGTATATTATCTGATTGAAATAAATAAAAAACATTCCTGGCAAAAGTACTGAATTGTTTTTGACAAATAATCTATCGTTGGTACAAATAAAAGTATCAGAACCTTAGGTGGGCCAGATCATAATTTGATTTCCGCACATTTAAATTTACAAGTTTTTAAGTAGTTTAAAACTAATCCTGGTCTTGTTTGGGATTATAAAGCTGCAGAATGGCAGGGGCTTAGAGGTATCTTTAATTCAAACACTTCTGCTTCTAATTTTTTAGGAATAATACACCATGAGTATGCGCAATTGCATATTTCAATTGATCGTTCCGAACCCATAGATCAGGGGTTTCGAGGAAATATAAAGAAGCAATAAAATTGAAAAATGCTTTTCGAAAGTATAACCAAAATAAAACTGATGAAAACAGAATAGAAAAAAATATATTATGTAGAAAACTAATAGATGTAGAAAACTAATAGATGCAGAAAAAAATCTTTTTATTCTCTTCCATTTAATTATATCAGCTTTATTTGTATGTTTTTTCGATAATAATAGTATGTATTATTGTATTGTTTTCTAACCTATAGCCTAATGAACTTAACCTATTGTCTAATGAAAATTTTCCTATAGTAAAAATATCATTATTCAATTGGTATGATTCCAATTGGTCAAATTGTTTTGATTTCATTAAAATTATTTTCAAATTATTTTTTTTTTTATTAATTAGTTAGACATGTTTAGCACACTAAATATGAAATATTCATTGTTTAGACTCGTTGAATATCCGAAGATGCCATGTCAACTATAAAGGAAGGAGATGAGGAAAATGGAAGGAATGGGGATATAGGGATAACTATACTAATTGTTTTAAATGATTATGGACATTTTCTTTATGCCTATAATCACAATTGCTTTGATAAGTTTTGTTCAAAAATCAAATTTTAATTTAAATTCTCTTATTTCGTTTAGTTGAACTTGGTTGATTGTATGAGAAGGGCGTTTTTTATCATCAGGTTTTTTTTATTAAGAAATTTGATTTATCAATTAAAACAATAAAGATTTATTGTTTTAATTGAAGAAAATGTTTTTATTTTTTATAATACACAATTCTTTGTCAGAGAATAAAGTACATATTGTAATCGATTCGTGAATAATGAATTTTATTCTCTCGCAAATTAAAATTCTCGCTCGTGCCTCGCTCAAATTTTAAACTTTTGCTTGAGAATAACCCACTTCATTATTCACTCATTGGTTAAACTACTATTATTACGGAAAAAGCTAGTAATTTTGCTGAGCACTCACCGCAATTTTTAAAAAGTCATGAGTGGAACCTAATTTGCAACCTAATCCAGTTCCTGTAGTTTCTATCAAAATGGAGCGGATCATTTTTCTTAAAAATATAATTTGGAAAATGCTTTTACAAATTAATACTAATAAGGCATCTGGGCCAGATAGCATTCCTTCAGTTATTTTTAAAACATTTGCTACGAAATTAGCATCAATTCTTACTAAAACTGTCTATTTGTCATATAAAAAGGGGATTTTTTGAAAAAATGAGGAGTGTATATACAGCCAGTTCCAAAAAAGGTGACAAAAACGGATCCAACATATTACAAACCCATATCAATCTTGTCCGTTGTTGCTAAAATATTTGAGAAGAACATTAATTTTAAAATATTCTCTCATCCTATGAATTCATACATAGTAATGTCTAGAAATTTAATACAAAAAATCCCAAAGAAATGCAATTTTCTATATGTAATCATAGATGAAAGATTCAACTTAACTAAATATGAAAAATGATGAAGTTTTAATTTAGAAATTATCTGAACATGAAAACTTAGCCGCTGCGGCTAAGTTGTGTAAGACACACGGGATTTGGACATGTGTCTCTGATGAGTGTGAGTTCGAATCCTGGAACGAAACACAAACAAATTTTCTAAAGGAATTTTAGAGAAAATGAAAAATTATTTTGAATTGCAAAATTCCAGTGACTTCCAATATGTACTTAAGCTTAATTGCTCACAAAAACCCCTCCAAATTAAAAAATTCCCCTAAAGTTGTCTATATTTCCCAAAGAATTAAGAGACTAGGAAATGAAACTACTGTATATATACCAAAACCCCCGATATAGAAGCCTTCTTCATTTTTTAGCACAGTAAAAATCGTGAACTTGTAGCGCCATTTTGAAATTAAAACTCAATACAAAAAAAATTCAAAAAATCGCCATAACGCTCATAACGCCATCTGGAAAAATAAAACTCCTAATAAAAAAAATTCAAAAATATTTAATCAAAAACACTAATCCAATTTTTTGCGTTTTCGAGTTTTCTGCATAGGATCTTGATGAAACTTTGGCAAATGATACAGGTTCACTTGAAAATGGAAGATCTGGATTCATTTCAAATTTGGATAAAATAGCGGGGGGTCTCCCGAACACCTCTAAGTTTAAATCTTGAATAACTTCTGATCGCGGACTATGATCTTATTAAAACTTAGTATATAAGGTTTAAGTACAGTTTCCAATATTTCTGCATACCAACTTCCGGTTTGTCACTTCCGGTTAAAAAGTTTTTTTCAAGTGTTTATCCCTACTGTAGCCTACAATTACCGATCGATTTTCATGAAACGTTGCGAAAAGCTTTTAAATAACATGAGAAAGATTTTATAAGCTTTTGGAGCACATTGGATAAAGGGTTGGGGGGTCCACCATACAACAGGTCGTTTTTTCCACAAAGTTTTTATGTTTGTTGGGAGCATAAAACATTCATTCGTGAACGAATTTTGATGACACTTTGGAAAAAGACGCAAACATGTATGACAAAGAACTGATTAGTTTTTGAGCGATAGTGAACAAAGTGGTGGGGGGTCCCTGGAGCACCTGTTTTTTTGAAAGCTCTATAACATCTATACCTGATAAGCGAATTGGATGAAACTTGGTACATGAGTATGTAGTACGGTTTACAATAGTTCTGCATCCCAACTTCCGGTTTTTCACTTCCGGTAAAAAAATTTTTTTTGTACTTTTTTGAAGTTTTTTCAGTGTCTTTATGCACACTACAGCCTACAATAATGAAGTGATTATGATGAAACTTATGAAAAAGGGTTCCAATTAGTGTGAAAAGATAATTATCATCTTTTGGGACACATTGATCAAAGTGGTGGGGGGTCTACCATACAAATGCTGACTTTTCACACTTTGTTTTTTAATCTTGTTGCATACAGACTTCATTCATTAATTTATTTTAATGACACTTTGGAAAAAGATGGAGACTTAAGTAACAAAGAACTGATTAGTTTTTGGATAATATTGGAATAAGTGGTGGGGGTCCTCCCGAACACCTGTTTAATGTGTCACACTTTTTTCAATGTTTGTTTGGAGCACACAGCATTCGTTCGTGAACGAATTTTGATGAAACTTTGGAAAAAGATGCAAACATGTATGGCAAAGAACTGATTAGTTTTTGAGCGATAGTGAACAAAGTGGTGGGGGTGTCCCATACACCTGTTTTTTTAAAGTTCTATAACATCTGCGCCTGATAATCGAATTGGATGAAACTTTGTACTTAAGCATTTAGTATGATTTACAAAAATTCTGCATCCCAACTTCCGGTTTTTCACTTCCGGTAAAAAAATTTTTTTTGTACTTTTTTAAAGTTTTTTCAGTATCTTTATGCACACTACAGCCTACAATAATGAAGTGATTATGATAAAACTTATGGAAAGGTTTCAATTAGTGTAAGAAGATAATTATCATCTTTTGGGACACATAGATCAAAGTGGCGGGGGGTCTACCATACAACTGCTGACTTTTCACACTTGGTTTTTAAAGTTTGTTGGGAGCATACAGATTTCATTCATTAATCAATTTTAATGGCACTTTGAAAAAAGATAAAGACTTTATTGACAAAGAATTGACTAGTTTTTGGACAATATTGGGATAAGTGGTAAGGTCCTCCCGAACACCTGTTTATTGTTTCAATGTTTGTTGGAAGCACACAGCATTCGTTCGTTAAGTAATTTTGATTACACTTTGCAAAAAGATGCAAATATGTATGGCAAGGAACTGATTAGTTTTTTTTAGCGATAGTGAACAAAGTGGTAGGGGGTCCTCCAAGCACCTGTTATTTTGGAAGCTCAATAACTTCTGTACCTAATAATCGAGTTGGATGAAATTTGGTACATACACATTTAGTACGGTTTACAACAGTTCTGCATCCTAACTTTCGCTTTGTCACTTCCGATAAATTTTTTTTTACTTTTTCTCGTTTCTACAAAATTTATGTTTGTTGGGATACTACTGCCTGCTTTACTATTTTTATTATTAGAACTACGAAGTCCATAATATTGGTTAGCTTTTAATTAAAGTATTTTATGGATATTAGCTCATTATATATCCAGAACACTATGTTTCCAGAGCTGTGGTGAAGTCAGCCTATGCATCAGTGTCGCAATATTTTTATATTAGTTTTGGGGGCAAAAATACGCTTTTGGAATTCAATGCAATAATAGAAATATTTACGGCGCCTCTACTAAAACGCAAGTGTGTTAGTAACAATTTATTGGTGTACAAAAATTGCTTCAACTTTTAACATCAATTTCACTTCCTCTATTCTCTTAATTCTTTGATATTTCCTAACCAAAAATATAGCAATAAATTGACCTTGCGTCAGATAATAGTTTCACATTGATTGAGTTGCACTAAACAATTCCTAACTTTAAATAAAAAAACATGCTGAAACATAATCGGTTAGGGGGGGTCCGGACCCGAAGTCCACCCCTTGTGTGCAACCCTGGAATCGGTGCTAGTTGTCTAGCAAAATTTTTTAAGATTGATGTTCAGAAATAAAAGCATTAATTAACGTACGATATTGCTCGGAAAGATGATTACCTTCATTTTTGTTTCAGCCGTAGGAATGAGTATAAACAATGAAGAGGTTCAGTTATGTTTGAGTTTTTTGCGAAAATTCGACCTAAAAAATATCCTTTTTCTTTTGGGTCACTCACGGGAATGTCATTAAAAACTAAGATTTGAATAGATGATCGGGAGAAATTGCGCTAAACTCTTTTGAGAAAAATTACGAGAGCCAGATGGGTGGTCGGCGAATGTGTTTGCATTTTTTTATGACCGCGTCTTAAATCTGTTTTGAATTTTGTGAAATTTCTTGCTTTATTATAGACACTAAGGGTTTCTGGAGTTTTATTTGAGTTGCAGGCCTGAAATACTTTACGTTTATTTATCACCGCCACATCTACATCCCAACTCAACAGTTTTGGAGTAATTCGTCGATTTGGAATAAACCATCGCATTCCATCTTCAGTGATTCTCAGTGCTGCTTCTTCAACATTTTCTTAGAGGATGGTTTCAGCAACACCTGAGATCTTCAATGCTATATATTTATAGCGCTTAGAGTTCAACTCGTAAAACTTAATTCTCATAAACGGATATGAAACTCGCAAAAACAAACAAACACTATTTTTGTTATAAAAGGAATGCTCCAATTCATAACCAGGAAGTCGGTATTTATCGAGAACCAGCATCGATGCTTGAAATACACCCCATTCAAATTGGAATTAAGGCCTCTTATGTTGGTGCAATCGATTGACTTTTCCAACATACTAGTAGTATGCATGAATGATTCTATTCGAGCTGCATAGCGCCAAAGGCAATTATAGCAGGATTCGAATTTAAAACTTTCCCAAGGTTTGTGTGCTACATACTTTATTTACAATTAGTTAATAGATAAATTTAATAGTATATTACATATTGTTACGATTGCAGAAAAATCTAGACGATTACAGAAAGATCTAGACGATTACGGTCACTTCCAGGAAAATAAAATCAACAAAACACAACAGAAAGTGAATGAAATAGTGTTGTTGTTGTTGTACATGTTCTTAGAATTAAGGTCTATTTGTTTTATGATTTTATAAATCAAATCAACGTAACGTAAAATAATCGAATATTCTAATATTGTCTCAAGGTTTCTAAAAAGTTACCTAGAAATTTCTAGAGATTAAGCAGAAGGTATATAAGGAAATTGTTTCTTGTAGTTTTTAATTAGTTTATTTTAAACCTGCGATTGTGAAGTTAAAATTATAAAAGTGATCTTTAAATTAGTGAATAAAGTTATAAGTGTTATTGAATAGAAATAATTTGTGTATTATTTTGAACGTTGAGTTACTGGAAATTTCTACAATAAACCGTTGGAGTTTCTGAAGCTGTTAAAAGAATATTCTAGTTAAGAATATTGTTTGCTGCATTGTTTTTCTGTTGTTGTGAAACAATTAAGGTGTTGAATACTTAATAAAACCTGGTGTGTTTGCTTACTAATCAGTGATCGAACTCAGGAAGAGATTGGGAATTACGTTTATCGAATTGTGAGTTAGGCCAATTCGAAGGAAGGTTGGAAAAACGTAACATTGGTGACATCGGCGGATTAGTTAGCTGTTAATAATGGTTTTATTAAGTGATTTGAAGGTTCTTGAGTTAAAGAAAGAACTAGAACAACGTGGATTGGCAACAACCGGCAACAAAACTGAAATAACGATACGGCTTCGAGAAGCTATGGAAGCTAGTGGAGTAGTTGTGGAAAGTTACCAGTTTGGAGTGATTAGTACAAATAATGATCTAGTGGCAGCTGATGAGGAGAAAAGTTTTGTTGCAGAAACAACAACTTCATTGCCATCTGGAAATTGTGATTTTACACAGTTAATGACTATGATGCAACAGATGAGTTTGAACATCAATCAACAGAATCAGCAATTGGCTGCCGTAAACGCTAATATGGTTGCCAATAAACAAGAAATGAATCAGCAACTGGATGCCGTAAATGCCAACATGAATCAACAGTTGGAGAAAGTCAACAATAATATGGCTGCAAATAAGGAAGAAATCAGCTGCAACATCAATCAACAAATGGCTGCTACCAAAGAAGAGATTACTGCAACACTTGCTGCAAATAAAGATGAGATGAACCAGCAAATAAATGAGTTGAATATTAGCATAAATCAACACTTAGACGAGAAGCTTCTACAAATGTCAACGGCATTTGATGTAAAAGTCGAGAAAATTCAAAACGAAATTGAAGAATTTGAGCGTGACTTGAATAAAGTTGTAACTAAAGTTGACGATTTTGAGAAGAGGTTGCAGGATGTTGAAACAGCTAAAGTTACTTCACAGGTGGTACAACAGATAGCAAATATTAAATTGAAACCACCATCGTATGACGGTACCACATCTTTCGGCATCTTCAAGTTCCAGTTCGAGACCGCAGCAGATCAAAATGTTTGGAACGCCGAAAATCGTCTTGCTGCATTGATAGTTGCACTTAAAGGGGAAGCAGCTGAAGCATTACAGGCAGTTCCAGAAAACGATCGCAAAAGTTATGCTGAAGTGATGAATGCGTTGGAACGAAAATATGGCAGCGACCACAAAAAGGAGCTATACCGGATCGAGTTAAAGGGTCGCTTGCAACGGAATGGAGAAAGCATTCAGGACTATTCTTCGGCAGTAGAACGCCTTGTACATTTGGCACACTCGAATACTCCACCGAATTTTATGGAGAAAATGAAGATCGAGGCTTTTACAGATGGTATCCGTGATCCGGAAATAAGGAAAGCTGTAATGTTATCGCCAAAACCAACATTCGCAGAAAGTATTGCTTATGCCTTGACAAATGAAACCGCGCAAGCAATTATTAAACCATCAATTAAAATACGCCGGGTGGAGTTGGCTGATGAAAACAACTACAAGTCAAGACCACGAGAGAGTATACGAAGTGATAGAATTCGATGCTGGTTATGTGGCAAGTTGGGCCATATTTCGAGAGAATGTCGAGATGTTAGAAGGAAACGAGCAAGATCAGCATCGCCTATGCAGCGACGTCAAGCAGAAGAACGGGTGCAGCAAGCTAGGGAAGACGATAGAGCAGCACCGCATCAGTTAAACTACAACGAGTCAGCCTAAAGGGGCGTAAGCTGGCTCCCACAACCGATTGCCCCATAACCTTCATCCATGTTTCGAGATTGACAAGGGGAGGTGACAGCCTTACTGTTAGGGCTAATATTGATGGAAAAAGTTGTGTCATCACGTTAGATACGGGAGCAACAAATACAATTGTCCGCACTGATATTGTGAAAGGGAAACTAAAACCAGCAGGGAGATACCGGATGCAGACAGCTACTGGCGAAAGTGCAAGTATTAAAGGAAAGAAAGTGGTCAACTTTGAAATAGGGAATACTCACTTTCAACATGAAGTGGTGGTAGCTGACATTGTGGATGAAGTCATCCTAGGCATGGACTTCATGAGGCCAAATGGATTCGTTATTGATGCTGGCAAAGGAGTACTCACTCACGGAAATGTTGAGTTGCCACTCCAATTTAATGGTGAAGATTCGAATTGTGTTCGTCGAATAATATTAGATCACAGGGAAAAGCTGCCACCCCAATCAGAAACAATCATTTGGGGAAAATTGGAAGGAGGTTCTGGGTCACCCAGGTTGTGGGTTGTAGAAGCCAACAAAGAACATCAAAATTTTAAAGAAGTCGTTATAGGGAAAACTTTAGTTAGATCGGATGCTGATTGCAAAATACCAGTAAGAGTTTTAAATCTGTCAGATACGCAGAAAACAATGAAAAAAGGATCAATCATAGGACAATGTGAAGAGGTAGCTAAAATAATAAAGTGCGAGCAGAAAAACATCAATAGCTCGGTCAACACAAAACAACAAAAAGCAGAAATGGAACAACTTGTGCAGAAATGGACAGAAGGACTTTCAGAAGAGCAGAAGAAAGCAGCACGTCAATTGTTGGAGCGGCACAAGTCTGTATTCTGTAGTACACCTGAAGGGAATGGCAGAACCAATATGGTAAAACATCGTATTGACACCGGAGCAGAAAAGCCGATACGCCAGGCACCAAGGAGATTACCATTAGCTAAAAGAGAGGAAGCTGATAAAATGGTAAGAGATATGAAAGAAGCTGGTGTAATTGAGCTTTCAGACAGTCCCTGGAGCTCACCTGTGGTGTTAGTTGGCAAGAAAGATGGGAGC
The DNA here is from genome assembly GCA_963693315.1 of Diogma glabrata. NCBI lineage: Eukaryota > Metazoa > Arthropoda > Insecta > Diptera > Cylindrotomidae > Diogma > Diogma glabrata. Next base: position 134,602,479 of record OY856187.1, on the reverse strand, counting down.
TTGAGATTTTGTGTTGACTACATGAAACTAAACATAGTTACTAAGAAGGATAGCTACCCATTGCCTAGGATTGATGATACACTAGATACATTATCGCGTTCAAGATTGTTTTCAACACTGGATCTGCAGAGTGGTTACTGGCAGGTGGAAGTTGCAGAGGAAGATCGGGAGAAAACGGCGTTCAGTGTAGGTAATGGACTATGGCAATTTAATGTCATGCCATTTGGGTTATGCAACGCTCCCGCAACTTTCGAGAGATTAATGGAACGGGTACTAAAAGGCTTGCACTGGAAAACATGCCTTGTATATTTGGATGACATCATCGTCATGGGAAAAGACTTTGATGACCACTTGAGGAACTTGGCGGAGGTACTGGAAAGGTTGCAAGCAGCTGGTTTAAAATTAAGTCCCAAAAAGTGTTCACTTTTCAAGGAAGAAGTAAAATATTTGGGACACAAGGTTACGGCAATGGGAATTCATACAGATTCTGACAAGATTGCAGCAGTTATGAACTGGCCAAGACCAAAGAACCTACATGAACTACGAAGCTTCCTTGGATTGTGCACATATTACAGACGGTTTGTGCCAGGATTCGCCAACGTTGCCAAAAGTCTGCATGAGTTAACAAGAAAAGATAAGGAATTTGAATGGAATGAACCTCAGGAACAAGCATTTGTGGAGCTCCGAAGGAGATTGTGTACGGCTCCAATTCTATCCTATCCTATACCAAATGTTCAGTTTATTTTGGATACTGATGCCAGTAATGAAGGTATAGGAGGAGTATTGTCACAGAAAATAGATGGTCAGGAAAAGGTGATAGCTTATTTCTCCAAAATGTTATCAAAGCCGGAGCGAAATTATTGTGTTACCCGGAAGGAGTTATTGGCCATTATGGAATGCGTCAAACATTTTCATAAATACTTGTATGGTCAGAAATTTCATCTCAGAACTGACCATGGTGCGTTAAGGTGGTTACTCCAGTTCAAAAATCCAGAGGGACAAGTAGCACGTTGGATCGAACGGTTGCAGGCATACGATTTGGACATTGAACATCGAAAGGGTACTGCACATGGGAACGCTGATGCATTATCGAGACGACCCTGTGAAGTTGAATGCAAGCATTGCAGTCGTCAAGAAAATAAGGAGAACATCATCGATGTACGATTACTACAAGTGCTACCTGACGATGAATGGACAGCTGAAGCCATAAGAAAAGATCAATTAGAAGATCCGGATATTGCACCCATCATCGAGTTCAAGGAAAAGGGTTGCAAACCAGTATGGGGAGAAATTTCTGATAAAACTCCAACTTTGAAGGCGTACTGGGCGCAATGGGACAGTCTCCAGTTAGAGAATGAATGCCTAAAGAGAATATGGGAAAGCTCAGATGGCAAGATAAAGCAATCCCTTACAGTGGTACCAAAAGGGAAAATAGAAGCAGTACTGAAGGAGTATCACGAAGGAACGAGTGGAGGTCACCTTGGGATCAATAAGACTCTTGCAAAAATACGACAACGGTTTTACTGGTCAGGGACTCGGCAATCAATTGTGGAGTGGTGTCAAAAATGCGATAAATGTGCGGCGGTGAAAGGACCCGTACGAAGAAGTCATGGAAAAATGAAGCAATACAATGTAGGTGCTCCATTTGAAAGGATCGCAATGGATGTAGCGGGACCATTTCCAACAACTGATAATCAGAATAAATATGTGCTTGTGATCATGGACTACTTCAGTAAGTGGCCGGAAGTGTGTGCGATTCCCAACCAGGAAGCAACCACAATCGCTGAAGCTGTGATAAATAATTGGATTAGCCGCTATGGAGTTCCAATGGAGATCCACACCGATCAGGGACGGAACTTCGAGTCAGCTGTATTCCAGGAAATTTGTCAAATGTTGGGGATTAACAAAACGAGGACGACAGCTTCACATCCACAGTCAGATGGGATGGTTGAGAGATTCAATGCTACTTTGGAGGAATTTCTAGCAAAAGTGGTCAGTAAGAATCAACGTAACTGGGATCAACACATTCCTTTATTTTTGATGGCATACAGATCAGCAGCTCATGACACCACGACCATGACACCAGCTCAAACTATTTTTGGAAGTGATTTAAGACTTCCTGGTGACCTCAAATTTGGAGCGGTACCATCAACATCATTGTCTGCGCAAGAATACGTCAACCGAATCAGGAAGAACCTTGAGGATATTCACAATCTTGTTCGGCAGAAGATACAACTGACTAGTGATAGAATGAAAGCCCGATATGATATACGATCTAATAATAAAGGTTTTGAAGAAGGACAATTAGTATGGCTACACAACCCACAACGAAAACGAGGGTTATCACCAAAACTGCAAGCTGCATGGGAAGGACCTTACAACATTATAACGAAGTTGAATGACGTAGTTTATAGAATTAAGAAAGGCCATCGAGGCAAAGCGAAAGTAGTACATTTGGAAAGATTGGCCTTATACAAAGGAGAGCTAGATCCTGTTCGGGACGAACAGGCTTAAGTGGAGGGTATTGTTACGATTGCAGAAAAATCTAGACGATTACAGAAAGATCTAAACGATTACGGTCACTTCCAGGAAAATAAAATCAACAAAACACAACAGAAAGTGAATGAAATAGTGTTGTTGTTGTTGTACATGTTCTTAGAATTAAGGTCTATTTGTTTTATGATTTTATAAATCAAATCAACGTAACGTAAAATAATCGAATATTCTAATATTGTCTCAAGGTTTCTAAAAAGTTACCTAGAAATTTCTAGAGATTAAGCAGAAGGTATATAAGGAAATTGTTTCTTGTAGTTTTTAATTAGTTTATTTTAAACCTGCGATTGTGAAGTTAAAATTATAAAAGTGATCTTTAAATTAGTGAATAAAGTTATAAGTGTTATTGAATAGAAATAATTTGTGTATTATTTTGAACGTTGAGTTACTGGAAATTTCTACAATAAACCGTTGGAGTTTCTGAAGCTGTTAAAAGAATATTCTAGTTAAGAATATTGTTTGCTGCATTGTTTTTCTGTTGTTGTGAAACAATTAAGGTGTTGAATACTTAATAAAACCTGGTGTGTTTGCTTACTAATCAGTGATCGAACTCAGGAAGAGATTGGGAATTACGGTTATCGAATTGTGAGTTAGGCCAATTCGAAGGAAGGTTGGAAAAACGTAACAATATGTATCTTTGGTAGCTAGAGTTGAGTGGAGACGAAGTTTTGAAGAAGAATTCCAGTTGATGAAGATGAACTTGAGATGTATGTTGATAGTAGAGTTGAGTAGAGTGATGATGGAATGGTGAAGTTGATTAATGTGTAACTCACTTGAGGGCCTCAACAAGTACTCCACGATGACTTGTAAAATGGGGAAAGACACAACTTTAAATTTACTCCAATAAACTTTAAAATAAAATAATAATGCAAAAAATTTAAGTTCGTTATAATATTTATTTACTTTTTTTTCTTTTAATCTTCATTGTACAAAAGTTTAATCCCGAATGAATCGTTGTACATTTTTTCGTCATCAGAAGAACCGAATTAGGGAAAGTAGGGTTGGGAAAAATTTTGTAGAGGATTCGATTTGGAAATGAGGGTTGGAGTCGATAATATAAGTGATGGATCAAGGAGTTCATAAGGTGGGTTTGTTACAAATGTGAATTTACTGGAGGCAGTATTTGTAGTTGAGGAACGTGGTCCAGGCAATGCTCGAACAGATGTAATGATAGAGATGAGAATTGTCCAAACAAGTTGATGTTGAATTCACAGTGTGAATTTATTGAGGTTGTGATCTTTTCTAATTAAGTCATTTGATATTCTGACTAAGTTTCGAAATCGTGTGTAAATATATAATGTCCGTATATCGTTTCGAAGTTCTTCCTTCCAATAAACGTCGACTTTTGAACACTTTTGTTTTGTTCATATATAGTTGTTCATATATAGTTTTATAGTATAGTTGTTCATATGTAGTTATAGTTGTTCATATATAGTTTCCATATAGGAAAACTAGGCGTTATATTGTATTAATTTTAATTTCGCAAAATGAAATATTAGTTTCAGTAGATCACAGTTTGATCGAATTTTATTTATTCAACCATTTAGAGATTTAAATTATATTTCTTTTACACAACTACAAATAATATCGTGGTTTTGGTTTAATAATCACGTGGTTTTGATATCCACAAAATGAATGAATTTATTTATTAAAACATATAACTTGGAGTACGTAAAAATAACAATAATAAATAATAATGGAGTTATTAAGGAAAAACAAAAACAATTAATAATAATGAAAATAATCGAATGACATAAAATATTTTTAAAATGTTTTTTACAATCATGTTTTTCCAGGCAACTTTTCTTCTACTTCGTAAAAAAGCAGGAGTTAAACTTTTGAAATAATTTTCGGAAGTTATTGCCACATATCTAGAGTTGTAAATAGCATTTTACATGCGAGGGAAAATATTGTGCACGAGTGCAGTGCGTCGAGTGCAGTATTTTCAAGAGCATGGAAAATGCTTTACAACTCGAGATTTGTTATATACTTCTACGACTTTGTTTTAATGCCCAAACGCATATAATTACTTGAAAAAATGAACTACTAATTATAATTTAAATGCAAATAGTTTACAAATTGTGGTAGGCTTTGCATTATTTCTGTCATCTGTGTCAAAATGAATTGAAATATTTAATTATTATTAAAAGCGTGCGGTAATATATATATATATATATATATATTATATAATATATATATATATATATATATATATATATATATTTATATATATTATATATATTATATATATATATATATATATATATATATATATATATATATATATATATATATAATATATATATATATATATATATATATATAATATATATATATATATATATATATATATATAATATATATATATATATATATATATATATATATATATATTATATATATATATATATATGTATATGAAAATCCATTACCGCACGCTTTTTTTTTTTACTATATATCTATATATATATATACTAATTATCTATATATATATGTATATGAAAATCCATTACCGCACGCTTTTTTTTACTTACCGCACGCTATTTGAAATAATCAATTTACATGTCATGGATAGTGTGATGTAATTTATAATTTACTGTGATAGGAGTAGAAAAAATCAATTTACATATGTCATGACTCATGGATAGTGTGATGTAATTTATAATTTCCTGTGATAGGAGTAGAAAATATATTTGAAACGTATATTCTAATTCGAACCCTTGGCTCAAATTGAAAATTTATTTCTAGTAATGAACATTTTTAAAGTTGACTTGTATCATATTTCAATATAAAACGTACTAGCAAAAAATAACCAAATTATTTTTAGTTTTCCAACAGGTTACTAAGTAATCGATGTCAGGCAGTCATCGAGATGATCGCTTAATAAAGGCTAACTAAGGGTCAGAAGTAGTCCAACTACGTATATTATATGGTTACACTGAAAAAAACATGTCCTATTTCCAATCGAAATGCAATTGTCTCAACCTCACCGTGCGGTCACATATGGCGAATCAAACTACGAAATTGCTTCAACAACTCTACAATTATAAATCGATGAAGTTGAGACAATCACACGAAATATTTATGTGAAAATAAAATATAGTTCAATTAATCTCAAATACTTAAACTTTAAAATGAAAAATTCATGATATAAGGCCAAAGAAAATTTTTTTCAGGTAAATAGTTATTATCTTTATTCAACTACTGTTAAATTGCATATAACAATTTATATTTTAAATAAACCTCATTCTGTTGTTAGGAAAATGTTATCGTGTAGTTGTCCCAATCACAGTGAAATTGTTTGCAAATAATTTTCCTTTGCATGAATAATCAACTGCCAACTTCGAGATGAGGTTGTCATTACTTCAATTTTTTTTTCAGTGTATGAATCAAATAAATTAAAAATTGTATTTTAATCTTTACTTCTTGGTTGTTTATTCATCAAAATGAAATCAAAACTAAAGAGTGTGACTGTCATTACATTATCATACTAAATACCTAGAGAAGTAACAAATATAAAGTTACTATTACTATTTAATTTTAAAATATTTTCATTGCAGAATTCCTAGTTTTTGAAAATAAAAAAAATTCAATCCACTATACATATATTTTATTCAGCTCATTCTAAAAACCTATACAAATTAATAATGTTCATTTTGTATAGACAAATCGTTAAAAAGAAAACTATTATAGTTTAAAAGAAAAAATATAGTTTTCCTATCAACTATTCCAATTTTCGATATTTTAGTAATGATGTCCAAATTAATGTGCATATACCTAAAGTATATTTAATTCAGAATTCTGTGATAATAGCATTAATCAGTAGTTTTATTATACAAAAATGTTTTAAAATAATTACGGGGTAGCTTCTGTCTTTTGCTCTTTTATGGATTCGGCAGGTGCTTTTGTATCTACTTCTGTCATTTTAGTATCAGTAGTTAAAACATTATGTATATTAGAGTCTTCGTCGTTCGATTTTTCGATACATGATTTATCATTTAACTCCTTTTCAGATTCTACTGCTATTGAAGCTTCATTTTCTGTTGTTGGCTCATTAACTTCAGGCTCTGCCACAGTTTCTTTATCCTTGCTCTCTATCAAATGACTTGGTTCATCATCAATTGATTTATCACATTTACCATTACTATGTTCAACGTTATCATATTTTTCAATTTCTGCGTCGCTCATTCTTTCGAATAATATAATTAATTCGGTATGATGTGTGTGCGGAAACATATCAACAGCAACTGCTTTGACTGGTTTAAATGGATTCCTTTTCATAGTTTTTGAGTTTGGTCGCATTAAATCAAACCAATTTTTTGTTGCACCTTTTGGGGCACATGATACATAAACAAGACGATTTAAGTTAGAAACACTTCTTATCGAATTAATGGCCGTATTGTGTAAGCCTGCTCTTGGTGGATCCACAATTGCAATAGATTCACTATTTGCTTGTTTTGCACGCATGGCCATGGAATCGATTAATTCTTCAGCCGAACCAGCAATAAATAAACAATTTTCAATGCCATTTTCTGATGTATTACATTTAGCGTCTTCAATTGCTTCTGCGTTAATTTCACAGCCAATTATTTGTTTTGCATACTTTGAAAAACATAGCCCAATTGTTCCCGTACCACAACAAATATCTAAAATTGTAGATGTACTTTTTGGTGCTGCAAAATCAATAACAGTTTGATAAAGAACTTCGGCACTTGATGTATTTACTTGAAAAAAGGCATATGGTGAAATTCGGAATCGTAATCCAAGAATAACTTCTGTTAAATAACGTGAACCGTATATATGAACAACTTCAGGAACAGTATCTGTCTTCTTCTTTGGTATTGATTGATAAAATAATGATGTAACTCCTAATTGCTTCCCATCACCTTCTGTGAAAAATTCTAGTAGCTCACGTCTAAAACTTCTAAGTTTTTCTTTCGTTAGATCATCTTCATAAATTCCTACAACTATCATTAACTCATCTGTTGCACGTGTAGTACGGACTGTTAACTGACGAAAATTTCCAATTTGTAACTCATTGTTATAAACATCTAAATCTGATTTTCGAACAAATGATTCGAAAAGTTTTGCAGTTTTTTTCATTCTTTCCGATATATTTTTCAAACTATCTGGAGACTCAACTTCAACTGATCCAATTGAATATGATCCCAAACGAAATCCAACAACTCTTTCACCTTTTTCATTTTTTCCAATTGTAAATTCACATTTATTGCGATAGCCATCAATGTGGGCGGTGTGTTTTATTGATAACAATTCACATGGGAGGCCATTATGTAGTTTTCGTTGTTCTTCTATATAAAGACGCATTGATGGTATACCGGTCCATACATCATTTCCAAATTTTTTTAATACATCAATCATTTCGTTCTGTTTGTGTTTGAGTTGATCTGGATATGATAAATGTGCAAGATCTGTGGTAGTTTCTGCAAGTGTTTTTTTTATTCGTTTTGGATTTGTATCGTCACTATCTTCATTACGACGTTTTACAAGAGGATCAGGTGTTGGCTTTGCTGGCTGAAAGGAAAAATCATATTGCGTTGTTTATTAATTTGGCACAAAAGCAATACATTTTTCATTGATATTCAATATGAACATTTTAGTTATCTATATTGATATGGGACATTCATCCGCTAACTTAAAGAATTAAAACTATCGAGTGACAAATTGAAATTGTTAAGTGGAGCAAAAAGAACCAAATTAATTTTCTGACAAAACAAATTATTTTATTTTGGACCTGCTCTTACGATCAATCTATAAAAAACTTAATTTTTAATGACCGTGCTAGGAATATTTCGATCAATAGTTGATGTTAGAATATTCAACAATTCCAATAAAAAGAATTTTAATTAACAAACTTTCAGTTTACTGAACAAACGAAACGAACTAAAACATAAATTTGTTTGGATCAAAACTCATTAAATTTACTCATTGGATTAGTTAAGGTGACCAAATGTCATCTTTTTCGAACGATTGCCATCTTTTAAAATAATGCCATTTTTTTGTCATCTTTTACAAAAATGAGCATCTTTGTAATCTTTTTATCATATCGCATACTTATGAATTAATGAAATTAGAAAAATAAATATGTATTGTGATTATCAACAGCTATCAATGGGGAATGAAAAACAATTTGAGCATGACCAATGATAGATCAAAGTATTCAAACATTTTGATAATTAATGCATTGCTTATTCCGAAATTTCAAAAAAAAAAATCAAGGACAGACATTTTAAAAGAGAGTCCAATGAAACCCTATTGAAAGAAGTCCATAAGTCATTCAAATATATGCATGAATAAGAAAAAATGTCCCTTTTAGCGAAATAAATCATTTTCAATATTTTAATAAATATAATTAATAATTTTCGAATAAATTTTATTTTAATTTTCTATGGAACTTTTATTTTATTAGATTGTTGAGGTAGGGGATGTGGGGTTATATATTGACAAAAAACCCATCTTTTGGTTTGAAAATAATCTGATCACCTTAGATTAGTATATGATTGGTATTTTTTTTTGTCGAATCTTTTTACGTCATTTTAAATTAGATACAATATAAATCAATACACTTATTTTACATTTATTCATACATCGTTCACTTTTTTTTTATTAACAACTAGCAGGACCCGGCGTGCTTTGCTACGCTTATAAATAAAGTTTGTGTGCAGACATTTTGTTGAAGTAGTAGCAATGATTTCAAAAAAGTGGTAATGAGAAATGATAGCATAATTTTTAATTTTTCTTTTTAAAAATATGAATGAAAAATAATTAGCACTCTAGCTGATCAGTTCGGTTCGGATATATGAAAAATTGGCGATCAAATAAGTTTTCAACTAAGCAATAAAAAAATTTAAATTACTTGTTGAATTAGTAGAGGTGTGTCATCTTTATATAGAAAATTATACAGAACAAAAATAGAATCACAAATGTTCACAGTACTCATGCATTGCATTTGTTCACAAAAACGTGAAAATGCATTGCATTTGTTCACAAATCACTCACAAAATCTCTCAAAATCTCTCACCAAATAGTGTAAAAGTTTTGTTCTTTAACATATGCCCGTCGCATATTGCCATTATGTCATAAGAAAGAAAATTCGAGAAAACTCGTTATGATAACATTCAATTTACATGTTAGTGTCATTTTTATTGCAACTTATTTATTTTAATAGGGAAAGAATTTCAAAATGTCGTTTTTATTCTATTTATTTATTCGAGTACTTGTGGGTACACTTTATTTTTTGTTTAACGGATGGTTTTCTTAACGCGTCAGTCACATACAGTTGTCCATGTGAGAATCACGGATTCTCCAAATTTAGACCACATACTTGCTGTAACTGTCCTTGTAATTTCTTGATGGTTATTGCAAAAGTGAGTTGCACTGGAAACTAAACGTTTGAATTCAAATACCATATCTGTTGGAATCATTGGAACACGTGGCAACACTACATCTTCCGGTTCGAATTTTCCATTTAAAATTGTGGCTTCAATGACATTGTTCATCATCTTTTTCACCGAAAATTTCAAAAAGAATTGTGCAATTTCAAAGTATTTGAAATATGTATTTAGAATTACAATGTGTGTCATAACATCACATAAAAACCTTTTAAGACCTAGGTTCCCCACCATCATGTTTTTAAGACGTTGATGGACGCAAATTCCTTTTTTTTTTGGTTTTTTATGTTCTTTTTTTTTTTTTTTTTTTCCTTTATTTTCATTAAGACAATATATTTAAAACAACTATAATTGATTTACATGTGTAATCATTTCCGGACTAGAATTAACCAATTGCAAATTGCTTTCGACGACTCTGTTTTGAGACATAATTTTTTAACTATAAAGTATAAACTCTAGTCCAGAAATAATTTATTTTTCAAGCTGCTCGAACCAATACTGGTTATAGCGCAACTTCATTTTTTCTTAGTTATCACTTATTTTTTAGTTATTATACGTTTTTAAATATTTACATAAATATACATATACATAAAATAAAGAGAAATAGAAATTCTTTACTAATCTAATTTGTTAAATATTTTAGAAATCTTATACTTAAGAAACATTTATATATCTTATTATTTGGGATCTTTCATATTTACAAATAAATTCAGTTTCAACTTTAACATCGTAGATGTTCAATCAACATTTTCTTAAAGTATGTTATAGTTGGTGCCTTTCTTATATGCGAGGGAAGAGAGTTGTATTTAATTAGACCACGATACAAAGTGTTATTATTACCAGCAGTTTTTAAGGAAAAGAAATTAACTACAAATTGCGATTTTCTTCTTGTATTTTGCTTATGGTAATCATCCAATGTAACTAACTCATAGTTATGTTTTATTCCATTGGTGACAATTTTATACATAAGAACAAGAAGCTCGATTTCGATTAACATATGGAAGGATGAAAATTGCTTGAATAAACATTCAGTAGGGTATAATTTTGGCGCATGTATTATATATTTTAACACTCGTTTTTGGAGAATTTCAAGCTCCTGTAATCTATACTCCGCACACCCACTCCAAATTGGAAGTAAGTATACCAATCGAGATTGGATATAGGCGTGATACAATAACAAAAGTGTTTCTCTCGATAGTATATGTTTTGTACGGTTTATGGCAAATATATACGGTATAATACTTTTTTTTAACTTTTCAGTATGATGGGACCAATTTACCCTACTGTCTATCACCAAACCAAGATAATCATACTTGTAGACTCGTTCTAAGCAGTATGTGTCATATTTTATTATATTTTGCGTTAAAGTGATTTCATCTAGCTGTCTATTCTCAAATATTATATATTTGGTTTTTTGATGATTTAGCGTTAAATGATTTATATAAAACCATTGTTTAAGGGTATTTATATCCGTCTGCAAATTAGATAATAATAATTGTAATGAATTTGAACTATATATAATTACCGCATCATCCGCATACAGTTGTATTTTTCCTTCCAACTGAAGGAACGTTATGTCGTTGATGTAAATGTTAAACAATGTTGGACCTAGGATTGACCCTTGAGGAACACCTAGGCTAAGATTAAGCGCATTACTTGATTGATGACTAATTTCTACTATTTGTGTTCTGTTGACAAGAAAGGTTTCAAATAATTTAAGCTGTATATCAGTAAATCCCATTTTTTTAGTTTAATTAACAATATGTTAGGTTTGACCGTATCAAATGCTCTGCGAAGATCAAAAAACAAACAAAGACAGAAAGACTTTTGGTCTATACTTTTGCTTACAAAATCCATTAGATTTAAACAAGCGGCTGTTGTACTTGATTTAGAGGTAAATCCGAATTGAAGGCAGCTTAATATATCGTTAGATGTTAAGAATTCGGTTAGTCTATTCAAAATTATTTTTTCAAACACTTTAGATATTACCGGTAAGATAGAGATTGGACGGTAATTTGTGAAGTCCAATTCATCCCCTGATTTATAAATAGGAACCACTTTAGCTACTTTATTAACATCTGGAAAGATACCGTTTTTAAAAGAATCATTTATGAAACCTACTATTAAATGTTTAATGTAATTAACAATATACTTCAACACTTTTGTTGAAATATGATCTACACCGGTTGCGGCCGTTGAATTCAGACTAAGAATTACAGTTTTCACTTCGTCATCATTTGTCTCCCCTAGTTCAAATGGTTGAGTTAAATTGTAATTAAAATATGAAAAGTCATCTGAGGTAGATGGTGGAAAATTATGACTTAAAATTAGTCCAGAACTGACAAAATATTCACTAAAGATCTGTGCGATTTTACTACTATCTGTGACAAGATCATTTTGGAATCTTAAAGCTGAAACCTGGGCAGAAGTGTTTGATCTATTAAATATTATTTCTTTAAGATAGCTCCAAAGCTCTTTAGGTTTATTCAAATATTGTCTTATATAGTTGTTACAGCTGCGTCGTTTTAGGCTTTTAATTTTTGAGGCTACAAGAGAGCTCAACCTTTTGTGCGTTTTTGACAGATACTCATCGTTTTTGTATTTATTTTTCAGCTTAAAAAATCTATTTCTTTCTTTAATTAAATCCACAATTTCTTTAGTTAACGTAAATTGTTTGCCAGAGTTTGACTGCTCTACCACTGTTCTGGTGTTTTTACTAACGAGTTCTTTTAGATTACAAACAAACTCATCTACATTAGTTGATTTTAACAGTTCTATCCATATAGCATCTCTAAATATGTTATCGTAATTTAAAGTTCTACATAAAACAGAACTATTTTTTGTTGGTATTTGAATCTTTTTAACTTGAAGAAAAAGTTGTTTGTGATCAGAGAGTGGTGAGCTCGCGGTATTTAACTCATAGGAATACACTGATAAGTCAGTGATTATATGATCAATCAAAGTACTTACAGCATTTCGAGTTCGTGTTGCATGTAATTTGTCTATTTTATTCAGGCATACGTGACCAAATGAATTTAAAAGAGCCATATAGTTTGAAACAGACACATCAACGGAATCTAACAAATTGATGTTAAAATCACCTATGATTATGTTCGACCGATTTGTATGCAAGTGTTTTTCTAGCAAAGAGAAGAAACTGGTAATATTATTTTTTGGAGATCGGTAAATTGCTATGATATTAATGTTTTTATCAATCAGTTTAACTCCCACTATCTGACTAAAATTTTCATCCTTTTTAAAGAATTTAAAATTCATCCTTTTTAAAGAATGGAAAACCAAATAATAAATCCTTTCGCATAATAAAGTACGACATAGGGCAATATTTCATAATAGAATGGAGGAAATAAAAATAAAATACTTCTTTTTAAATTTGAGGAAGAAAGCTAAAATTGGGTTGCTAATTATCCTAGTGCTAGAAGTATATACCAAGATCATGTAACGCATTGTTTACCTCAATCCAGCATATATAATAATTATATGGAAGCTCATTTGTTCGAGCATGCAAAAAAGTTCATTCTTTCAAAAAAATATAAAACAATTGCGTCCATAAACACCTTAGAACCATGTGTTTGTGAGACCTTGTTCTTAAAACGTTCTTATGTGTTGTTGTGACACACATTCCGTAATTCCTACTACCCAACACATTTTATTTAAAAAAAAAAAAGCGTGTCATCGTCAAAGAATATTTAATAACTATAAGACTAAGTGTGCTATCGTTGATTGAAAAATGTTCATCCGCCAACACCCCTAAAGTATCACTTATCCCCTTATATCAGTGATATCTTACTGCCATTGCCAGTGGTATACGATATCTCAAGTTAACTGATTTGGCAATAGCAGATACTAAAGTACGCTGGGTTGTCACACCCATAGATCCAAAATTTGAAATTTTACATATGTTCGTGCGGGTGGGAAGAAATATTAAATTCATTGGTATTAATTGATCATCATGATTGCCATCCGTTTTTGATTATACATAAGCTATGCTTCTTTGTATAGTATTTGTGCGAATTCCATTTCGTAATTTTGAGCTTTAAATCGATATAATCGATGTTATCAACTATCTTCAATTAGTTTTGGAAACATGTATTATATACAATTGCATACTAACAAGTAACAACATATTTGGTGTAGATAAAATAATTTGTAAGATCATTATGTGTTAAATTCCAATATATATAATTTTGATGTAATTGTTTGTCAGATTATACTTGTCAAATGTAATTGTTTGTCAGATTATACTTTCATTTTTCAATTTCATAAAATTATGTTCAATGTAAAAAACATTGATCAAAGCAAACAAGTGTATAAAACGATATTTAAATAAAAACCCAATTCAAATAATTAAGGCAAAACCCCTAAGTTAATTATAAGAGCCCTGGGGTTCCATTTATATACATAATATATAGCCTATGTCCATCTGGAATAATGTACCTTTCAAATAGTGAAAGAATTTTTCAAATAGGTGCATTGGTTTTGGAGATTATCAAATACGAACAAACAAACAAACATTCATTTTTATATACTAGGAATCGCCCAATGGCCGAAATTCGGCCATTGTAAATAGAAATTGTAAAAAGACCTCGAAACAAAATAGCAACAACACATTATTTCAGAGTTTGATTAATTGATATAATTGATTTTGAATGGTCTACTTATCTACTACTCAAGACCTTTCCAACGATATACATATTGCCACACTTTTGATGGGGCAAATATTTTAAAATTGTACCACAAATATATTGCTTACGTATTTATATATAAATATAGATTGATTTTGAATTGTGAAACAAATAACTTGATAAAATAACAAAATAACCGAACAAAAAACTCAAAAAACAAAACTATCACAATTTTGCCACTTTTTCTGAAAAAATCGTCAAAATTCAAAAAAAGGATTTTTCGGCACATCTACTACTCAAGACCTTTCCTATGATATACATATTGCCACACTTTTGATGAAGCAAATATTTTAAAATTGTACCACAAAAATATTGCTTACGTATTTATATATAGATATAGATTGCGTAAGAAAATTTGCTAACAAAAATGAATGAATTAAATTTAGGAAAAACTTTTGGGCTAAATAAATTTACTGTTTTAGTACATTTTCAATGCAAGTGAGCAAAGTAAAATTTCGTTTATTAATTTTTTTTTAAATTTATTTTGATGGAAAATATTTTAATTTTGCATAAAATAAATAATTTTTTATACTTTCTGAACATAATTAACTATTTTACGCTTACTTAGATTTGCGTAAAACATTACTTTTTCGACCTTAATTACTTTACGCTCGCTTTTTGTTACTTTACGGCCTCTTTTTGTTACTTTACGCTGTCTTGTAGGAAGTATAAAAATGATGTATGTACCGGTGTAAATTTAATTTTAGCTATATACAGTAAAAGCCCAGTTATCCGTAATGCTCGGGGATTGAAGCATGCCGGATAATCGAACATTCCGGATAATTGAAATTTTAGGACAATTTCATGTTATACTTCATATAAATATTTTGTTAGGATTCTCGTCAGAAAATTTTCAAATAATATATGTATGTACTAGAAACTTATTTTTGTATGTGTATTTCAATTTGTTTATAAAATTGATTGCAAATAATATTTTATACAAATACAAAAATAAGTAAATGAAATAAATAATAAGGATATTTTAAAATTTAAATAATTTAAAAGTTAAAGCAAAATATATTTCTTGTGAATTCCTAAACAAAAAAACATTTTTCTTTTGAAAAAGGAAAAAAATTCAAAAATTTAAAATGCCAGTTAACTGAATATTCGGTTAATTGAATGTCGGATAATCGGGCTTTTACTGTAGTCTTATTCATCCGCTAACTAAGAAAATTGAAAATTTCGAACGACAGATTAAAATTGTATAAGTGGAAAAAAAGAACCAAATTATTTTCTGATAAAAAATTTAATAAAATTTATTATATTTTACCTAATCTATACCTAATCTTACGATCAATTTATAAAAAAGATCAATTTATTAATGGACTGTAAACTATTTCGTTCGAATAATAAATTAATATTAGAATATTCAATGATTCAAATAAAAATAAATGAAAAATTCATGCTAGTAAATTAGAGTTTGCAAATTGGCTATAGGGGTGCAAATGCACTTTTCTTTTTTTTATCTCGAATCAATTTATCTCGAAAACGAAACAAAAATTTGATTGGCTATCTATGAATATTTTTGTAGAGAATTTTCTTCCGTTATTGTTGTTTTTTTATGAAGATAAACGTTTTTCTCCATATGTCATCTTAAAAACAGCTCAGATCGTGCTACACATAAGTAATGGACTCAAAGCTACATAACGCCATGTTGTCAAACATCCAGTCAACATATCATCGCAGCCAAACACAATACCAATGAATACACATCCGGACACCCCAAGTGATGTGAAAATAATGCAATTAAACTGCAACGGAATCCCAAACAAGACCGATCATATAATAAACGAAATTAAATGTTAGATCTAAGAAAAGTGATATCTGTGATTATAGAATTGATCATAAGGAAGCCTTGCCTTTATTATTCATGGAACCTTATCTACCATACATCTTTACCTGCAGCACCAGGAACTAACAAACATTTAGAAAATTGGGTGATATAAAAAAATTAAATATGGAGAAAAACTGTACTCAATATTCATATTCCACCAGTAGGCAACTGGGATATAGGTTATGAACCGTCTATCGAAATTTATTCTACACAGAAACCTGTCTGATACTCGAGGTGAATGCACACCATGATGTACGACACTCACACCTGAACACCGATTCACGAGGCGAATGCAGTATAGATCAAAATCATGGCTCCAATTTTGAATTCCTCAACGCAACAAAGCCGACAATGGTAACAAATAATAACTCGTGCTGATCTCCAGATGTCTCCTTTCCCAGCATGTCACTAATACCAATTGCAGAATGGAGAACCGAACTTTCATTGAGATCAGATAATTTGCCGATCACAATCACCGTAAGCCTTTCCATAAATCAAATTAAATCCTAGAAGAAAACATTTTAACAAAGCGGACAGGGGGAAATTTACAGATTTTACTGAATTTGAATTCAGCAAACAATTTTTACCACTTGACGTCCTCTTTTGGGAAAAGAAATTTAGATAAATTTTTAACGCAGCTAGAACTCGCTACTTCGCAGTCGGTAGAACTCAAAATGTTAAACCAAATTTTCCACAGAAAGCATTTGCGCTTGTCACCAACGACATGGCATCCCCAATACAGATTCAACTGACTAGAAGTCCGAACCCTAATAAACTAATTAACAGATTAATAACGGAACACAAAAGAAATGAATGGAGAGAGCGAGTGAGTAAATCGAGCATTGGCACAAGCGAAAATCTTTGGAACATCATTAAGGACTTAACTCATCCCCATCTGGAAAAAAGTGCATCATCTATAGGAGAAGGAAAACATAAGTGCAAAACCAGACATCGCCGCAAAATTAATGCGTTATTAGCATCAGCAGATGATATCATTTTTCATGACATAAGAAAACTCAAGCAATCAAAAGCTATTGGACCCGATGCCAGCTTAAACATCATTTTCAAACACATTGAACCGAACCGAAGTGATTGAACTACCTCACTACTATACTCAACATATCGCTAATTACTAAAGATTTTGAAAATTGCTACTCAACCCCATCTTAAAACCCAGAAAGCCTTAAGAAAAGGGAAAATCATATAGACCGATCACCATCCTTTCATTGGTCGTAAAAATGATTGAAGCCACTTCTGGTCCCATGACTGACAAGATCTTACAATTTAGCATCACACCAACATGGATTTCGGAACACATAGTACAACCACTGCTTTTGACAGGTTCCAAAGCCAAATCAGTGATAGTCTAAACCAAAAACTAACATGTGCTGGAACATCCTTAGCCTCACAGAACTTTTTAAAAGCAGCACTACTAAAAGATATCGTCAACACTAATCTACCAGGTATAATAAAGCGCTGGTTATGCCACTACCTCAAAGTTTGCAAACATACGTTGAGTTCCGTAACTAGAAATCCAAGATGGGTGTGCGACAAAACCTCCACAAGGCGGAGTCCTTTTGCTTTCATTAATCCACCGCAACTTAAGCAGGTCACCTAGTCCACCATACGACTGCGCTGTTTTTGCAACAAAAAACGACATAAGACTTCTTGAATGAATGGTTTAAAACTAAAAACTAGAACTTTCTACTGAAAAGTTCACATCTACACTTTTCATCATTTGGATGAAAAAGATAAACAAAACACTAAACATCTGCATTGACAACATTCTCATTCCTACGGTAAAAGTACGAAACTGTTGAGTATAACATTCGAAATTTAATATTTGTGTACAACAGGTGAATTCTGAAGTAAAACACAAAGATAAAAATACAATTATCAAAAAAAACAAAGCAATGGGAAGTATCTATTATAAATTGTTCTGCACCCATATGGTTAGCCAAAGTCGCTGACACTTACTGGAATAAGTTACAAACAACACAAAAGGCAGCCTTGCGAAAAAGCATACGGCTCTCATTTAATAGCTCACCGAGATAACCTACACGATGAATGTAACATATTACCGGTGCGCGAACATAACGAAATGCTGACCAAACAATACCTATGGGCAGTTACAAAGAGTAAAATCCTTGCGATCGTGTTGTATCAGTGACTTCACCACCTAGAACAGTTTCAAATACTGGAAACTGCTTTTACATATAAAATATGACCAAGTTTCCATTGGGCCATTGGAAATTTTCAAAGCATACTTATAAAACTGGCATAAAAAGACCTTAGCAAAGCGGTTGAAAACATAATAAAAAAAAACTACGCCCTAAATTGAGTTTTCAATAGCAAACCAACCAACCGAAGTAGCTGCTGGAGAAATTTCATTACATCGCTGCACCAGATCCACTCTAGCGCAATCAAGATCTGGGTGGTTATTTTGTAGTGTTATCTCACTAGGTGAGATAAATAGTGAGATAAAAAAATTATGTTTAAATGATTTATTTTATCTAATATAATCGATCAAATACAAATATTTTATCTCACTTCTTATCTCACCTAGTGAGATAACGCTACAAAATAACCACACTGGTTGGTCGCAAATTTTAAACAATTACATAAATAGAATGGACTGGACTGAAATTATTAACAAGTGCCCCACATGATGTAGATTCAAATATTCAGAAAATTCAACCGTCCTGACGAAGGAAGATATGTGTTACCGTCCAACGACAAAAGGGAATGTTCATGAATTTAAATATGAAAACGGAATATAAGTACCACATCCATTGCTACAACAACAACAGCTGAATTGACAACATCAATTGTGTTTTGTTGCTTCCAATTAATAAGAAGCAACGATTTACGATTATAGTTTAACCATCGTTACGCTACAACAATATGGACAATGAATTACAAAACTATTCAATAATAAAATATTGGCATCCAAAACTATCAGTTTCATTTGCTACCAAATGTTTTGCAAATTTGCAGTTTCATCTAGATCTAACATTCGACTTTATCTGCTCATTGAATAACAACAAACTTAATTGATTATAATGTGAAAAGAAGAAAATTTAATCTTTACCGAAGCTGATAATGTTTTGCCCTTCCAACTAAATCCATTTAGTTTAGTTAAAGCAGCATCTCTGTCAACATCATCTTTAAAGCATATAAACAGATAATGACTTCCCGGTTTTGGAACTTTTAATTTAGTTAAATTTAGTTCTAACTTCTTGTTTACAAGTTTCTTGAATTCCTGTAAAATATAAAATATTTTTTTTTATTTTTCTAAAATGCCGGAATCTTTGTTTTTTCCGTACTTACACTAATTCCATAATATTTGGGTAGGCCACGAATTTCAATTTTAAATTTTTCCCCAGAAAATCCGGGACGTTCAAGATATGCGTATTCATCTGATTTATCCATTTTAATTTTACGGTATAATAAATTACTTTGTTATTTGACTAAAAACTTTATTAAAGTTAATGTTATCGTGTTTTTTTCTAACATAACCTCTAGTTAGAATTTCATTTACGGTTTATTTTATGTTTTTTTTATTTTATTCTTTCCAATACGTCTGCCATCTATGGATAGGAACTTTAAGCTCTCAAACTTTAAAGACATCCTACTAAAAGTGTTATACCAGATTTACTAGTAACTTCCCACTAAAAGTGTTATACCAGATTTACCAGTAACAATTACTATTAACGCGTTATAGTAACAAGACCGAGACAAACACAAGACAGCGCGCACAAAATGTCCCACCTCGTCTTGTATAACATGTCTTGGGTTTGTCTGGTAAGATGTGTCTTTAGTTTGTCTGGTCAGACATGTCTTTAGCTTGTCTTGGCTAACCTAAACCACAAGCAACCTGTACCCTATTTCACCAAACTTACAAATTTGTAATTTCATATAAATTTTAACAAAATTTGTGAAAATTTGCATGAAATTACAAATTTGTAAGTTTGGTGAAATAGGGTACTGGTTATATAAGGGTCATTCTCCTGAAAAGGGGTAGTTTGAAAAAACAAATTTTTGAATTTTAAACATGAAATAAAAATCGTTATTATTATGTTTTCTATTAGATAATAACTTGCTGTATTAAGTCATACTGTTGGCCCAGATCATATTTGAGAAATTTTAAGAAAAAAAACTTTTAAATCTTTACTTGTCCACAGATGTGATGGTGGTAATAAACAACTACTACCATAGTGATAATAAACAACTATTATGTCTAAAGAAACCTGATTTTCGATCCGCCAAAGTGTACTGCTTGTACTTCCTCAGAATATTTGCAGGTATAATTCTGTGAAAAATCACAGTGTGTAAGGATTTCATTTTCCGACAAGCTTTTCTTAATTTTGCTTATAACATGATAATAATGTAAGTTAATTTAAGTTTTATCAACAAAAATCATTTATAAATATTAAAGATCACACTATTATTGTTTGTGTCACGTCTGTTACTTAGCTGTCCTGACGGAGACATTGAATGTCCACGGACGTGATGTCCACGGATGTGATAAATTCATTAAAAACATTCTGTGAATGATTACATTTTGGTTTTAGGAAGTTGTTCTTTGAAATGTATTATATATATAATTCACTTTTACTATAACTACAATAAAAATTTAAATTTAGTAATTACTTACAGAATTATGATGTCCACGAATGTGACTCTATGATCTTGCCCTACTTAAAATTTTGATGTTCTATGGCAAATTGAACACTATTAGAACACTCAACCTGCTAACAAAAGTTCTCGAAAGCTAATATGGCTGACTGACAATTTATAAATCATAGATTTGGTTCTTGTAATGCCATCTATGACGAAATAGAAGAAATAAACATTTTGTCCACGGAAGTGACTGAAATTCTTGGGACATTCTAGTTTCTGCTGTAAAACTGATTTTGTTAATCTGTTCATGATAAAGGTTTGAGGTACAATAAGTAGACATATTTATTTATTTCATACAGTATATTTTTTATTTTCAATGTAATTATTATTTTGATTTTGAATCTTATTATTTTAAAACTTCAGTCTTGGGACAGTCCACGGACGTGATTTATCACGTTTCGAGATCATATTTTTCAATAAAAATAAAACTAAATTGCTTCTTTTATACTGTTGCTTAATTCTCTTAGAAACACGTTGCAATTTCCACTAGCATACACAGAATTTGTACAATTATTTACATAAGAAAAATTGCTTGGACATAAAATGTACCCTTTTTGGAGAATCACCCATAAATATTGATTTTTGTAAATAAAATACATTTTTATAATTTAAGTTTTTATTGACTGTAAATAAATTAATATATATAAATAATATAAATATTTCTTAAAGAATTAATTAAACAATAATACAACAATTTTTAATATTAAACAATTCAATATTTTATCAAATAATATAATCTGAAAAACTAAAATGGCATTTAATTAAACTAAAAGAATTATTTAGTGTTGAATATTTTACGTCAATTTTGACCGTAATGAGCATAGCATGTAACTATATGTAGATTTTTTTTTTTTTTTGGAAAACCACCAATCGATTTGCTCAGTTTCTTTAATATTAATTTTTATTCATTAAAAATTCCATATGCAAAAGAATTACATATATAATTTTCTTAATTTTAAATATATCAACATTTAATTGATTTGAATACTTACTTTTATAGAATAATACTTACAACTATTGTATATTTTCCTTATTAATTTCCTAAAAAGTTTTGCTATTTCAATATCAAACATAAATTTTATACGCACTTGATTTAAATTAAATGGCCGACATATATTATAAAGTCGTAAGAAACATTGGTTTATTAAACCATATATTCTTGAAATTAGTTTTGATCTATTTCATATTATACGGTGGCGCTATAAGAAATATATGTCTATCTCGCTTCCTCTACTAATGCACTCGTATGAAAGATAACAAACTAAAGACGTGTTACTATAGTAACAAAATATCTAGTGGGATTAGTAGTATTTTATTTGCCCAATCGGAATTCGCATTGGACTGTCACAACGCAGTTTTCAAATAAAATGAACCATAGAATTCGATTTGGATATCAAGTGTTTTCTGGAAGTTGAGTACGCGAACTAAAATACAATTCTGACTTTTTAAAACCAACTTTTTTGTCAGATTTGGATTTGGATACATGAAATTGTTAGTGTAATTTGACAAATAAAATACGGCTAATATTTTTGAAATTGGTGCTGAGAGATTTATAAAACAAATTCGTTCCTTTGGAACAAATTAACTGCTCAAACCAGATTTGGAGTAGATCACAATGAAACGCAATGAACTTGGAAATAAGTAAAATATGATCACAATTTGTTCGAAGTAGTGTCGATAAAAAGTAAATTTGAGCAAGTTTTATCTTTTGCAAACAAGTCTTTATCATCCCTGCTTAAGCTATCCTATTGAAAAACAAATAGTGTATTCTTTTCGGCTGTAACGAACAAGTTCCACCACCGAATTATCGAATTTTGTATTCTTTTGAAATAAATTTCAATACCAAAAAAATAACTCGGTGTTGGAACTGTACTGAAATTTGTTCGGTACAGCCGAAAAGAATACACCAAAAGTTTAATGGGAAAATTGCATAGGAAATTTCCTATAAAATCCTATTAAACAATTTTTTTCCTTTTGAAATCGATTGAATCCTATTCAATTGTCCTATAGAAATACATTGAATCCTTTTAATAGGAATGAAAACATTTTTATAAGATTATAAATTCTTCAATGGGATTGACTACATTTTAATTGAATTTTCTGCGACCGTCAAATTTTTTATTAATTTCTAAAGACTCCTAACTTGAATTTATAATAGGATAAAAACACATTTTAAAGGGGGTTTTGTAGTCTTAGAATTTTATATGGAATCCTTTTCGATTCTTAATAGGATTGACTATGTTGTAATGGGAATTTCTAAAAGCGTCAAATTTCCTATAAAATAATAATCAATTAAAATAACATAAACATATACAATACATATGGGAGGGAGGGTCGATTTGTATGGAACTGATTTTTGTTTGTTTTTCTCATGTATTTTCAAAATCTACAGATTTTTGCAAGAAAAAGTGCCCATGGGACCATGGGTCTACGATGCATTTTGACTAGCCGAAATTTAGATTATATATTTTTGAATTTAATAAAAATCCATACAATTGCTAATTTATTATATTATTTTATTTTGTATAAAAAGTTAGCCGAAAAATGTTGAATAAGGGGGGATGGGGGCAAGGAATCCATTTTTGGGGGCAAGGAATCCATTTTTGCTATTCATTTTGTTGATGCACGATAGAGGGCGCCACTTACAGTTTTTTCTTTAATTTTAGCTATTGCTACTTATAACCTATTTTTAATGTCAAAAGGGTGTTTCGAAATTATTTTTAAGATTTTGTTTAAATAAAAGAAGAAGATAAAGCCCGGTTTACACACTTTACAATTATAAAAAAACATATATAAACATTACTATGGTCTAAAATTTTCGCATAACAAATATTTCCAATTATTTCACATCAAACCAAATATTTAAATTTTGGGTAAGTACTGTTTTTTTTATTAATTAGTTAGACATGTTTAGCACACTAAATATTAAATAATCTTTATTCTTAAACCAAGCCAGTGTTGAAGTTTTGTTCGCAAAAGAAGAAGTATTGTGTGAATAATTTTGACCTGCATGAAAACAAGAAAATGTAAGAATGCAGTGAAATGAAGAAATTTCTGAAATTCAAATTATTATTAAAGCACAGAGTTTCTGAGGGCATAAAAGATGGAATGCGGCGGTTTATTCAAGATCGACTAATCACTCCTAAACTTGAACCATGGTTTACTCGGGATGTTGATGAGGCGGTGAGGAATAAACGCAAAGCATTTAAGGCGTATAACTCAAGTAAAACACCAGAAACCTATTGTGCCTATAAGAAAGCAAAAAATATTTGTAAATACAAAACAGATTTGGACAAAGACGCGTTTATCCAGAAGAAAGCAAACAAATTTGCCGAGCACCCATCTGGCTCTCGTAGTTTTTTTCAAGCAGTTAAATCAGTCCAGAGCAATTTCACTCGATCCTCTATTCCAACCTTAGTTCTGAATGACATTCCTGTGAGCGACTCAAAAGAGAAAGTGGATCTTTTGGGTCGTATGTTTGCAGAAAACTCTAACATAGTTGAACCGCCCCATCATCCTATATTACTCCCTCCAGTTGAAACAAAAATGAAGCCAATTGTTTTTCGGTGTAATATTGTACGAAAAATGCTTCTTTTAATCAATATCAACAAATCCACTGGCCCCGATGGTATTCCACCCCTTATTCTTAAAAACTTTTCTAGGCAGCTAGCTCCAATTCTAACAAAAATTTTCTATTTATCTTACAAAACCGGAATATTGCCCGATACTTGGGAACTGGCTAGTGTTCAACCTATATCGAAAAAAAGGTAGTAAGATTGACCCCCCATAATTATAGACCAATTGCAATTCTGTCGGTTTTAGCTAAAATATTTGAAAAATATGTTAACTATATCTAATAGAATATTTGGAGATGTTACGAATTATTGATGATAAGCTGTGGTAAAAAGCGTTCGTCTTCTCCCTCTGAGCATACACCGGATTGACTCGAGTCGGTTGCCAAGTTCCAGCTCAGATATTTTCGGGACCAAAAAAAATAAGAAAAATAAGCCTAATGAAGACAGCCAAACTAATGATTGCAGCGCGAGATCTGCGATGAGGTAATTAATTGGGAAACAACTTCACTGTCCGAACTCCACTATTTACTTCAACCCGACATTACGGTGATGACAAATTAAATCATAAAAATTTACATTTTAACAAAAAAAAGATGTTTGTATTTCGACTTACTTACAGAAGGGAAGTAATTATAAAGCATATAGTAATATATTCTAGTAGTTGGTAAGTACCTGTGGTCTAACTCTTGATTTTGTATTTAAGCTGGCCGCGCTCTCCAATGTCTAGTCAGGCTCCAGAAGTGGTTCACAATATTGAAAATTCCAAAGTTGAAATATGTTGACATTTACAGCGTCGACTGATGTGCATTCAATGATGAAAATCACAATCCGGGTGCATAGGTATGGCACCAGAATTGATTTATACAATATTAAAACTTTTAGAGTGGGAAACTATTGACATTTACAGCGTCAACTGATGTATATTCAATGATGAAAAGAACAACCCGGGTGCATAGGAATGGCACCAGAATTGATTTATACAATATTAAAACTTTTAGAGTTGAAATCTGTTGACATTTACAGCGTCGACTGATGTATATTCAATGATGCAAATAACAACTCGGGTGCATAGGAATGGCACCAGAATTGATTTATACACTATTAAAACTTTTAGAGTTGAAAACTATTGACATTTACAGCGTCGACTGATATATATTCAATGATGAAAATAACAATCCGGGTGCATAGGTATAGCACCAGAATTGATTTATACAATAATAAACTTTTAGAGTTGTAAACTATTGACATTTACAGCGTCTACTGATGTGTATTCAATGATGACAATCACAATCCGGGTGCATAGGGATGACACCAGAATTGATTTATACAATATTAAAACTTTTAGAGTGGAAAACTATTGACATTTATAGTGTCGACTATATTCAATGATAGAAATAACAATCCGGGTGCAGTAAACGATATACGCGTTTATTCTAGAACTTACTTACAATCTTACTACCGCTGTTTGCCTTACCATGCTGGCTGGGTGCTTACTCCAATAAAAAAAAACAATTTCCTTACACGAAAAAAATTAACTTAATCACCAAAAAAATAACAATTTTTTTACCAATAAATTAACACAAAAACAAATTAATCCAAAAGAATAGCCAAAATAAATATTTAACAAAATATAAGAACAAACGTCCAACCAAAAGTAAGAGAGCGTGACTTTTCGAAAACTTTACCACCACACCTTAAATTTCTCAATTCCCACACACATAAAACTATACTACCCCTTTTGTTGGTAACAGCGTAACCATAGACAAATAATAATATAAAACAAATGAAGCTGAACAAACTTTTGGGATCGTTTTTTTATTTTACTAAAAGATATTAACTATCTAGTGACACCTGTACTCAAGCAGATGATTCGTAATATTTTAAATTAGTGTTACATACGTAAAATTTTTCGTTT
Organism: Diogma glabrata; assembly: GCA_963693315.1. NCBI lineage: Eukaryota > Metazoa > Arthropoda > Insecta > Diptera > Cylindrotomidae > Diogma > Diogma glabrata. Next base: position 134,575,804 of record OY856187.1, on the reverse strand, counting down.
ATATTTATTTGTTTTCTATTTATTCCTAGATATACAAGATTAACACTTTAAAATTATTATTGTTTTTATAAACGTATTCGTGTATACAAAAATAACAGGTATACAAAAATAATTGTTTTGTAACCAAATTATTTTTTTGGAAACATAACAAACAATTTTTATATATTTTATTTTTCGATTGAAATTTCATTTGATTGAAAAAGGACAAAAACGATTTGAAGTGTCGCATATAGACCTTTTTCCCGAAAAAAACTTGACATTTGTGATCAGCTGATTTGGATTTCGAAAACTTTAAAAAATTGTTATTTCTTGCAAATCAAGATTGTCTTGCGTTGTCTTTAAGTTTTTTTTACTATATTTGCATTATTTTTATTTTTGCAGTAAATTTTAATGCATAATTACTGATTTCTAATTATCATTTGACAGATTCCATGCAGCAATCCATGCAGCAATACAACGAGAAAAAACTCTATCTTGTTTTGTATATATATTCGTTATCTTCTTTTATTTATTTGTGATACACAGAGAAATGCGATTCCAGATGATTATTGTTTAAATTAATCAAATGAATTAAATTTAAAATATTTAGTTTTTGAAGAAAAATTTTTGTTTACATTTTCTTTTTGGGAAGCAATTAAATTATGATAAAGATTTTGTTTATTTTATCGAAAAATTAGAGAAAATTTAGTAAAATTGCCATGGCGTAACATTTAGCACAGTTCATATTCCCCATAGGTTCGCGTCCAGGACCAATTCGTTTTCTGACAGCTATAAAGTTTTGCTCCATACCTCAAATTTAGCAGGGGTACATTAAAGAAAAATTCTACCATACATTTAAATGATAACGAAAATAGACTGTCTGAAAACACATAATAACCTCAATGCATTTTCCAATTATATTCAATGTAAATTATTATTCGTTAAAAAATTGAAGTTGGTCCCTCATCCAGGTTATTACAAAATAAGCACATTTAAGATTTGGGAATTGAGAAAGCAAACCAGCATAATACAGCGAGCATGATTAGGCAATTACATTAGAATAAGCAGTCCAACCAACATTGGGCAAAGTAACCGTGTGCCGACAACATTACGTAATTTTTTTAATATACTGCAGATGCAACAGCAACAAACGTGTAGCTCGATTAAAAATCAACGGCATCGATTTACTTTAATGAATAATAAAGAGATTATTCGACTCTCACTCCCTTTATTTTTTTTTTTCAAAACCAGTGCAACCATTTGAAGATATACCGATATAAATAGCGAACGTTACAAAGCAGTATGGTTTTCGTAGAAGTCATGCAACAGGTGATCTGTTAGCTTACGTAACCCATCTGTGGAACAAATCGCTGGAGAATCATGGTGAAACATTTAGTATTTCACTTGATATTTCAAAAGCATTTGATAAAGTGTGGCATAGAAATCTAATAACTAAATTAAAATCTTATGGTATAGATCATCTTACTGTTTCATGGATTCAAAGTTTTCTTGCAAGTCGTCAATTTCATGTTAATTTAGATGGTATTACATCCAATATTTTCACAACCAATGCTGGTGTTCCTCAAGGCTCTGCACTCTCGCCAACCTTGTTTCTACTATACATTAATGATTTACTCAGTTCCACGGTGCACCCAATCCATAGTTCTGCTGATGACAGCACATTGCATGCATCACATGCGTCTCCTAAATTTCGATCTCATACTCCAGTCACCACTGATAGAGAGATGTTAGTGAGATTCTATCAACGCAGACCTAAAGCGTATAATGGAATGGGGCGATCATAATCTCGTTGCATTTAACCCAACCGAAACCAAGCTATGCCATCTATCAAGATTAAAGAGACATAAAAAATTCGCTATTATGATAAACAATGAGGAATTGGATGAGGTTGAATCAGTAAGATTTCTTGGAGTTGATATTGAAATTAACCTGAAATGGAATAAACACGTGTTCAACCTCGCTAAATTTGCAATGCAAAAATTAGGATCCTTGAGTCGATGTAAAAAGTTTTTCAGTCCCGAGCAAATTTTGCTGATCTAAAAGTCTTTTATTCGTCCATGTATGGAATACTGCTGTCATGTTTGGGGTAGTACTTGTCAGTCAACAATAAAATGTCTAGACTCTGTGCAGAGAAAGGCGATACGGTTGATTGACAATACCGAACTAACTGATCAGCTTGATACACTCCAGTACCGTAGAAATGTGGCTGAATTGTCAATCTACTATAAATATAACTTTAGCGAGTTCTCTTCAAAAGAAATACAAAATATCCTTTCATCCCCAGTGAACACAAGACGTAAATATGACATCACACGAACGTCATATATATATGATGTAGTTGTTACGTAAATTTGACATAAAACTGACACTCGTCATGACTATATCCTGGTATCATTTATATGATGCTTTTATGACATCACACTGATCTTAAATTTGACTTTGATATGATGTCATAATTTGGACTTAAATATGACCTTATTATGATTTTGTTAAGTTTCACTAGAGGTATATCCATTTTAATTGTATATAGTTTGAAAAATTTTGCGTTAAGTTAGTTATTGCTTCCTAGCAGGTTATAGAATAGTAGGTAAGTAGTGACCAATGAATGACTGACGGGTAAGTGTTTTTGTTTAATTGTTATTAAATTTGTTTTTTAAGTAAAAAAAAGAATACATCACAAAAAAATTTATATTACTATGATATCAACCTTATGTCATAACAACGTCACGAATATCTCCACAGACATCACATTTATGTCATAGTTATATCATTATTGTTATGTCATGTTCTTACGTAAACAAGTGGGAAATAATGATATACATATGACTTATATTTGACCCAGATCTTACATAAGATGTGACTTAGCGTGATGTCATTTTGATATCACAATGACATAAATGTGTTTTCTGGGTCATGTGCGCAGTACAATCGACAAACAAGAACTTCAGAGTCATCCCACGCATTTGCTGTCAAAATATCTCGATGTAAAACTATGTCCTTCCAGAACGATTATTTTAATAGAGTGGCTAAACGCTGAAACTCAATGGCCACGCCCGTATTTCCCGATGAATTTGCCCCTCAGACATTTAAGGAAAATGTCAATCGTCATTTAAAACAATTAGTATAGTTATCTCCATACCCTCATTCCTTTCATTTTCCCCATCTCCTTCCTTTCTAGTGGACATGGTATCTTCGGATATTCAAAGAGTTTGAATAATGAATATTTTATATTTGGTGTGCTAAACATGTCTAACTAATTAATAAAAAAAAAAAAAAGAACTTACCAAAAATTTAAATATTTTCTTTGATGTGAAATAAATGGAGATATTTGTTATGCGAAAATTTTAGACCATAGTAATGTTTATATATATTTTTTATAATTACTCCCCTTCAAGTGTAAACCGGGCTTTATATTCTTCTTTTATAGCTAAAATTAAAGAAAAAACTGTAAGTGGCGCCCTCTATCGTGCGATTTTTCAACAAAATGAATAGCAAAAATGGATTCCTTGCCCCCAAAACCCCTTATATGTACAACATTTTTCGGCTAACTTTTTATATAAAATAAAATAATATAATAAATGGGCAGTTGTATGCATTTTTATTAAATTTGGATTTAAATTTTTTATGGATTTAAATTAAATGACCAACTGTGGGGGTTGGAAATTTGCTTTAGAACACGGGCGCAAGCTTGTCCGACCAAAATGTGTCTGCTATTGTCGAGTCCGACAACTGACATTTTGGTATTTTAGGCTGTCGGACTAGACAAAAGCAAACAAATTTTTGTCGGATAAAACAAATTTCCAGCCCCCACAGTAAAAAAAAATTACAAAAGCCCGAGCAATCGGCATTTTTCGGAACTTGCTTAACGAAAAAGCAGCCAAATCGAGAAAAATGGCAGAAGAAAAGCTTTCGGACTGGTCAAGGACAAACACCTCACGAAGAATAAAATGTGGTAATCATCACATGAAAACGGCGTGGGCCTAGGGACTGTTCCTAAATCTAAGGAATATAAATGAGCTAGGTTTTGAAAACGAAGAAAGCCATTTACCATTGGCTGAAATAAGTATATATTCACCACATCCGCAGACGAAAATCCGAGAGATGGTTTTATTTTATCTTTTCTGTCGCAGTCCAATCAATTACAAACAAATTTGTATGAAGAAAAGAATTTAAAAAAAATAATTGATATTGTTATATCGTGTTCAAAAAATACACATGAAAATAATTTTTGAGGAGCAAATGAAACAATTAAAATAAAAAACTTTATCGTGTTCGTGACAAAAAACTCGCATATGAAATTTACTCCGCAGTTCACAGTTCGCGTGTTAAAATCTAGTTTCAGAAATGAGAAATTTTATATTTACCACATACGCAGATGAAAGTCCGAGAGATGGTTTTAAACTGAGGTTTAACATGCGAACTGTGGACTAAATTACATATGCGAGATTTTGTCACGCACACATAAGCTTTTTATTTTATTTGTTTCGTATATTAATTTGTTGCTCCTCAAGAATTGTTCTCGTGTGTATTTTTTTGAACATGATATAACAATATTAATTGTTTTTATTTCTTTTTGAAAAAAATTCTTTTCTTCATACGAATTTGTAAGCGAAATTGTATTTTGTAAGGAATTTGTAACGAATTTGTAAGAATGCGACAAAAAAGATAAAATAAAATAAAACAATCTAGCTGGGTTTCAACATATGTGAACTGTGGACTGTGAATTTTTTTATTAACCAATCAGAGAACAGAATTTTATATTCATCACAAAATTCTTATTTTTGATTGGTTATTAACACCATAATGGTGTTAATAACCAATAACCAATCAACCAACATTATGTATGATACCATCCACAGTTCGAATATGTTAAAACCTTCAAACTAATTTAAAAATGCTAATTTTATTTAAATTGATAAGTGTTCTAATTTTAAGTATTTTTTTAATAATTTCCACGTCAAACAAGTTTTCATTTAATAAAAAATTAGAAAATCGGTAATCGGTTTTGTCATGTGGCAACGACTTTAACTTTGAATAAAAAAATAATGGATCTCTTAACTGCTGTGGATGACACCTATGCAGTTTCTTAAAACCATATTATCGATGAATTATAACTTTGCTTTAAAGCAATTATGTATTAAAAATCAAAACAGAATTATATCTTTCTATTCTTTTACGAAATTAGACTGCAAAAAATAACATCAATGATCATTTAATTAAAATAATCATTAAAAATTTAACTTGTAGATTAGTCCTAAAAATAAACACATTAGCATTGTTATCAGAATAATGTATTCAAAACGATGACGTATTTCTTTTTGTACTTCATTTCATTAACTTTATTACTTTTTTTTGTACAAAAAATTATGGAAATATCTTCTTCGTGTTGAATCGTCATCCAATCAGAATTCCCCACGGAATTCTAATAAAATTGCCACGTTACGTTCGAATTCTTTAATATAACAAAATTATTTTTTAATATTATTTTAGAGTTATTTTGTTGTGGATTTTGTGAGGACGTATCCTAAATTCGCAAACAACTTTTGTTTATATAAAATTAAAATAAAAGTTTCCTTTTATTTTAAGTGAACAAAGTGGTTATATTTTTCAATTTTGGTTAGTGGTATTTTTATTTTATTGTACTTCATTCATAAATTGGTTATAACGCAGACCGGTTGTTGTGTTCATTTTGTTTTATTTGTCTGGAATTAATTATAAAAGAAATACTTAAAATTTATAAGTTAAATTATTAAATTTTTTAAAAGAAAATGAAATTCGTCTCAACAATTTGTTTGCTACTAGCAACAACGGCTGTTCTCTGCGAGGAAGACATCAAAATAGACGATGGTGTATTAGTATTAACAAAGGATAATTTTAAAACAGCAGTCACAGATAATCAGTTTGTTTTAGTTGAATTCTGTAAGTATATTTCTTTGAAAAATTATAATTTTTATTGTGTACTCATGTCAAAAAAATATTAGAACTATTAGTACCGTTTCCCAATCAGAAAAGACATGTTTGTTTTTTATCTTTTCGTTCAATAACCTTTTATTATTTTTAAATCTATTATTTTATGTCTATATTTACCGTTTATCCCTTAAATTTTAAGCTGTATTCTGTAGTAACAGTAATCGGGATTTCTATTATAATTCAATATCATTCGCAAATGACGTGTCAAAAAGTAGATCTATAGATTTTGATGTTAACCATTAGAAAATTCTGAATTATGTTATTAAAATTAATTTTATTGTATTCAATATTTACATAAATTATAAATAGAATATGTAATGTTTACCGGCATGGTTTTTCGAAAGATAATTATTTTTTACATCGTCATCAAAATAAATTTGGCAACATTGTATGTTGATTTGAGTAATTTTTGGGGCACGCAATCATCACATATGTGTAAAAAGTAATTATTTTGAAGTTTTACAATATATATGTAAATAGCAATGTCAAGTTAAAAGCTAATTCTACAATTTTAGTTTATAAAAACTAATATGTTAAAAAGTAGTAATTGTTTAAGCTTGAACATGGAGTTATAATTATTATTAACGAAAAAAAGAGCTTCCAACGTGGCTGTTTTATTCGATTCTTTCTTTTGTGCTTTTCCTATTAAAAAGTGTTAATTAAAAATTTAACATAATCTATTTTTTAAAAGTTTTGTTTCCTTCATCTCTGAAAAAGATAATTACGTAAGAATATTTGCGATGTTTTACAAAATATTTGTTTTTTAGTCATACATAGACGTTTTTACGTGTCAATAGTCATTATAGTGAAAAAACGAGTAATGGAAACATTAATTTTTGGTTATCAAACAAAACCGGCTTTGTTATTTCAAAATTTAAAGTTAAAATTCGTTGACCCGTTTCATGGGGTGCGATTAATATTAACGCCACGTTATTTAATTGTTATCAAATTAAACATGTCGTTACTTAAAATTTTGTTTAGTCCTTTAATTTATTACATACGGAAACAAGTGAACAAAGATAAAAGAATTGATTTGTAAAATTTTATATGTAAACATATGCGATAGATAAACCGGTTTATTGTTTTGTATATTTAATTAAATAGCTTGATAAAACTCCATTAACCTTTTATATCATTTTCACCCTAAACCCGAAAGACAAAGTTATGTTTAGTAGAACTTTTGAATGAATGTTATGTTGAATTAATGTACTACAAATGTCCATATTTCAAAAACTTGCTGCAATTGGTCCGTTCAGAACCAGTAGTCGTTAGACAAATAGCTTTTCATTTAATTGAAATAAAGTTAAAGTAAATCATAAATATTCATTTTTTTAAATGTTAATTTCAATCCACATTTATTTTTCAGATGCACCATGGTGTGGACATTGTAAATCATTAGCTCCAGAATACGCTAAAGCTGCAAAAGCATTAGCTGAAAAAGGATCAGAAGTAAAATTAGGTAAAGTTGATGCAACTGAAGAATCTGAATTAGCTGAAGAATACGGTGTTCGTGGCTATCCAACACTTAAATTCTTCCGTTCCGGATCTCCAATTGAATATAATGGTGGTCGTACAGCTGAAGATATTTTACAATGGATCAGTAAAAAAACAGGACCAGCTGCTAGAGAATTAGAAAATGTTGATGCTGCGAAAGAATTTATTAAATCTGCTTCAGTTACGGTTGTTGGATTCTTTAAAGATAGAGATTCAGCAGAAGCTAAAGCATTCTTGGCTGCTGCAAATACAATCGATGAACATCCATTTGCTATTACAAGCTCTGACGAGGTTTATGCAGAATATGAAGCTGAATGTGGTGCAGTTGTACTATTCAAAGATTTTGATGAAGGAAAAGCTGTGTTAGATAAAAAAACAACTGAAGAAAATATTAAGAAATTCGTCCTCACTCAATCAATGCCACTTGTTGTTGATTTCAATCATGACTCTGCACAACGTATCTTTGGAGGAGAAATGAAAAGCCATTTATTACTTTTCTTGTCAAAAGAAAGCGGAAGTTTGGATAAAGTACGCAGCGAAATCCAAGATGTTGCAAAATTATTCCGTGAACACGTATTATTTGTTTCCATTAATGCTGATGAAGATGATCATCAACGTATATTAGAATTCTTTGGAATGAAAAAAGAAGAAGTACCAGCAATGCGTTTAATTCGTTTGGAAGAAGATATGGCAAAATATAAACCAGAATCTGAAGAGCTTACAGCTGAAAATATTCAAGATTTCGTTCAAAAATTCTTAGATAATAAATTGAAACAACATCTCCTTTCACAAGAACTCCCTGAAGATTGGGATAAAACACCAGTTAAAACACTTGTTTCAACCAATTTCGATGAAGTTGTATTCAATGTAGAAAAAGATGTTTTAGTTGAATTCTATGCTCCATGGTAAGAATATTGTATTTGTTGTTAAATGTCACTTAAATCTAAATGTCGCATTTTATAATTTTGCAGGTGTGGTCATTGCAAACAATTAGCTCCTATTTACGATCAACTTGGTGAGAAGTTCAAGGACTTAGATACAGTTGTCATTGCTAAAATGGATGCAACAGCCAATGAATTGGAACACACAAAAATTTCATCATTCCCAACTCTTAAATTATACAAAAAAGGTGATAATGCAGCTGTTGATTATAACGGTGAACGTACATTAGAAGGACTAGCTAAATTTATTGAATCTGGAGGTTCATATGGTCAAGCCGTTCCCGATGTGGTAAATACATTTTTAATTTCAATTCTATTAGGAAAACTAAATTAAATTCGCTTTTTTTTTTATTTTTAGGAGGAAGTTGAAGTAGATGAACAAGAAGAACCAGTTAAGAGAGATGAATTATAAACAATTAAAATAATTTAAAGATATTATTTTTTTATTTTGTATTCTAATTTCTTTGTGAATGAATGATGAATGTTGATGTGTGACAAAAAAAAACATAAAAAGAAGAAAAAAAACGAAAAATCTTTTTATTAAAAAATAAATAATGAAATCTGAAATCGAAAACCGATTGAGACTGCTGTATAAACATAAGAAACAATATTTAAGAATTATTACGTAAAAGATAGAGGATATGTTAAAAAAGTGTGTTTAATTTAATTACTTCTTTATTTTTTTTTTAATAAAAATGTTAAAAATACTAATTTAATGACTTAATTATTTCGTCAGAAAATATGCATATATGTACTTTGTTGCGGAAATTTGTGTGGAAACTGGAAAGTTCTGTTAACATCTTAACTTTTTTTGAACCTCAGTAGTTTTCAAGTATAAACGGTGACCTATTTTTATACCTTAAAATGCAAACGGAAACCACACATGAACCGGAAATTACTACATCAAAGGAAATAAACAAAACCTAAAGCATCAATTTATATTTCAACTCCACAGCTAAACATTATTTCAAAATTAGTTGTGCAATATTCTTTAATGTTTTGTTGCTTTTTTCATTGATCATAAAAATAAACTAAGTAAAATTTTGCTTTTGTATAATTTTAATTGCTTTTTGTGAATGTATTTCTTCAACGATATATTATTTTAAGGCGAACAAATTAACTCGATTTGGTAACTTAGAACCTAAATAAGATATGATAACGTTATATAAATAAATTTTATTGTAATCCATATTATTTATAAATATATTTATATACATTATATACTAACTTCAAAACAAATTTAACTAGAATTCGTAGATTGTAATGGATCATATCCAGTATCCATTTTTTTCTTAAACTGTTCATATGTCCTTTTTCTATCAAAATGCTTTACCCATTGGGTAGGGCATCCTGTTTCGAAAACTTTTCTGTGTTTTCGACACATTGAAGGAACATCTTCACCACTTGTTGAACTATGTTTTGGTGCATTTTTTTCGAGACAATCCCAAAATAAATCTCTAGCATCCCAGCATTTCTGTCGGTCGTCTTTTGATGGATACGACATCTTTTTAATTCACAATTGTTTTTAAAATACTTTTATAATTTAATATTTCAGTTTAATACGATATTAAAACTTGGTAGAAAAAATCTATAGCTTTTCAATATTTGTTTCTAAAAATACTTTCAAAATAACCTACGAATATCGAAAAATTATCAAATTTTTGACGTATAAATAGTTTGAGTTCTCTATAACAGAGGGATTGATTAAAGTAAAATATGTACAACCGGCCTTACGCCTACAGGGATTTTTTTATATTTAACTGTCATTAATTTGAAACATAACTGTCACCTTATATTATTCACAAGAACAAGAAATAAAATAAATTTTATTTACTGTATATTGTTTATTATTATACTACTAGTTTCAATATCTGTGAGATCATCAACAGGAAGAGATGGCGAAAATCAAACTAACCAAACGTGTTTTTGTCTGCTCATCAAAAATAAATTAAAAATTTAATAAAAATACAACAAATTGAACTTTTCAAGTGACTAGAATCAATAATAAATAAATAAAATTAATAAATAAAGTTAATCTATAGTGAAAAACAAAAATTGATAACAATATAAACTAAATAAACGGCTCGCCTCATGGCGATGCCTCATCGGCTTGCATCAGCAACCACACGATGGCTAGCAGTTTAAGGCCATCTGAACTGTTTTCAGACGAAGCTAAGCAAAACATTTATAAACATTTAGAAAACTATACGACGCTTTAAAGCGATAATAAAAATTTTCAAAACATAACCTATAACAATGCAATGGTGAATTCAATCGATGGAGGTGATATCCAATCACAATAAAAATGTAATGTTTAATACAACTAACAATACAAAAACGTAAACAACAATACAGCCAACAATACATCCAACAATAGCTGATACTAATAGTAGCGTAAACATGACAAACTGTGATCTCGAAGATTCCATGGATTCCGATTACAACAAATTCCACGGATTCAAACTAGGGTTTCTCAAACGGGATCCTGGGATCCCGTTTTCCCCGGGATCCCGGGGGTAAATTTTCATCCCGTGTCCCGCTAATTTTTATTAACATTTTTTTGTACTTTTTTCAAAGATATTAAAAGTTTTCTCACTCGAAAATCGAGTAGTTTTTAATTTTTTTCCCTCTGTAGTAATTAATTTCGTTTAAAATTTTTGACACATATAAACACAACAAATTAAAACCAATCAAACTTGAAATAGGTAGATTTTTCTGAGAAATCTACCTAAAACTTGCGCTTCATTTCTCTTAATTTATGTTTAATGGTTCTCTTGGACGGACGGTTCAATGGACGTTTCGTCATGCAAATTCGGACAAAATTGAGTGATGGCGCCATTGACAAGCTAGTTTTTTGAAAAATTGTTTTAAAGTTAGTATTATGAATTTATTTTTGTTTTGTTTTTATGTATTCTTGTTTATTTAATTCTTGAACTTTGTCTAATTAAAAATAATGGAAATTTAAAAATCAATAGCGCATTTTTTGTGCTGTTTTAATTTTACACATTTTTCTACCACCCAATTAGAAAAATCTAGCTTTTTAGCGTTTCCCGGGATTTCCCGGGATCCCAGGAATTTAATATTTTTTGTACCGGCTTCCCGGGATTTGAGTTTCTACGGGAAATGAGACACCCTAATTCAAACTCGTCAAAAGAGGTCTCAAACGAAGATTAACCACCGCAGATCAACCACCAATTGAAACATCTAATAAATTTTCCAACCTCACAATGGAGGACGATTCAAATACAATGGACGATGATGAAGAAATTGATAACCAAGCTGGTACTGTAAGTCATATTATCTTTAATACTAATAGTGTTACAATCGACAAAAATATCAATACAGACAACAACAATCCTAGAAAAAATTCTAATTTTAACTTTATTAATAATTCTAACAATAATACAAACTATATTAATAATACTAATCCTAATAAAAATACAAACTATAATAATAATGGTGTTAATACCATTAAACAGAAACTAGAATGGTGCCCCTTCATTTACATTTTTGTGCAAGCACTAAAAATATCATAGAATTAATCAAATCAATCTCATCCTCCACGGAATTTAAAATCCACAATACAGGTATCGGTAATTCGAAAGTTTTTGTGAACAACCCCAACCCATACAAAAATCCTTGATTTTCTAAAAAAAATAGAAAAACCGAAGCATTCTCTTTTACACCCAAAAAACTGCGTAAAGAGGTCCGCTTGCTAAAAGGGGTAAGCGAAGGGTATTCAGAAAAGGAAATTCAACACGAACTGTCAATATGCGTACCAAGTGTAAAAATAACAAAAATTGTTAGATACACGACCCAATGGTCTAAACACAACAACATTTCATTAAATATTTTCTCAATCCATTTCGAAACTGGACAATACTTGTCAGAATTGCAAAAAATCAAATATATGCTTCACCAAAAAATTTCATGGGAGAAGATCAACAAAAAAGAAATTATCCAACGCTTTCGTCATTTATTAGACATTATACATTTTAAGTTCATTTTACACCTGTATTTGAGTTTCAATACAATAACTTTTTTAATAATTAGAAATAGAAGTAAAACAGATTTATTTTGTAATCTTCTTATATATATTAATACGCTAACGAAAAATATATATTAATACGCTAACGAAAAATTTTGTGGAGCCTAAGGCTTTTTTATTCGAATTTTGATTGATTTCAAATTTTCAGTGCTAACTGATATTACTGTAACTTAGGTTTTAGAGATTTTTGGGGATTTTTCGGATCATAAATAAAAAAGTTATTATATACGAAAAACTTTTTATATACATATGCATTATAAGTTTACATACATACAAAAACGAAATTAAATTTAAAACTTAAAAATTTATTTTATTTTTTTATATTTTCTATTTTATATATTCTTTGGTAGATGGAATTTCATTTTAGTCTTCTTATGTCTTCGTACATGGAAGGTTAGATCGAGTCGTCGGAATAAAAGAGATTATATGCGTAATAATGTTGATTTTATGAATGATGAAATTTATTTTTTTATATTTTCTTTTTTATATATTCTTTGGTAGTGGGTAGTAGTAATAAACGTATCGTATGCGTAGTATATTAGTAAAAATATTCTAATCAAATTTCAGTGTCTTTACAAGTTGTATTTTATTTTTTAGTTTTCTTATGTACACTGACTTGAATGCATGTGAATAATTTTGTTCTGTTCGTCATTTTAATTTTTAGAAATGCCAATGTATGTGAAGTTTTTCTTATACGTGAGATTTGTTCGTTCTTTTAAATCAATGCATGAATTTTGTGAAAGACCTGAGAATGTTACTGCTGATGTGTTTGTTAAATTTGTCAGATGAAGATAGAATTGATGGAAATGAAATGATTCATAAATTTGTATGTACTGAAATCTCTGATCCCATTATTTTTCCTAAATTACATGAATATGTGAAACGTCATATGATGCTTGGACCATGTGGTGCTCTAAATCCTGTTAGTATGAGAGATGGTAAATGTAGTAAGAATTTTCCAAAACCTTTTTCTGAAAATACTAAAGAATCTGTGAATGGTTATCCTTTGTATCGTCGACGTGATAATGGTATGAGTATTGATGTACGTGGTGCATCTCTTGATAATAGATACGAGGAGGGCCCGGCGTGCTTCGCTACGCTTATAAATAAATTTTTTGCGTAGACATTTTGTTGACGTAGAAGCAATGATTTCAAAAAGTGGTAATGAGAAATGCTAGCATATAATTTTTAATTTTCCTTTTTAAATATATGAATGAAAAATAATCAGAACTCTAGCTGATCAGTTCGGATATATGAAAAATTAGCGATCAAATAAGTTAGAAATCAAATAAGCTTACTTGAAAACTTATTTGATCGCTAATTTGTCATATATCCGAACTGATCAGCTAGAGTTCTGATTATTTTTCATTCATATATTTAAAAAGAAAAATTAAAATTTATATGCTAGCATTTCTCATTACCACTTTTTGAAATCATTGCTTCTACGTCAACAAAATGTCTACGCAAAAACTTTATTTATAAGCGTAGCGAAGCACGCCGGGCCCTCCTAGTTTATATTAAAATTTTTAAACAATAACACTTTTAATGAACGAATTGAAAAGCAAAAATACATTTAGGGAACTAATAATATTTTTTAGAAAAACTCAAAACTCAGAAATTGTTTTTTTAATAATTTGAATGCAAAAACATAGCCTGCTAAATCTTAACAGTATAAAATGTTTTTTAGTTTTAATGTTCACCACAGCCCTTCGCCCAACCCAAATTTTCGTGAATGGGTTCGTTCTGCATCTTAAGGTCACCAGAAACAACCTTTTTACACGTTTATATAGCGAGCCGCTTGATCCAAGACAGACACCCACTCCAAGCCGCCCCTAACATGGAGAACAGGCGTTTGAGTTGCATTGGTTTTATGGCGCCAATGACTCGCCATGGTGCAGAATCATTGAGTATAAGCAGTATTTACTCTGCCCCTCTCAACTACACCAACCCAATTCTGTTAGCTTTACCTAGGTAGCACGGCGTGGACATAGAATTTTGGAATTTTCGCTACCCCCTTTCGCTAGTTTAATAACTTAATAAATTGCAATAATGTTGAATAGCAATTTCTTATTTATAAATATTTTGATAAAACTGTATAAAACTATTTGTTCTCCTTGTATATTAAGGTCACTAACCGACACATTTTGGAAAGACAGTCCTTCGTTTATATTATATATTTGTATTCAAACTTAATTTTCGATATATGTACATTATTAATGTACAATTATTAATGTTATTATAATGTACAAAAAAAACAATTTGTCCGTCACGATGTTTTCTAAGAAAAAGGGTCATAAATCAAAACATGATGTAAAATATATCTAAAGTTATTTCATCATAGTTTCTCGAGCTTTCTTTGTAAAGAATAGATTTTCCTAGACTACGCGAGAAATTAAGCAGAATTATATAAAAGGGATTCCTTTTCCTTTAATGAGAGTTATTTTTTAATTAGACTGTATGCGAATTGCGATGATGTTCAGTTAAACTAAATTGGACTGCGATAGTGTTAATAGATGGTGAAAAATACGTGAAATCAGCAAAAAACATGCAATTTTGGAAATGAGGTTTTGATTTTGTATATTTAGGTATTGAAATTCGTTGACATTATAAAAAAAATTTCCTGCGTTTTTAGTTTGTTCTTTTTACCCAGTCTTAAGATACAGGGTGATGAAAAATCAAAAAATTGCTTGACCCTTGTGTATTGAAATGGCTCTACTCTACAGTCGAAACTACTAAACTAATTTTAATGTTATATAGCTCAAAATGTAGGTATTGAACAGAGCTAATCAAAATAATAATTCACATTATATGACCTTGAACCCTTTCTTTTAGAAAAATAACGGTAAAAAATTCAAATTCGATTTTCTAGAAATACGTATTTTTTAAATTTTAATTTTTTAATATGTGCAAGGTACATATGTTACAGACATTTTATAAAAAAATTCAGGAGGGGAAAATTTTGTGTTTTTTTTTATTAATTTTATTGCAACACGCCTTAAAATTTTTCATCATAAAAAAAGTGGAGTTAAACAATGAACAGTTTTTTTTGGATTTGCATATATGTTTTTATAATAAATTTTTAATTTTAACTCAAAATAAATATTTTACACATTTTTTATCATTTATTTTATTTTACAGTACTATATTCCGTAGAGTTAGAATAACGTCTAGCTAAGATTGATCCATCATTTGTAGCAATGAATGAGTGATATCTTCGGGTTCCAGGAATTGTTTTTAAATTGGCGTATCTATCAGCTAGTTGATTTCGTTTTGCAAACAAAGAAATCCCTCTGTATTCTTTTCTTTCACTATATGACAGTGGTGAGTGAGTGATCTCAACAGTTTGGCTGTTTGCAGGCATAATGGATTTGATTTCATCCAAACACTGTTGATGAAGATATTTATAAAAAGCAGAAGGGATCGCAGGAGGGATCGATTTCGATCGATTATGATCAATGTTGATCTACGGGTCTGACTACTGCGTACTCCAGTCCCTGCCATTGACATATAAGTTAGCGGGAGATGCCACATACCACTGGCAATGACAGGAGATGTCATTAGCCAAGATGATATCTTAGGGTGCTGGCGGACGAACTTTAATTAGTCAACGGCAGCACTTCCAGTCTTAGCTGGGCAGCGTTCCGTAGTGGTACCGCTCATTGGATCTTCCGAGGTATCTTTAGTTGCCCTGGATTTATTTACTTCTGACTCCGTACTTGTGGTATCTTCAGCGTTTATATGCACTAATGAACTTCAACAATATATAGGCTTCAACTTATATAAGATAATATTGTAGATACACAAATAAATTTTGTTTAAAGAAAAACACTTGGATTTCAAATAGCTTAATTTTCATATACACTATTTATTTGATTTAGTTTAATGTAATTACAGTGAAGAGTTAAATGAAACTGAATAACGGGCAGAAATTACAGGGTTATGAACAAATTTGCTGAAATTATAACGGGCATTATTACAGGGTTATGAACAAATTACAGGGTTATGAACAAATTTTCTGAATACAATCTTGTTTTGATTTAAATAGCTTGAATAGAATAATTGTTTTTATTTGTTTGTATTTAAAGACATTGTTGTTTTCGTTTATGACAATTTTATATGTTCCCACATCACTCACCCCGCAGTAGAATACCCCTAAGAAAAATTAAAAACGAACTTTTTGGGCTGGTCGCTCAGACAAAGATGGTCTCGGTGAATCGTCCGTCATGTACGCTGGTTTCAGTCTGTCTATGGAGATAGATGTTGTTTTACCATTCATATCTATAACGAAATACTTCCGGAGTCGTTTCACTACTTTATATGGTCCCTCGTATGGAGGAGTTAAACCGATCTTAACTCTGTCCACTCTGACGAAAACATAGTCACTGTCCGTCAAGTTCTTTGGAATATAAATATTATCTTGAGGGACGCTCCGGGTATTTTGTGGTACGACGTTGCGCATCGACTGTCGTAATTGATTGACCAGTGAGATTGGATCTGTCGATGGCGCAGAGGAAGAATGCATTAGAAGTTCTCCAGGGACTTTTAGTGACTGTCCGTAGACAAGATCTGCTGGAGAGCATCCGAGGTCAGGTTTGATCGAAGTTCTAATCCCAAGGATAATAAATGGTAGTTCATAGCTCCAGTTCAAGGTGTTATTTCTAGCGTATAAAGACCCTTTTAAATGGCGGTGGAATCTCTCCACCATGCCATTAGCCTGTGGATGGTATGTTGTTGTCCGTATTCTATGTGAACCTAGCAGTTTGTTAAGTTCCTGAAAGAGGTTGCTTTCAAATTGACTGCCTTGGTCAGTCGTTATCTCAAGTGGTACACCAAATCTTGAGATATACTGGTCCACGAATGCTTGCACTACAGTTGTCGTTTTCATATTAACCAACGGTATGGCTTCAGGCCATCGTGTAAATCTATCGATTATGGTCAGTATGAATGTGTGGTTATTTGACGGTGGTAATGGACCGACTAGATCCATGTGGACATGCTCAAACCGTCCGGCAGGAATGTTAAATCGCCCAGTTTCTGAACGAGTGTGACGAAACACTTTCGACTTTTGACAGGCGAGGCATGTTTTTGACCAATAACCCGTGTCCACATTCATATTGGGTCAAAAATATTTAGAAGACACCAATTTGCGCGATGCGCGGACGCCAGGATGAGACAGGTTGTGAAGATTGTTGAACACCTGTTGACGCAGTTCCTGTGGAATGTATGGACGATTTGTTCCAGAAGAAGTTTCACACCATACTGGTAAATCTGATGCAGGATCTTGAAGAAGTTCAAAATTTAATTTTGATTTATGCGAATTAGTATTTTTGTTGCGAATTTCCTTTAATTCCTCGTCAGCCTCTTGCAAATTGACAAGTGTTTCCATATTTAGAGCTGTATGACATATCGGAGATACCTGGTATTCATAAGGTCGAGACAAAGCATCTGCTACCACGTTACTCTCACCCCTAATATAGCGTATATCTGTCGTAAATTGTGATATATAATCTAATTGACGAGACTGGCGAGGACTTCTTTCTGACTTTGATGCCATGGCAGTAGTCAGAGGTTTGTGGTCGGTTAAGATAGAAAATTCTCTGCCCTCAACGAAATACCGAAAATGTTTAATGGCACAATACATTGCCAGTAACTCGCGATCGAAAGCGGAGTACTTACATTCTGCGTGAGAAAGTTTTTTAGAGGAAAAGCCCAATGGTTCCCAACATTCTATGTTCAACTGTTCCAATACTGCGCCAATAGCTACGTTGGAGGCGTCTGTACTTATTCTGAATTGTCCACGTTCTTTTGGATGTGCTAAGTACGATACCTGAGCCAGGGCAACTTTTGTTTTGTCAAAAGCTGTTTGACATTCAAGTGGCCAAAAAAAATCTTTCTTTTTGCCTTTTTGAAGAACAGCAACCTGTGAATGTATTGGAGCAAGTAATTCGGCTAAGTGAGGAAGGAATCGGTGATAGTAGTTAACCATACCGATAAAACGCTGCACTTGCCGTATAGATGTTGGTTGGGGAAATTCGTTGATAGCCACGATTCTCTCTGAAGATGGTCGAATACTATCTTTAGAGATCTCGTGACTAAGAAAATTAAGTGAGACTGCACCGAACACACACTTCGAAGGTTTTAGAACTATGCCGAAATCTGTGAGGCGTTGGAATAGGATATGAAGGTGTTCTAAGTGTTCGGACTCTGATCGACTTGCCACCAGAATATCATCGATGTATGCGTAAACAAAATTCAACCCTTTTGTGACTTCGTCCATGAAACGCTGAAAGGTCTGTGCTGCATTTCGCAGACCGTATGGCATTCTCAAGAACTCAAAAAGCCGAAAAGGAGTTGTGATTGCTGTTTTAAATACATCTTCTGCAGCTACTGGTATTTGATGGTAAGCTCTGACCAAGTCTATCTTTGAAAAGATAGTACAATCTTGCAAATTGAGAGAAAAGTTGTGGATGTGAGGAAGTGGATAACGATCTGGTACTGTCACCGCGTTAAGTCTGCGATAATCCCCACAAGGTCGCCAATCAGTGCTATCGCGTTTCGGGACTAAATGCAGAGGTGAAGAAACAGATGATGATGATTGTCTGCACAACCCTAAAGAGTTCATATATTCAAACTCACCTTTTGCAATTTTGTGTTTCTCCTTAACTAATCGACGTGCACGAGAAAATGGTAGTTGTCCCTCTGTTACGATTCTATGTACAACATTATGCTTTATAAGCAATTCATAATTAGGTTCTTGCGTCAATGTAGGAAAGCTACGAAGAAGTTCTCCATATTGTCCATTGACTATAAACAACCGCACTGTTGGTGATGGTTCGAATGTATCCATTGTGCAAACAGAGAGCGATGTATTTGAGTCAAGAAGTCGTTTGTTTTTAAGATCAACGACTATACTGAACTTTGTCAGGAAATCAGCGCCTATAATAGGCCTGGTTACTGACGCAATGACGAAAGGATGCCGAAGTTCACGGCGGAAACCTAAATTGATGTTAAGTAATTTTACACCGTAAGTTACGATGGGAGTTCCATTAGCAGCGTATATTGTACTACGAGAACCGTTAGAAATATTTTTAAAAAGAGTAAATGGGATAACTGAAATATCGGCTCCAGTATCTATTAGGAAATCAAGATTGTTTTTAGAGCATTTAATAAATAAGCGACGGTTACGAGGCGTCCCATCGTTTGCCGCTTTAACTTTGGGACATTTTAGTTTTCCGACTTTTCAGTCGAACCACTGGGATTGGATTGACCTTTAAAAGTACACGAGCCACCAACACACTTCTGTGCAGCAGTGCCAAATCGAAAATGGTAATAGCAGAATCGTGGTCGATTTACATCGGAAGAGCGAGAACGTGATCTTGGGCGGTACCGATTCCGTGACCAGTTCCGAGAAAAACTTCTTTGATTATTCGAATGAGGAAAGTTATTTCGTGATCTAGATCGATCTTGTCGAAAAACTTGCTGTCGCAACTCTTCAATTGCAACTGCGAGGCTATTGAGTGTAACGATATCAGTACACTGAACGAAAAAGGAACATAGATACAATAAAAAAGGGCTTTGTTTCAATGTATTTTGTTATTAATTCCGGTCAATAAAATGTTTTATTGGCTGAATGTAAAGTAACATTTGTATAATGTACGCATTATTTGTAAACTTATCTATCTCCAATGTAAAGTATTGTTTGCGATGGTGAAATATTACATTAAAACAATGTAAAATATTTATCACGATAATTTAATAATACGTTTATGCAATGTAATGCATACACTAGTTTAATTTAATATTACAATAATACAATGTATAGTATTTACTGGGTCAATATATTTTTACTTACTTGTGATGTATAATTTTGTTTGGGGTAGTGTAATATTACATTCAAACAATGTTAAATATTTATTACGACAACTGAATATTACGTTAATGTAATGTAAAATAATTACTCCGCCAATGAAATATTACATTAAAAAATTAATGTACGTATTAAGCAAGCTACAGACCTACAATCAATTTGTCAATCAATTGAAAACGAAAATAAACGAAATAAAATTTAGGGGATTGTTACACTAAATTTTATTTCGTTTATTTTCGTTTTCGAATTGATTGACAAATTGATTGTAGATCTGTAGCATACAGATTACATTGATCCAAAATATTCCTACACTATAAATATATTGCTATAATTTAATTAAACTATGCTATAATTTAATGTAATTGCTATAATTTAATTAAAATGTGTAATTTATTGGACTGTGCTGGGTTATTATAACAAAATAAATGCGTTTTTAACTTAGTTATTGAATTTTATTGTAAAAAGCGTTTTACATATAATACGATAAACGAAACGATACGAATAAGAAACGAATACTGTTGTCTATCATAATACCTAAAATAATGTCCAACGTATCCATTTGCATCATATGATTACATAATACATTTAATATAATAGTATAACTAGATATTCTAGATATCTAATAAAAATATCAATAAGATAGGATATGATATTGTAAATATATGAAAAATAAAATAGTTAAATACAGTAAGAAAGCTACCTAGTTAGTTTTTTATAATTCAAATAATATTTATTCATCCAACTATATACAGATACATATGTACATATATTCTATAAATTTTGTTGTTTGTAAAACAAATTTCAAATTGTATTAGTTAATAATAATTTTAAGAAAGCTTAAAAATTATGATAAAAAGGAACTGATAAAGGGAAGAGCTTCTCTGTTGCATAATATACTCAATATGCTCATCCAGCTCTGCAGCAGTTTTTACTATATACAAAAAAGCCTCTTGTGAATCTTTGATGCTGCATTTCTTGAAGGTTTTTTTGCCACTATTATCCTTTTTTACAATCCTATGAGTAGGCACAAATTATCCATGTAGCGACCAGGTAAGAACAGCACATGAAATATCTGCTGAAATGAAATTATTAATTTGTAGTAGCAAAATGTCTAAATCTAATTTTTGGGATGCATTTTCAGAATTATATTCTAACTTCTTATTTTTATCTAATTCATTTGGCAAATCTTTATCTCTATTAAAAGCATGATTTGTATTAACGTCAGTTTTTTTTTACTAAATTACATTGTTTTTCTTGTTCGCTGAAGGGAAATGTTTTCTTGTAATATGCCTTTTGAAACTAGTTAAGTTTTGAAAACTTTGAACACACATTGTTTCAATGCACCTGTAAGTACTTTTCTCAGACAGTTGATGACTAACTTTTAAATGAAAAACTAACAAATTAGATGAATTAAACGTTTTTTTACATAGATAGCATTTCATTTTAAATTTAAATAGATATATGTCGTACAAATTAAATTAAATGAAATATATAAATCAAATAACTTAAAATTAAATTAAATCAACTATAAATACTCTAATACTACTACATACTCACAAAACCACTTCTTAATTTAATTTTTGGTTGTTAATTAGTGTAACTGGAGGTGTTCCAATAATTGTTGCACTATTTGTTTGTTTATAAAATCACTTTGTTAGTCACAAAATCACTTTATTTAGTTATGCATGCGTTTGGAAAACAAATCCGAAACTGAAAAACTATGTTTGTTAAAGTATTGGTGGCGTGATTTTAACTGTAAATGTTTTAATGTAGATATATACTAATTATTTTATATATTTTATTACAGATAATAATTAATACACATGAACTTCTAAGCTGACCACGGATTTTAGTTAATACTTTAATTTTCTGCACTTTATTTAATTATAATTTCAAGTGTACGACGCGTGCGTGTCGAAAACAAAAATGAAACTGGAAAATATCATTCACCGAAATATCAAATTGGTTAACATAGTTATTGGTTCAATGTAAATGTTTATTTATTAATAATGTAAAAGTACATTGTTTTTATGTAGACAATGTACAATGTACATTTACATTATTGTGGTGTATTTAGTCATTGGTTTTAGTACATTAAACCAATGTATTTAAAACATTCTGTTAATTTTAAGAAAAAAGCATACTAAAATGGCTATAAAATTTTCAATAAATATTTTACATTAAATGTAGAATAGCCAAAATTTACTCACCAATGTATTTTACATTAAAGCAACGTAAAGTACATTGTTATTTGATAAATTACGTAAAGACAATGTAATTTCTTAAAAGAAAATCATAATGTATGTGATACATTAAATAAATGTACCGTATTATTTTCAGTGTAGTAGATTCGCTTGCTGGTTTGTTGACACTAAAAATTGTTCCAGACGTTGATGGGCTATGAAATTCCCAAATCTTGTCAGCCAACGCGGTTAATTTTTCTATCGGTTCTGCTTCCTGGATGAGAACGAATCCACGTAAGTTTTCAGGAAGTCGTTTTAACCATAATGTTTTCAACAAGCTATCTGTTACAGCTGGAGATGCACCTGCCAATTGTTCCAATTTGCGATAAAAAGACGATGGTGTTTGGTCTCCCATAGCTGTAGTACCTACCAGCTCCTCAATTCTACGCGTTTCCGAAAGGCTCATTCTATTAACTACTTCAGTTTTAAGAGTTTTGAATTTATTACTGTCTGGTGGCTTAGAAACTACATCTGATACGGTAGCAATAACGTCAACTGGAAGTGCAGCAACCGTCATTAAATATTGTTGGTGGTCCGAGGTTATGCGTCGAGTTGCCAAAACCGCCTCTGCATGAGCGAACCAAAGACCCGGCATTTCATGCCAAAAAGATGGAAAAGCAACTAACTTACTCGAGTCGATTTGCACTCTTTCAAGTTTCTCCTCAATAGTAAGTTTGTTTTCATCTTCCATGATTACCCAATTGAAGATAAAAAATGATTTAAAAAAAAAAAAAAAAAAAAAAGGTAGTACCACCGAGCAATTGTTGAGAAACAAATCACAAATATGTTTGTATATATATAAAGTAAATCACTGTTACGTAATAAATCGTTTTATTAAAATTATAATTAACGGTAACGGTAACGATAACGGTTACGTATCAAACCATGCGCGATATCAACAATGTGGAACAAACAAAATTATTTTGCAGAAAAGTAAATTTCAAAACTAAACAACAATTCAGTAAATTTCAATATTTTTCAAAAATATATTTTAAATTTAGTAGCTTTTAAAGTAAAATTCAATATTCAAAACAAGAAAATAAACAATAAAAAATTCATTACGAGACTTACCCTGTGAGAATGTCTTGAGTAATTTAATTAAATTCTTTGAGAAAATAAACTTATAATATGATGTATGTTGAAATTCCTTTTGTGGTAGACAAAACGGCTGATAAAATTATTTTCACTAGCAAATGAACATCTTCTTGAATTTGTAGAACAAAATGTTGTTTGTGTTGACCAGTTGATTGTTGCGGTAAATAGATAACGTTATTAAACAATAACGGTAAAATAATGAAAATTCCACTGCAATACAATACAACGAGAGTATTCTATTCCATTGATATAAATTAGTTTTTAAAACTTACTCCTTACTTGGTACGAAGAATCGTACCAAGTTTCCATTCACAAAGCCTTTTAATGTGAATTTATATCTGCCTAGTTTGATAAAGCCAAATTCTGCGAGCTCCTTGTCGTAAGTCACCAATTTAGTTGCCCTGGATTTATTTACTTCTGACTCCGTACTTGTGGTATCTTCAGCGTTTATGTGAACTAATGAACTTCAACAATATATAGGCTTCAACTTATATACAATAATATTGTAGATACACAAATAAATTTTGTTTAAAGAAAAACACTTGGATTTCAAATAGCTTAATTTTCATATACACTTTTTATTTGATTTAGTTTAATGTAATTACAGTGAAGAGTTAAATGAAACTGACTAACATATTTTTATATTAATTAATTTTAAGAAATTATAACGGGCATTATTACAGGGTTATGAACAAATTTGCTGAATACAATCTTGTTTTGATTTAAATAGCTTGAATAGAATAATTATTTTTATTTGTTTGTATTTAAAGACATTGTTGTTTTCGTTTATGACAATTTTAAATGTTCCCACAAATCAGACCAACACGAAATTATGTGTGGGCTTAGTGCCTCGATTGAGGTGGTGGGCGGTGCATCTGGGGTGCGCTGCATCAGCTGGATTATTGGCAATTAGTTTTGTTTTGTTTTCCGCAAATTTCTCAAAATTTGTTTTTCACTTATTATTTTGTTATTATTTCTTCATCTTATTGGCATATGTCATATTTTATTGTATGGTAGGATTTTTTACTTAGTTATCCATTTTAAAATAAAACATAAAAAAATAAAATAAACCTTTTTTATATATATGGCAGTACAACCGAAAAGATATAAGTCTGCAAGTGGTAAAGCAAATTTGAGCAATCCACCCGCCCATAAAGCGGCACGTCCACGGTATTTGCAGGGACAACACATATATGAACCAATAAAAAATTTTAAAATACCAGTTCAAAACATCTGCGGATTGAACGCTAACCATGACCACGTGCAACATCATCTTGAGCACGACAAACCGAACATTCTATTCCTTACAGAAACACAAGTTTCTGAAAATTTTCTCTTTATAGAATCGCTTAATTCCAAATATAGGCTCGAATCAGCTTTCAAACTCCATCAGGGCGTATGCGCATTCATTCATGAGAGTGTTGCGTATACACGCTTTCCAAATTTTGAACTACACGGTGATGGTTTCAATACAATGGTTTTAAAGATTTGTCTTCCCGAAATTACTTTTTTTACAATAGCTTTATATCCCCCAACAAACGTAACCCAAACTTTTTAATTTTCTGACAAAAATTGTGGACGAGATTAGAGCAAAGTACCCTAATTGTGAAGTTATCGTTACCGGTGACTTCAACGTCCACAACAAATCATGGTTGGAATTCTCCAAATCGACCGACGATGTTGACAATAGTGGAAACCTGGCAGAAATTTTTGCCGCGTCTCAGGGCCTATTCCAAATTGTAAAAAGCCCGACTTTCACTCCCCGTAATGGCGGTGATAATAGTTTTCTACTAGATCTCTATCTTACCACAATGCCAGATATTACGAGTGTCGATGTTGCGAAAGGTAGTATTGGAAATTCTGATCATTATTTAATCTCATCAGTTATCAAAACTGATTTACTTAAAACTACAGCTCCCAAACCCCGTAAAATATTTCACTACTCAAAAATGGATAAGAGTGGTCTTCAAAATTTTTTCCATGGTTTCCCTTTCGACCGTCATTGTTTTTACACTGACAATGTAAATGTTTCTGCTCAAAACTTTACAGAAACCATTCAATTTGCTATAAATAAATTTGTCCCTTTCTCCATAGTAAAACCCAAACAAAAATACTTGTATTCGAAAGCTGCCAAAACGGCACTTAGAAACAAACGTAGATCATTTAATATTTGGATTCATAACAAAACTCCCACTAATCGATCCCAATATCTAAAGGCCAACAAAATATCTAATCAGATTATCTCAAACGAAAAGTCCGAAATTGACAGAGCGAAAGCCTCAAAACTTACGTCTATGTCTGTTTCTGACAAGAGTTTCTACAGTGCCATTAATTCTTTAAATTCTGGTACAAAATTTTCTATTCCCCCTATTATTGATGGTGATTTAATCGTCAATGATCCCGCAAGAAAAGCTAACTTGTTCGCTGAACGCTTTGCTCTGAACTCCACTGTTTTGGAAACTCCTAAAGAAATACCCCAAATCCAGTCTTCAGGAGTTAATATGAATGAACTTCACTTCAAACCTAAAATAGTCGCTAAACTTTTAAAGGGGTTAAACATCAACAAAGCATCAGGAATGGACAATATTCCACCCATTATTTTAAAAACCTTTTCCAAAGAACTTGCACCAACTTTAACTAAAATATTCTACCAATCCTACAAATCTGGTATATTTCCCTCGTGCTGGAAGTTGGCAAATGTCCAGCCCGTCCCCAAAAAGGGACCAAAATCCGATATCTCAAATTATAGGCCAATAGCTTTACTATCGGTCCTATCCAAAGTCTATGAGCATTATATTAATACACATATTTCAAAATTTCTGGAAGAAAATCATTTAATATCCGACAGCCAATACGGTTTTCGAAACAAAAGATCAACTACCGATCTATTAAACTATGTAGCGCATTGTTGGAACAGCATACTTGATAAAGGTGGTGAAACATACGTTATCGCTTTAGACATCTCCAAGGCATTCGATCGAGTCTGGCATGCCAACTTAATCAACAAGCTCGTTGCGTACGGTTTTCATCCCAATGTTGTGAAGCTGATTCAAAATTTTCTATCCGACCGATACATTTCGGTAACCTTAGACGGATATTCTTCTGAGTCTAAACTAATTAACGCTGGTGTACCCCAAGGCTCAGTATTGTCCCCAACCCTATTTTTGATTTATATCAACGAATTGTTGAAAATCACCAGCAACCCAATAAATAGTTTTGCAGATGATAGTACTCTGCACAAGTCGTTCGAGCCCCTTCCTTCAAAAGGTAAAATGCACGAACGAATTAATCCTGCCCGGAGAGACGCTGCCATAAACGTGAACAAAGACCTGAATAAAGTCGCCGACTGGGGTGACCAAAACCTTGTCAATTTCAACTCCACCAAAACACAGCTGTTGATTGTTTCCAGATTAAAGACCGAGTTCCCCAAAGATATTTTATTTAGTATGTTTGATGAACCAATAGGTGAATGTAAAAACATTCGTTTATTGGGTGTCACAGTTTCAAATGACCTACTCTGGAACGATCATGTAATGGCGATGGCAAAAAGCGCGTCTAAAAAACTCGGCCTCCTAAATAGATGCAAAAAATTTTTCACTCCATACCAATTGCTCCATGTTTATAAGTCCTATATTCGTCCCTGTATGGAGTACTGCTGTCAAGTTTGGGGTGCTGCCTCTGTTTCCATCTTGGCCCTCTTGGACTCTGTTCAAAAGCGAGCTATACGAATTGTAGGTGATCGAACTTTGACATCACAACTTGATTCCCTACAACATCGTCGCACTGTTGCTGACCTCGTTGTTTTTTACAAATATCGTCATCAGCAGTGCTTAGATGAAATCAGCGGCATCATGCCTCAAACTTATTCTTACCCCCGTTCCACTCGGCAATCGGCTGCCGCAACCAGTGAAACGGTAAAGATCCCGCGCTGTCATACTGGCAGATCGCAGAGAGACTTCTTTGTCCGAACTGCGTACAAATGGAATAGTTTGCCGGAACACTTAGTCTCAGGTGGCTTCAACCCACAGATGTTTAAAAAAAGCGTTAATCTACACCTCAGAACGCCAGTTGTTGTGGGACCCAGGTCTAGACCTAGGTCTTAAAAGGTATTTATGTGTTGTTGTGACACATATTCTAAACCCTATTACACAACACATTTTATTAAAAAAAAAAAAAAAAAAAAACCAGATTATCTCAAACGAAAAGTCTAAAATTGACAGAGCGAAAGCCTCAAAACTTACGTCTATGTCTGTTTCTGACAAGGGTTTCTACAGTGCCATTAATTCTTTAAATTCTGGTACAAAATTTTCTATTCCCCCTATTATTGATGGTGATTTAAACGTCAATGATCCCGCAAGAAAAGCTAGCTTGTTCGCTGAACGCTTTGCTCTGAACTCCACTGTTTTGGAAACTCCTAAAGAAATACCCCAAATCCAGTCTTCAGGAGTTAATATGAATGCACTTCACTTCAAACCCAAAATAGTCGCTAAACTTTTAAAGGGGTTAAACATCAACAAAGCCTCCGGAATGGACAATATTCCACCCATTATTTTAATCTTTTCTTTTATTATTTTAATCTTTTCCAAAGAACTTGCACCAACTTTGACTAAAATATTCTACCAATCCTACAAATCTGGTATATTTCCCTCCTGCTGGAAGTTGGCCAATGTCCAGCCCGTCCCCAAAAAGGGACCAAAATCCGATATCTTGAATTATAGGCCAATAGCTTTACTATCCGTCCTATCCAAAGTCTACGAGCATTATATTAATACTTATTTACATATATACATATTTCAAAATTTCTGGAAGAAAATCATTTAATATCCGACAGCCAATTCGGTTTTCGAAACAAAATCGGTCAACTACCGATCTATTAAACTATGTAGCGCATTGTTGGAACAGCATACTTGATAAAGGTGGTGAAACATACATTATCGCTTTAGACATCTCCAAGGCATTCGATCGAGTCTGGCATGCACACTTAATCAACAAGCTCGTTGCGTATGGTTTTCATCCCAATGCTGTGAAGTTGATTCAAAATTTTCTATTCAACCGATACATTTCGGTCTCCTGAGACGGATTTTCTTCTGAGTCTAAACTGATTGATGCTGGTGTACCTCAAGGCTCAGTATTGTCCCCAGCCCTATTTTTGATTTATATCAACGAATTGTTGAAAATCACCAGCAACCTAATAAATAGTTTTGCAGATGATAGTACTCTGCACAAGTCGTTCGAGCCCCTTCCTTCAAAATTTTACCTTTTCGCACGAACGAATTAATCCCGCCCGGAGAGACGCTGCCATAAACGTGAATAAAGACCTAAAAAAAGTCGCCGATTGGGGTGACCAAAACCAGGTCAATTTCAACTCTACCAAAACACAGCTGTTGATTGTTTCTAGATTAAAGACCGAGTTCCCCAAAGATATTTTATTCAGTATGTGTGATGAACCAATAGGTGAATGTAAAAACATTCGTTTATTGGGTGTCATAGTTTCAAATGACGTACTCTGGAACGATCATGTAATGGCGATGGCAAAAAGCGCGTCTAGAAAACACGGCCTCCTAAATAGATGCAAAAAATGTTTCACTCCATACCAATTGCTCCATGTTTATAAGTCCTATATTCGTCCCTGTATGGAGTACTGTTGTCAAGAGTACTGTTGTATGGAGTGCTGTTGTTTGGGGTGCTGCTTCTGTTTCCATCCTGGCCCTCTTGGATTCTGTTCAAAAGCGGGCTATACGAATCGTGGGTGATCGAGATTTGACATCAAAACTTGATTCCCTACCAGGTGAACTGTACCTCCTCGTTACCTGGCTAGAGCAGTTTTGATGTGATGGATTTGGAGAAACATTAAAAAGAAAAGCAACTTGAGCAAGTCTTAAGAAAGAATACGACAAAGTTATATCAACACCTCTGGAGTTACATAACTGAGCAGCAGCTCCAGGCAATTTTCAAGATAACATGCATTTTTTCTATGTAATGGAGGCAGGTTACATTGCATAACGAAATCAACTAGCTGATAGATACGCCAATTTAAAAACAATTCCTGGAACACGAGGATATCACTCATTAACTCATACATTCCCACAAATGATGGATCAATCTTAGCTAGACGTTATTCTAACTCTACGGAATTTAGTAATGTAAAATTAAATAAATGATAAAAAATGTGTATAATATTTATTTTGAGTTAAAATTAAAAATTTATTATAAAAACATATATGTATATATGTAAATCCAAAAAAAAACTGTTCATTTTTTAACTCCACTTTTTTTTATGATGAAAAATTTTAAGGCGTGTTGCAATAAAATTAATAAAAAAAACAAAAAATTTTCCCCTCCTGAATTTTTTATAAAAATTTAGTAACATATGTACCTTTCACATATTAGAAAATAAAAATTTAAAAAATACGCATTTCTAGAAAATCGAATTTGAAATTTTTACCGTTATTTTTCTAAAAGAAAGTGTTCAGTGTCATATAATGTGAATTATTATTTTGCTCTGTTTTAGCTCTGTTTAATACCTACATTTTGAGCTAACATTAACATAACATTAAAATTAGCTCAGTAGTTTTGACTGAAGAGCCATTTCAATACGCCAAGGTCGAGCAATTTCTTGATTTTTCAACACCCTGTATCTTAAGACAAGGTTAAAAAAAACTAGAAACGCAGAAAATTTTTTTGTATTAATGTCAACGAATTCCAATACCTAAATATACAAAATTAAAACCTCATTTCCAGACCTTGCTGATTTCACGTGTTTTTCACCAGATGTAATTATATGGAGTTTAAGTTAATTCAAACAGAATCCCAGTGATTTTTTAGCTTGTAATTGTCCTGATTTCTTTCGTTCTGTGCGAAGACGATTGAAAAATAATGATTTTTGTCCATACTCGGTACGGTCCAAAAGAAAACACTAAATACTTTTTTCCACAGCAACATTTACATAAAGGCATATGAGAGGTTTGTACTGTTGTCCGAAAAGACAAACTCGAAAACTAATTTCTGATTTATTGTAGAACCGAGCTAGGCTATAGTTAAGGGCTAGCTAGATTTTGTTGAATCACCCTTTGTTTATAGAAAAGAAAGAAAGATAAAATAAAAATCCCAAATCAAATGTAAACATTATAATGATGTTGTTTTTTTATGATAAAAGCACAGGTCAATTTGCAATATATGTATTCGGATCGAGGAGTTTGCAAACCCAAAGAATAATTTCCGGTATTTTTATATACATTAATTTTCAGAAGGCACCTAGTGCTACAGAGATTGCCTTCAGCACTGAGAACTCCGACTCAATTCTAGTTAAGAAAAAGTGTTTTTCCAAATATTTTATTAAATAAACATACATATCTGAGTTTTCCAATCAATGAAAATTGGGGAGTGCTTTCTTTGCATTGATTAGAATTCACATTTCTAAATTTAAAATCCTGATATGTGAATATCACTTGTTCCTCCTTGGAGTCGAACGGCTAAAAAATTTGAGGTATAGAACAAATATCGTTTTTTTAAACAGTTAACAACATCTGATTCACAAAAACTGAATTCTCAATAAACTTGTTAAGATTTTGTTATTTTATTTATTTTTATCAACAAATTAACAAAAACTGGAAAAATAACATAATTTAAAATAAAAAGAAGTATTTCAGTTTTGAACTTACATTTATAACTTCAAGAACAAAATTTGATTTGGTAGCAAATGTCTATCTATAATAGATTGAGAGAATTGAATTTTTAATTAATATAATCTGTCAATAGATTAATTACGAATAATATAATTTAGGTTTAGACAATGATTTTTAAAATATTTATATCAATTTTATTTTTAATTAATAGTGTTATTGGTTATGAAATTCCAAAAGCGACAATAGTAGCGTATGCAGATAAGGGATTTAAAGCTTCGATTCCAGGTAAGAGAGTTTATTTTTTTTTTTTTAATATTTGTCTCGAATTACGAAATGTGAGTGTATTCTGATAAAAGTAAGGAATGACAGCAATAAAGAAACAGAATGTTTGTAGAACAGTTATTAATTTTGTAATGCATTTGTAAAATTAATACGTTTGTGCATAACAGACCTTGTGATGTATCAAACCACTTTTAAATTTTGCTAAGGGTAAAATCTGATATCCTAATTACCACTAATGCCTTTAATATTTACTAGTGATAACCGACTTCATCTTTTATTCCAACAAATACATAATAGTTATTAGTTGTTTGTTGCTAAAAACATTTATTTGGTGGTTTACCAGTTTTTTGTTCGTCAGCAACTTTTCTTATTGATCGTATAATTAATTGTTGATTAAAATGCAGTTTGGCTTTTTAATATCAACATACTGTTCTTTTCCAGTAGACCTATGTGAAGCAATTTTCAATTCAATTGATTATGATTTTACGCCTATGTTTAGAAGACATACAAACACTTTCTGTTATCTTTATCAATTTGTACACTAAAAATCATTTGTTGTTCATATGTTGAATATTCATATGTTGACTAAATTGAAGGAAGATGAGTTTCTCTTAGAGCAGATAATGGAAAATTTGTTTATGAACATGTTTTGTAGAAATAACAAATTCCGCATTCTTTTTATATATCAACGTAAAAATATTGCTTCTGATGAATTGGACGAATTAATGTGGGGGTTTTCTGAAATTATGTCGAACGATAAGTTATTTTGCACTCTAAATTAATGTCGGAGTTTTCCTAGAATAATCACTCCTTTCACATTCCTTACATTGTTTAATTTAAATATATTTATCAATAGTTAATAATAATAATAATTAATGACTGGAAAATGACACATTTTCAGAAATACGTTAATGTCGAGCATTATGAAATATTAACAGCCGGTGAAAAACATGTGAACATATGGTGAACGACCGATTTTAATTTAACGGATCACTTTAGTGAACGATGGTCGATCGTTCGGTTAGTAATAGAAACATCGTTTTTCGGTCACTATAATCTTTGATGTATTAATGAAAAAAGTTTATGTGTAGTGAACTTCTTTTACATTTCATTCAGTTCAATAACTTGGTGAATCACATTGATATATGTTTTAGATGACCTTTATTGTTTTACTTCGGTTTTGAAAAAATTACTTCGGTTTTGATAAAATCTAAGTATTACATTCATGGGCCAAAAGTGAAATTTTTACTCCCACTTTTTTTGGAATTTCTCGGCATTTTAGGACCTACTGATTCTAAAAAAAGCAACAAAAAATATATGACTGTCTGCCGACCGTCGTCCGGCCGTTTCCACAAATATTTATTTCAAGTCAAAAGGAGTTAAATTTGACGGCAAACAATTAATTAATATGATTATTTTTTTTTAAACGAAACAATAAAAAGAAATTATTTAAATTGGGAGCCAGCACCACCAGCTTTATATAATTTAGAATTAAGTTTAGAAATATTCGCTACAAACGTTTGATCTTTTAACTACCATTCTTATCGATCTGCGGCTCAATTCTGTTACTGTGAAGCGATAAAGTGATAAATTTTCAATTGAAATGAAATGAAGAAATCCTTAACACTTCGCCGCGTCACAGTTACACAATTTGGCTGCAGGATTGTTAAAAAATTTATTTTAATATTTTTGTTTAGAAAGTTTTTCTTAAAATTTAAACTTGCGGTATTTTTCTTCCCTCCCTTCCTCGCGAATTTAATAGAACGAAAATTTTAAAAAAAATTACAAAGATAGAAAATTTAATACGTTTCCAACGCAAAGTGTGGCGAATAAAAGAATTTAAGTACCAATCTAAATTTTAATTTTACAATGCACAGCTGAAGAAAAACGTATTCTAGACCGAATTGTGCAAACTTGACTTTTTTCATTTTCCTGAAACTTGGCATATAAGTAAAATGAATATATTAAAAATACGAATAATTTAACAATTTTTTGAAGTGCATAGCTTGAGCATAGAGGGCACCCCAACATGCATGAAAAATAAAATTGGTAGAATCCAATCCGATGTATTTTTGAAATTAAATTTCTCAAGAACCGGTTTGATCAAATTTTTTTTTGTTTGATAGGTGATTAGTTAATAGTCTGAAAAAATTAATAACCTGTTTTTGTAGTTAATTTTAAAATTCAAACATTAAAAAATTTCTTTTAAAGATGGTCGAAGATAAATTGGAATTTAATTTATTTTTTTTTAAACCGTTTCATCTTTCGAACTTCAGTGGTTAAAATTTTTTGTTGATAAAAATTGTTGGAAACAATAATGAACAATTAGAATTTTAGTCGGACTAAAAATCTTTAAAATTAAATTTCTCAAGAACACGAATTAACGCCTTTTTGTAAATTTGATATACATATTTCAAAATAAGGATAGAACTCTTTAAAAAAGAATAAATTAAATTCAAATTGATCTTCAACCCTAGCGCCATCCTTAAGTTTTTTTTTAAATTTAAATTTTAAAGTTAATTACAAAAACACTTAATTAATTTTTTTCAAACAATTTACAGATCACTTATCAAACAAAAAAGTTTTTGATGACATCGGTACAGCCATTCTTGGGCAATTTAATTTCAAATTTACATCGGATTGGCAGAATTAACATTTTTCATGCATGTTGGGGTGCCCCCTATGCTCAAACTGCGCACTATAATACTTACATCTCAAATTTCAGAAAGATCAAAAATGGTCAAGTTTAAATTTTGAGTAGATCTCGTTTTTCATCAGCTTTTGAAATATTTAAAAAATATAGCCTCACTTATTTCCAAGCGAAATGCATCCAAAACTTTAAAAAAATTCACACTTATAGAAATGTTTATAGAAATGTTAATAATGAAGAATGTGACAGAAAAATATAGCTATATGTATGTGTCCAGTATTCATAATTTTATTCTTGCGGAATGAGAGTTTTTCCTAGTCATGTTAGGTACCAATTACAAATATATTTAACTCAAATTACATAATATTTTTCGTGCAATTTTAAATTTGCTTTGATCTTAAAATAATTCAGGTGGTGGAAAAACAAACAAGTCTTAATAATTTGACTGACACCATTAACATTCAAAAAAGTTCATTGCGTTTTTTTTTTCAAATACAAGAGTCTCTGAGTTGCAGACTTGCCACAGTGGATTAACTGTGCTACACTCACAATATTATATCTAAATTTATTAGTTTGCAACAAAAACCACCTTAAAATTCTAAAGTTTTTGATTTATCTATTAACAACTGGTGATAATAGTTTTTACTTTTCAATTAATTAATTGCATTGTATTAAACTTTAATTAACTTACTATCGTGGACTTTTTTGACGTTTACCACACTATACTTTTCACGCCTTTATTTTCGCAATCAGTACATGATAAAAAACGAGATCTACGCAGGTGAAAAAGTCGAGATTTGAACTTGACAATTTTTGATTTTTCTGAAACTTGGCATATGGACAAAATAAAAAATACAACTTATTTTATAATTTTTTTAAAGTGCATAGTGTGAGCATAGGGGGCACCCCAACATGCATGAAAGATGAAAATTCTGCCAATCCGATGAAACTTTGAAATTAAATTGCTCAAAAACGGCTATACCGATTTTTTTTTGAAAATACAGTAAAACTCGTTTATAAAGTACGGTCAAGGGACCGACGTAAGCGTACGTTATACACCATGGTACGTTATATCCAGAAAAATTAAAAAAGCATAAGCAAATTTGCCTGTTATGCTTATTATATCATTGTATTTCATATTAAATTATTTACTACATGTTAATTGATATAAAAGCGATCACAAAAAATAGCAACATACAGTTTAAAAACAATTCGTTATCATAAAATAATTATGTTAAAGCTAATCAAACCGATGCTACATAAACATATGTATGTTAATATTCTCGAATGAGAATATTTGAATATGTAGCTACTCAGATTAAACTTCGATGGATAATTTTTTTACTGAAAAATTAATTTTCTGTTGTTTAAGGCAAAGTTGAATAACATTTTCCACTTTAATAACAATTTGGTCGTCAATTTGTGCAGTTGTGTAGTTTATTCAAAACTTTCTCACCGACCGATACATTTCGGTATCCATCGATGGCTTTTTTTCTGCGTCTAAATTAACAAACGCTGATTTACCCCAAGGCTTATAAACTACGACTAGACTTCTCATCCACAAGTCTATCGTTTCTAATAAAATAATAAAAGAATATTCTCAAAAGTTGGGTGACCTCTGTAGGGTCATACCTAGTCGTGGGCTTGATGGCCCTTAGACCTTTTGATCATACCTTTTATATATATCCGTTGAGATGATTAAAAAAAAAGGCCTTCTTCTCCTCTTGTAATATTTTTCCGTTTATTTTTATGTCTTTTTTACAAAAGTGATCTCTTCTTCAACTTAAGAAAAAAATTATACTTATCATTCTCTAACCAAATTTCTCTTATGTATATCCACATATTATACGTTTCCGTATACATACATATTAAATCTTGAAAACAAGAAATCTTGTTCAAGCATTAAATTATGAAATAATATCATAATAAAATCTTGTCCAAGTTTTCAAATTTTCAAGAAATGTCGTTGTGACATAAAAACAAAATTATTTGTTTACTTCCTAAATTATGTTTTTGTTGAAATTAACAAAAACAAAACAAAAATATAATTTTGTAAACACAACAAGAAATGATTACAATTAAAATCATAACTTTCGTTTTAATAGTAAATAAACTATGTTTGCAGCAGGTGCACACAAAATAGATTCGAAATAAAATGAACGACATCTAAAGCCGGGCAATCACATACAACAGAAACGGAAAGAGAATTTCATACAAATTTGAGAGAAAAAAATTCTGTTTCTGTAAAATTTGTATGAAAATATGTTTCTGTTTCTGTTGTATGTGGCTTCAAGCCTTATGAGTGTTTTCGCTCTATCTTTAAAGTTCAATACACTAGAGTTTACAAAATCCTAAATTTGAACTTTATAGTGTAGACTGTAGAGCAATATTTTTCAGAGGAACATTTTAAGAGCTCTTTATATTGATCCATTTTTAACAGCTTCCTCTACTCTGTGAAATTTAACACATCTAATTTTTTTACGTTTCAATGAACAAACAAACTGCTTTTTGGTCCAACTAAAATTCGAATTTTTCATCATTTATGCGAACTTCAGTGGTTAAATTTTTTTTGTTGATAAAAACTTTGTAAATTTGATATATTTTAAAGTAAGGAAAGAACCATATTTAAAAAAAAAGTTAAAATTTAATTTAATTTAAAATTTTTTGTTAATAAAAGTTGTTTGAAATAATGATGAAAAATTAGAATTTTAGTCGTAGTAAAAATCTTTAAAATTAAATATCTCAAGAATAAAAATTAACGCCTCTTTGTAAATTTGATATATTTTAGAGTAAGGATAAAACTATTTCCAGACAAAAAATTAATTAAATTCCAATTGATCTTCCACCCTAGCGCCATCTTTAAAAAAGTTTTTTTAATATTTTTATTTAGAAATTAATTACAAAAAAAATAATTAATTTTTTTTTCAAACGACTAACTAATCATCTATCAAACAAAAAAAATTTTGATGAAATCGGTATAACCGCTCTTGAGCAATGTTGGGTGTCCCCTATGCTCAAACTATGCACTTTAATAAAATTCTAAAATAAGTTGTATTTTTTATGAAGCAAGTTTTATTCAATTTCACTCGCCCTTTTTTATTTTATGAAAAATAAGAAACATTTTCCAAACACAGTTTATTTTGTTCCTAATTATATTTATTTTTATAATATTTTTCCTTCCGAAATCCATAATCTTAGTTAAACTGATAAAATTGTAATTACAATTGATCAAAATTTGTGGTGAAATGCTGTTTTACATAAATTGTAATCACAAATTTTTAATTGTAAATTTTAATTCGTAATTTTGTTTTACCTCTGTTTCGTTTTATTTTTATTTTATTTTAATCTATTTACGCTTGTAGGTGTTTATATAATGTATAAGGTAGAAACACAACACGGACAATAACGCCGGACGATAAAAAAACGTCTACAATTTCGCTGTTGTAGCAACAACAAAGGCGTCAGCGTGAAAAGCTGTCAAAAATAAAATTGCATAAACTAAAATACTTTGTTCTTTGTCAAAAAAAATTTCACAAATTTCAATTTTAATAATAACTTATTTTTACTAATAAAAAAATAATAATAATTTTTCTACTAATAACCAATTTTAAAAATAAAATACAGAATACAAATTATGAAAATATATAAATGAATAAAACCGAACTTTGAACATAAACTGAAAATTCAGTTGACAGCTCAAAACAAAACGATTACAACCTCAGAAACGCGAAAAACATTAGAAAATCATGTTTTTCAGTTGGCGGCACTGTCACAATAACATTAAAAATTACCCTTGCAGCCAAATAAAAATAAAATTGATATCTGGCAATAATCATCGCCGACAATAAATTAGAAATAGAATCTATATTTTCTCCGACGAAAAAAACTTTTTCGTTTATCGCTGTAGTTGTATTTGAAATGTATGTATCCTGTTTATTCTAATGTTACTAACGTCGTCGTCGGTCGATTTCGCCCGTGTTGTGTTTCTAGCTATAGAATCTAAATTTTCTCCGACGAAAAAAACTTTTTCGTTTATCGCTGTAGTTGTGTTTGAAATGTGTGTATCCTGTGTATTCTAATGTTACTAACGTCGTCGTCGGACGTCGTATTGTGTTTCTACAAAAACCCCGATATAGAAGCCTTCTTCATTTTTTAGCACAATAAAAATCGTGAACTTGTAGCGCCATTTTGAAATTAAAACTCAATATAAAAAAAAATACAAAAAATCGCCATAACGCTCATAACGCCATCTGGAAAAATAAAACTCCATATAAAAAAAATTCAAAAATATTTAATCAAAAACACTAATCCAATTTTTTGCATATGGCAATGTTCATTGTTTATTGCAAATGGCGTGAATGGGTATGGCTATGATAAATCGGGGGTTTTGGTTTCTAGCTTAATGCAAATTCAATTATTTATATGCAGACATCTTGTGTTTGTGTTGTGAATTCAATGAATATGATTTCTGTGTAAAAGGCCATTAAGCTTATTAAATTATAGAAAATAAAAAACGGTTATGTTATTTAAATAAAATATTCTTTTTAATGACCTCACTTGGCTATGGAGCAATTCCACGTCACCGCAACAGCATTTGTTCTACCATCCGGGACTGACCCCTTCCGATTTCGATGAAATTTCATACACAGATAACCAATGACGAAATAAAAATACTATTTCTTTCGAAAAATGAAATTTCGCTCTAGGAATGACACAGGGTGGCGGCAAAGTTTTAGGGGTTTCTTTGAATATCGACTGCTAACGATTGACTAAACCGATTT
This sequence comes from Diogma glabrata, assembly GCA_963693315.1. Classification (NCBI taxonomy): domain Eukaryota; kingdom Metazoa; phylum Arthropoda; class Insecta; order Diptera; family Cylindrotomidae; genus Diogma; species Diogma glabrata. The sequence goes on along the minus strand of OY856187.1, from coordinate 134,536,808 downwards.
AAGTCATTTATAGCTCATTGGAATTGATAGGACTCATCATTAGTAAGTTAGTAAGACTTGAGTTTTTGCCAGTGAAATCAAGGCAATTTAGAATACTCAAGTAAGCTCCACTCCCCACGTGAGAACAGTATTCCATGCAGGGACGTATAAAAGATTTAAAAACTAGAAGAAGCTGTTCACTATTGAAAAACTTACAAAATCGCCCTAAAAATCATAACGTTTAAAAATATGATCATGCCACTTAATATTATTTACAATCTTAACTCCTAGAAGTCTGACAGACTCATTCACGATTAGATCTTTGAGACCAAACGTTAATGACAAAGGATTAGGTGTCATAAGTCTATAGAAATATATGACAATGCTGTGTTTTGTTTGTATTGAATTCAACACTGTTAGCAATACCCTAATCCATAACTATTTTAAAATCAGTGTTAAGGGAATCTATAAATTTTTATCTGCAGTGCTTAGGATGTATATAATTATATTATATATATATATATATATATATATATATATATATATATATATATATATATATATATATATATATATATATATATATATATATATATATATATATATATATATATATATATATATATATATATATATATATATATATACTGTTTTGAAAAAATCGGTTAAAATATATAAAAAATAATTTTTTCCTGAAAAAACTGTATTTTTCACATCAAAGAAAAAAAATATGGAACCACCTCAGAATATACCGTAATATAATAGAATTTAAATCATCTAAATCGAATAAGCCATTTTCGAGAAATCGGTGCAAATACATAAAAAAAACTAACAATGAAACACAAACCCTCCTTTTTAAGACGGTTCAAAACCATTAGTTTATCAGTACAATTCTTTAAAATGACAAACATCAGTGCTGTTCCTAAGTGAAAAACTTTAAATATAGCATTATACTTTCACATTAAACAGGAGCCCTATGCCTGAATACATAAATGTGAATTTTGACAATATAGAGAAGTTTGTATTTCATCACATTCAATGGTAACGATAACGATTTTACGAGAAACGAATTTCACAATATTGTCAAAAATGAATTTATACAATATTGTGAAATTCGTTTTTCGGAAAATCGTTACCGTTACCGTTTGATGTTATGCAATACAAACTTCACAATATTGTCAAAATTCACATTTATGTGTTCGGGAATAGGGCCCAAACTATCGTGAAAAAAAAAAATCTTACATACCCCAAATTTTGTTTTTTCTTTTGTTTTGGACCATCCTCTATCCAAATAGCCAATAAAAATTTTGGTGTACGTCTGTGTGTGCGTTTGGGTGAGTTTTCTGCATAGGATCTTGATGAAACTTTGGCAAATGATACAGGTTCACTTGAAAATAGAAGATCTGGATTCATTTTACATAGAACATAGAATGGCTCATGCCTCATACACAACTAGTGCAATGATGGCAATGGTAGCAAAGCTTAATTATTTGAGTTGTATCATAATTTCACCCGAAAGACTTAACGATCTAGTAGAAATACAAGTATTCCTCTGCATAAGTTTTTGGGAGGTTCTTACCATAATTTAATCTTAAGTACTTTAAAAATCGAAACCCCGAAGCATTTTAAAGCCAATGCACGTCGCTTTTGAGGCTACAAAATGCTTATTGATAAGGTTTTAGACGGTATTACAAATCCCTTCCATGAAAATAGATTGGTTTGTCGGGACAAGATCCAAAAAGAGTGAATTCTTGTTAAGTGAATTTCCTGTTCTGTGTTGAGAAGTGGAAATGCAAAGAGACAATTAAAATTCCACTCACAATTAAAAGGCTCTTACCCTTTTCATTTGATGATTACCACATATTTTATACTTCGTGAGGTGTCTGTCCTTGACGAGTTTGAAAATGTTTTTATCTGCCATTTTCCTCGATTCAACTGCTTTTACTAAATATGGCGATTGCTCGGAGTCTTCTAAATTTACTATCAAAATTTTGTTTATTATCATCAATGAGGGGAGAAATTTGTTTTAGAAATCGAGAGTAACCTTGTCGGACTTGACAATAGCACACCAATTTTTTCCGGACAAAGTTATCCTCATTTTCTAAAACAAATTTTCACCCCCAAATAATAAAAAAATAAAATTATGGTAGTAAATGTACAAGATCCCGGGCAATCGATATGTTTCGGAGTTTGCTGAGTGAGAAAAGCGATCTAATCGAGGAAAATGGCAGCTAAAAAGCTGTCGCACTTGACAAGAATAGGCATCTCATGAATTATAAAATATGTGGTAATCATCAAATGAAAGGAACGAAGGTCTGTTGAATACAATAGAAGACTCTAAAAAAATTTCATGTTTAATTTTAAGTTTAACTTTATGTTTAACTTAATTTCTTAAATAAATAAATTTGGTTAGCGAGATAATTAGCGGTAAAAAGTTGGTAGATATATATAAACAGATGAATAGATAACCTTTGCAATCTCATCAAAAGGTTTAGATTTACTTTTAAATTTAAATGTAGCTCCTTAAAAATATATCATATTTACAGATAGCTACGGCTGGAATCTTGTTTTTAAAATATAAGAAAAACTCGCAAACTTAATAAATGTAAAAAAAAATCCAAAATCGTTTTCTAGAATCCAAATCCCCAATTTCAAAATATCAACACATTTATTTAACTTGTTTTATGTTTTTAATTTAATTTTAATAATATTCAAAAAATAATATATGGGGAAACCTAAATAGTAAATTAATATCCTTTATTCAAGTTTTAATATTATCATAACATGAAAATATGGAGGGGCTGAAATCTCAAGCTCTGAGATATCAAGACTTAAGGGTTAAGGATTTTAATATAGTTTTTGGCAAAAAACTTTTATGTGGACATTATCGGTAGTTATCGGTAGCGATGTATATTAAACATTTTGTAAAAATACGAGTATTTTATCTCTGCTTAGAATTTTATTACAAAACTAACGTAACTTAGTGAAAAAATAATATAATCAGCAAACTACTCAAAAATCTCTTCATTTAGCGTTTTAAGAAAATATTACAAAATCTAAAATTTAAATTTCTTTCAAAATTAATAAAAAGCAATAATAAAATCAAAAATTTAAACATATTTCAAAATTCTTCAAATATTGCAAAAATTATAACAAAATCAAAAATCGAAACTTTTGCAAAAATTATAACAAAATCAAAAATACAAACTTTTTTTTAAATTCCAAAAATTATAATAAATTCAAAAATTGAAACTTTTTAAAATTTTAGAAAATTTTAAAAATTCAAAATGCAAAAATTCAATTTTTTTATAAAGTCTTAAAATATGCTGAAAATTGTAACAAAATTAAAAATACAAAACATTTTTCAAAATCCAAAAATTATAATAAATTCAAAAATTTCCCTGTACACTTTCATGTTAAATTCATTTCATATCTCACATATAATTTTCCAATTCCGAAAACTTTTTTCCAAAAATAAATGAAAATCATTCTTTTGACAAACTTGACAATATATTTTTGACCAACTTATAATGCAATAATTTATTTTTTGGTCTCACATACCGATCCCGATCACATTCATTGTTTGTTCCTACTCGTAATCACTTAAAATGAACGTTCTTTAAGGAAAAAATGCATATTTCCTTGTTTTGACAACACGACGATTTTTTGGCCACACTTCCGGTACAGTTATCGAACACACCGTCCTTTCGGTCGTTACCATTGTAGGCTCGAGAATGTAATACTTAGGTCCTAAAAACCGAAGTAATTATAATATGATAATCGACTAAAAATAAAACCATCACCGAAATTAATTCTAATCTTTTTAGTCATAAAAACCGAAACGCAAACCAAAACTTATCAGCGGTGACATGTTGTAACATCGAAGTTTTCGATGTTCGATAAAGTATAGAAATTTTCAATAAATCGGCATGTTGTAACATTTTCAACCATCACTTTTTTCGATTCTCCTATTTTTCGATTCTTCGCACAAATGCTGCCAACGTAAAACATTTACTATCGAACGAAAAAGTTGTAACATACCAATTATATTTATTTTCGCTTCGATGATCACTATCGAAGCGAACGCAAGTGATGTTACAACATGTCACCCCTGATAAATAAATAAATAATAATAAATAAACCGAAATCAACATTGAAAGCAAAAAATTTCTTCTTAGAAAAAAAAAAAAACAAAAATCACAACACTCTAAAACACAATTTGTTGGTTTGTATAAATGAAATAAAAAATTTCGCCAATAAATCAATTTTCATAAAAAACAAATCTACATTTTACATTACAACTATAAAAATGTGTTGTTGTAGTTACATTAAAAAATTGTAGTTGGTGAAATCCAAATTTTACAATTTTTATCGAATTTTACAAATTTTGTGAAAATATTGATGTAATTGTAGAATTGTAAGTTTGGTGGAATAGGCCACTGATTTATATGAAATAAAAATATACAGTTCTTAGATTTAAAATTTTTTTCTATGTTTTTCAACCTTCCTTCGAATTAACCTTATACAAAGAATTAAGAGAATAAAGGAAGTGAAATTGATGTTAAAAATTGAAGCAATTTTTGCACACCAATAAATTGTTGCTCACGCACTTGCGTTTTAGTAGAGGCGCCGTAAATATTTCTATTATTGCATTGAATTCCAAATTTAAGCATATTTTTGCCCCCAAAATTAATACAAAAAAAGAGACGTAAATTAAGTAAATTATAATATCAATATTAGTTAACTATGATAAGAAATTCCATCCTGTATATGTTTTCGGTAATTTTTACACGTCATTATCACACGACTTCATATTTAATGTTTTATTCAAAATTTTCACTTAAATATATTAATTTTTCTTTAAAATTATTTTTAAATTATAATAAAATCACTAGCATTTTTTATATTTATTATAAATTCGTCAAAATATCATCACGATAAATAATAAAAACAATTTTATTAAAACCAAATTATAACCAAACCATGTTTTTTTTGACAACTTAAAATGGACAAATACGAGAGGAGAAGAGAGAAAAACGGCTTCAAATATTTTTGTGTATATATACAGTAGTTTCATTTCCTTACTCTCTTAATTCTTTGGCCTTATACAAAGAATTAAAAGACTAACACTAAGGAAATGAAACTACTGTATAAATACACAAAAATATTTGAAGTCGTTTTTCTCTCTTCTCCTCTCTTTTTTTCGGTGCTAAGTTGTTAGCTTCGGTGCTAAGTTGTTCAAATGTTTTTATGTTGTTTTTCTATTTGTCTTTTTTCTTTTTTATGTAATGGCGTCTTGTTTTTTATATTAACTTTGGGGGCAAAAATACACTTAAATTTGGAATTCAATGCAATAATAGAAATATTTACGGCGCCTCTACTAAAACGTAAGTGTGTTAGTAACAATTTATTGGTGAGCAAAAATTGCTTCAAATTTTAGCATCAATTTCACTTCCTCTATTCTCTTAATTCTTTGGCCTTATACATTCACAGACACAAACATAATCGAGATTATTTCTGATCGCGATCTCAATTTTAATTATTGTGTAATCGCGATTTGAAAAATTTAATTACAGAACACGACTACAGAATTTTACCTAACCTCACTCAATGAAATATTATTTAATAATTTCTGCATGCTAACAAACTTCATTTCAAATTTGATATTTTAATAAATACAAATATTATTATTTGCGAAATCAATTATTAACATCGATAAAATAGAATGATAAGAAATTAATAAAACTCTACTAGCAATAAAATAATTATAATGAAATCATGATTTGAAACTAATTAGTATTTTTATGTTGCTATTTTTTCAAATCTATTTCGTTAATTGTTTAAAAAATAGTTCTATCACACTGGCACATTCTTTCTCTTTTTCGCATTTCACGATTATCGGATTTGAAAAACAAGATTACGATAATCTATTTATGAAACACGATTATCTTGAAAGCAGTGTAATCGTGTAGTGACAGAATGAAAAAATAGCATGATAATCGAGAATTCGCGAGTTTGTGTCTGTCATGGGTAGTACTCTCAATTCGATAAATGCAATTCCCAAATCACTTTCTGGATTCGATCACTGATTAGTAAGCAAACACATCCGATTTTATTAAGTATACAATACTTTCGATGTTCCACAACAACTTGAAAATAATACAGAAAGCAATATTCCTATAACTAGAATATTCTTTCAACAGCTTCAGAAACTCCCACGGTTGGTTGTAGAAATTTTCAGTATGAACACAGAGTCCAAAATAATACACAAAATATTTCTACTTAATAACACTCAAAACTTTATTCACAAAAACTAATTTAAAAATAACTTCTATTTGCACGATTTTATATGCACGGTACAGCGTTTCGTCTACAATTAATTTATTCTTTGAATACTAAATTCTGTTAAATATAGAAAAATCGATCAACCGATCGTTATTCTAAACATCTATAATCCGGAACGTTCCATTAACAAAATAACAAATAATGTTTATTTGTTATCTAACTGTAAAAAAGGTTATAAAAAACAAATCAAACACAATATTTTTGATTTTTCTAAGAAAAACAAAAACAATTCCATGCGCATTATAGTCATTGATGACGACGAATTTGATTTGAATATAACGGCAATCAGTTAATTTATTCTTTTTAAGTTGTCCATGTAAACTGATTTTTATGATTTTTACATTTTCATTTTGGTCGTTTTAAATTTTCTTCCTTTGCGATTTATTTTTGTCTTATTTCTTATAAAACTAAAATCTATATATAAATTATGCAAGCATAATTTTTGCGGTACAATTTTAAAATATTTGCTCCATCAAAAGTGTGGCAATATGTATATCGTAGGATAGGTCTTGTGTAGTAGATGTGCCGAAAAATACTTTTGTTAGAATTTAAGAAATTTTGTTAGAATTTTAGAAAAAATGGCAAAAATGTAATAATTGTGTTTTTTGAGTTTTTTGTTCGGTTATTTTGTTTTTTTTTTTCAAGTTATTTGTTTCACAATTCAAAATCTATATCTATCTATATATAAATACGCAAGCATAATTTTTGCGGTACAATTTTAAAATATTTGCTCCATCAAAAGTGTGGCAATATGTATATCGCAGGATAGGTCTTGAGTAGTAGATGTGCCGAAAAATACTTTTGTTAGAATTTTGACGATTTTTTCAGAAAAAATGGCAAAAATGTAATAATTGTGTTTTTTGAGTTTTTTGTTTGGTTATTTTGTTTTTTTTTTCAAGTTATTTGTTTCACAATTCAAAATCTATATCTATCTATCTATATATAAATACGCAAGCATAATTTTTGCGGTACAATTTTAAAATATTTGCTCCATCAAAAGTGTGGCAATATGTATATCGTAGGATACGTCTTGAGTAGTAGATGTGCCGAAAAATACTTTTATTAGAATTTTGACGTTTTTTTTCAGAAAAAATGGCAAAAATGTAATAATTGTGTTTTTTGAGTTTTTTGTTCGGTTATTTTGTTTTTTTTTTCAAGTTATTTGTTTCACAATTCAAAATCTATATCTTTCTATCTATATACGCAAGCATAATTTTTGCGGTACAATTTTAAAATTCTAGGAATCGCCCAGTGGCCGAAATTCTATTCTCTTAAATTATTTTGTTTTTTTTCAAGTTATTTGTTTCACAATTCAAAATCTATATCTATCTATATATAAATACGCAAGCATAATTTTTGCGGTACAATTTTAAAATATTTGCTCCATCAAAAGTGTGGCAATATGTATATCGTAGGAAAGGTCTTGAGTAGTAGATGTGTCGAAAAAAACTCTTTTTTGAATTTTGACGATTTTTCAGAAAAAATGTGATAATTGCGTTTTTGAGTTTTTTGTTCGGTTATTTTGTTTTTATTTTTCAAGTTATTTGTTTCACAATTCAAAATTTATATCTATCTATATATAAATACACAAGCATAATTTTTGCGGTACAGTTTTAAAATATTTGCTCCATCAAAAGTGTGGCAATATATATATCGTAGGATAGGTCTCGAGTAGTAGATGTGCCGAAAAATACTTTTGTTAGAATTTTGACGATTTTTCAGAAAAAATGGCAAAAATGTGATAATTGTGTTTTTTGAGTTTTTTGTTCGGTTATTTTGTTTTTTTTTTTCAAGTTATTTGTTTCACAATTCAAAATCTATATCTATCTATATATAAAATACGCAAGCATAATTTGTGCGGTACAATTTTAAAATATTTGCTCCATCAAAATATATGTATTTCGTAAGATATGTCTTTGGTAGGATATGTCAGCTATTTGGTTGGGAGGTTCTATTGGTTCTATTTACAATTTCTATTTACAATTTCTATTTACAATGGCCGAATTTCGGCCACTGTGCGATTCCTAGTATTAATAATTTTTTCCCGCTTAGTTACATTTCCAGTTTTTTATTCTGTCGATAATGGTTATATCATGTTTCGCCACTTTGAAATCAACTGATAACTTTAAGAAACTGCTGAACAAAGGCAGATAGTCGATTATTTATGATCCATCAAAGGAATTATACATCCACTAAATTAGTTTTAAAATCTTTATTTGATATTATATAAAAATCAATTTTTTTTACAATAAACCTAGATGAACCCGGCATAACATTATTTGCTTTTCATGGGCGCTTAAATGGTAATTTGTCTTCTCGGGATCCTGGTCAGTTTGAAGGCGAAGTTCGAAAAGCGAAAAACGGTAAATGGAGCTATGAGAATAAAGATTTAGTTCTCCAAGTTGGAGATGTCATAGCTTATTGGTTGTTTGTACAACACGAACAATACGGTTATCGTCTGGAAGATCAAAAAGTTACAGTAACAAAACTAGTTAGTCAAAATTCTGCAACTAGTTCTACACATACAACAAATCCAGTTCCACCATATACTCCAACTAGAGGCCCTACTACTGCTTCAATACATCCTACAAAACCAGTTCCACCATATACTCCAACTAGACCAACTACTACCACAACAACGCAACCTTCAGTAACGTGTACTTTATCCACTACAATTGTTCAAGGTAAAAACGTGTGTAGAGGCGAGCTTATATTTGAAGATTCTTTTTCGGTTTTCGATGACAGTAAATGGAGAAGAGAAATAAAAATTCCCCTTGATTCAGAAGTAAGATAAAACCAGTTTTTTGAAACCTAAACAAATATATCTTTAATTTTTTTCTAGGATGCAGAGTTTGTCTCATATCAAGATCATCCTGATAATTTATATATACAAGACAATATTTTATGGATTTTACCTAAATTGCAAACTGATTATGAAGGATATGATGAAGATAAAATGAGACTCGGTGAGCTAAATTTAAATCCAAGTTGTACAGGAACAGAGAAACCAAGTTATGAATGTTACAGGAGGGCACAACGAACAGCCATAATTCCACCGATTGTATCTGCTAAAATTTCAACTAAAAATAAATTTTCATTTATGCATGGTAAAATTGAAATTCGTGCGAAATTTCCGAAAGGTGATTGGTTGTTCCCAGGTAAAAATACAAATTGTTTGTTATTTATTTTAAAAACATAATATTATATTTTGGACATCGTTTTATTTTTAGAATTATATCTCGAACCTTTAGAACATTATTATGGTTTAAATGGATTTATATCAGGTCAAATGCGAGTTGGATTTATTCGAGGTAATGAATTATTGGTCTCTAAAGAAAATACACAAATTGATGGCTATCGGTTGTCTGGCGGTGTTGTGTTATCACCCAACTCGAAACATCGAGATATATGGATGAAAAGTGTATTATTTGATACACACTTAGGAAATGATTTTCATGTATATAAATTAACATGGACTCCAACTTCGATTTCAGTTAGTATTGATGATAGCATTTATTCAAACAATCGACCATCCTTTAAAGTACAAGCACTTGATCAAAATATAACACACGCAAATGCGTGGAGTGACACGAATTCGCTATCACCCTTTGATAGGGAATTTTATATATCGCTAGGTGTTGGTGCGGGTGGAATGGGAGATTTTCCAGACCTGTCACGTACAGGTACGGGCCGTTTAATTAAACCATGGAATAATACTAGTCCAAAGGCTGAATACAATTTTTTTTATGATAAAAGTTCATGGTATCCAACTTGGCTGGGTAATGATGCTGGAATGCAAGTGGATTATGTAAAAGTGTGGGCGTTGTAAGAATATTTATTATAATGTTATTTTTAATAAATATATTTTTATAAACTTGAAACAGTATGTTGCGTATTGAAATTAATTGTCTATGTCCCTATTTTTATGGCAAAACTAGCAATTATCGACGTTGTTTTATATATAGTACTTAAGCTGACTGCAACAAAACTGACTCATGTCGACTCTAGTCGAGTTTAATCCTTAATTTAATTTACTCTGCAGTCTACAGTCGACTCTAGTTTACTCTAGTATTTGATCAATTCTACTTCTCTTCGACCATCGTTCAGTTTTTTTATGGATGAGATTATGTGCCTGGGTTGGCCTCTCGCATACATAAAAAATGGTGGGTAACTGTAACGGTTATCAGTGTTACACTGTATATTAATGTATATGTACCAACCTAAAAATAATAATGTTACTGTTCTGTATCACCACACACTATAGCGTTTCATTACATGGTGTCAGATTGGATAAAATCCAAATAAAATATTTTAATCAAGTTCTAAGTGGCAAAAATACAAGTAACATCAAGATTAAGTAATTGCAGAATATAAAAAGTAAGTGAAACACAAAATTTTAAGTTATTTAATAACAAAAGGTGTGTGAAAGCAAATTTGACAAAATGGCGGATTGCAAGCTTCCTAAAAATTTCATTGTGACAATTGGTGACATTTCAAATTCCTGGAAACAATGGCTTCAGCAGTTTGAATGGTTTGAATTTGCTACAGAATTAGCTAAAAAATCTCCAGAATTGCGCGTCAGTTTAGGTCCAGACATAATATCAATCTATGATAATATGAAATTGTCTGATAATGAAAAAAAGGATTTAAATGTTTTAAAAAATAAGTTTACAAAATAGTTCGTCCCAAAAACAAATATTACTTTTGAACGATACACGTTTAATATTATGTATCGAGAAAAAGGCGAAACATTTGACGAGATCTATAATAAAATATTGAAACAATCAAAGAATTGTGATTTTAAAACACTTGCCGAAGAATTAGTCAATGTAAGCTTTTATTTATAACAAATAGTGAGAGTTCGAAAAAGAAATATTAGTTATAGATATATAAGATAGGTGGCAGTATAACTTGTCAGTTCAAGAGATACAAGCCAGAGGGAGCATGACACACTTGAGAGATTATATTATCTAAAACGTCAGAAGAATAATGGCGAACACGAGAAACATAAATTTATATTAAGTGTGGTTTCTTTATATTATAAAATAACAAATAAAGAGTGTCAAAACGTTTATTAATGTTTTAATCGGTCTCCTGAACAACCCTCGATTAAAACTCAGAAGTGGGATTATCCAAAAACGTAAAGATTATCCGGATAAATAGAGATTAATTTATTGGGACAAGATTGAGGTTGGACTTCATGGTGTTGTGTGTTAATAAGAGTAAAAGATTTTAAACACATAACAAAATGGATAAAGATAATGAAGCAACCGAGCAAGTATTTATGCATCCAGAAGATGTCAAACAACTGATTCCAGAGTTCGATGGAGAAACAAATGTTAGTAAATGGCTGAAGAAAGTGGAAAGAGTGCAAGCGTTATATGGCTGGAGTGACGCGGCGTGTTTGTTGTATTCAATTTCGAGGTTAAGTGGTGTTCCAAAATTGTGGTATGCTGCCACTGAAGATGAAATTGACAGCTTTGCAAAATTCAAAAAATTAATTACAACAAGTTTTCCTCATGAAGTGGATGAAGCAGATGCTCATTTGAAAATGTCAGCAATGGTGCACAAGAACGGACAACCATACAATGAGTTCATAATGAAAGTGCTACAAGTTGGGAAGTCAGTTAACATGAGTGAAGTGGCGATAGTTAAATATATATTGCGAGGATTATCCAGAGACGAAATTTATGAATGGGTAGCACACCAAGAATATACTTCAATAACAGAGGTATCAAATAAAATTAAATGGGCAGACGCCAATATGAAATTAAGATTAAAATCAACACAAGACAAAACTGAAAATTATAACCAACAAAAATCAAACATCAAGAGTTCGCATGTGACAAGTAAAAATATTAAGTGTTTTAATTGCGGAGAGAGGACATACGAATGTAAATTGTACGCAATTAGCAACATGCTATAATTGCAACGAGAAAGGACATAAATCTACAAATTGTCCTAAACCTATTAAGAATCCAAGATGTTCGAAATGTCATAAACGAGGACACACCGAAGAAAAATGTTTCAGAAACAATACGCAAGGAAGTTCATCGCAACAAAAATTCACATATCAAATCCAGGAAGAAAAACAAACAGTTCCAATAACTGAGAATATAATTGGTGCAATTAATGAGAATGGAATTAAAATTGAAACGAATGAAGATGGAATGATGACATCACAATTTATAGTTGGAGCTCGTATTATAGAATTGAATGCACTGGCAGATTCCGGAAGTGGAAAGAGTATTATTAAACAAGGTAAACTAAATGAATTAAATTTAAATTATGATTCTATTGTAAATGACAAAGATATGTTTGGATTAAATCATTCTAAATTGAATGTTTTGGGTACGTTTTCAGCTTCAATAGTTATTAACCAAGAAATCTTTCCAATTAGATTTTTAGTAGCACCGGACAGTTCTATTTTTACAGACGCTCTAGTAGGTCGCGATTTTATGAACGCAAATAATATTTCCCAAATTATTTTTAGACGTAATACAAATAGTGTTAAAAACATAGATAAGTTCAATGTCAAATGTATGGAAGAAGTTTGTAAAATGGATGACAGTTTGTTTAACATAAAGTGTGACGATATAGATTTAAATATAGGGGATAATGAAGAGACTGTAAAATGTAACAATAAGATTAAAGAAATATTTAAAGAAAGTTATTTAAATAGGGCGGTACCAGAAAAACCAAAGACGACGTTAGAGGTAGAAATTAAATTGAAAAAAGACCAAATGTTTAACGTAACTCCGAGAAGACTTAGTCAATATGAGAGAGGTGAACTCAACAAAATAGTGACAGACATGCTAGAAAAAGGAATTATACGTGAAAGCGAATCTAATTATTCGAGTCGAGTAGTATTAACTAGAAAAAAAGACAATTCTTTTAGAATGTGCATCAATTACAAACAATTGAATCAACTAGTAGAGAGAAATCATTTCCCTTTACCAATTATCGAAGATTTAATTCCAAAGATATATGGGAAGAAATTCTTTACATCGATAGATTTAAAAAACGGATTTTATCACGTAGATATTTCGGAAGAATCGAAGAAGTACACTTCATTTGTTACAGAAGATGGACAGTTTGAATATAATAAACTCCCGTTTGGGTACGCAAACTCTCCTCATGCATTTGTCAGGTATATTTATAAAGTTTTGAGAGATTTCATAAAAAATGGGTCAGTGATAGTGTTCATAGACGATATATTGATTGCTACGTTGACAATAGAAGACCATTATAAAAAACTATCGGAATTACTAATTGTTTTATCAGAAAACCATGTGAAACTTCAATTAAAAAAATGTTATTTTATAAAGACCAAAATAGAATATTTAGGGTATGAAATATCATACAATAAGATTACGCCAAGTGAAAAACACGTTTATGCAGTTAAAGATTATCCAATCCCAACTAATACTAAAAGTCTCCATAGATTTGTTGGATTTATAAGCTATTTCAGGAAATTCATTAAAAATTTTAACGTATTAGCAACCCCATTATACAATTTAATGAAACAGGATATAGATTTTCAGTTTAAAGAAATACATTACGACTCATTTGAAAAGCTGAAAGAGGCATTAGCTAACAAACCAATTTTGGCAATATATACACCATCTGCAGAGACACAGCTTTTTACGGACGCATCTTCCACCGGCTTCGGAAGCATATTATCTCAGAAACAGAACGGCGGAAAATTCCATCCGATTATGTATTACAGTCGTAAAACAACGGAATCAGAATCTAGACTACATAGCTTTGAGTTAGAGACACTCGCCATAGTGTACAGTCTAAAAAGGTTCAGACCATTTTTATTTGGTATAAAGTTTACCATATTTACAGATTGCAATTCACTCAAAATGACATTAGGTAAAAAGGATGTTAATGCAAAAATAGCAAGATGGGCTCTTTTCATTGAGCAGTTTGATTTTGAAATAATGCATCGCCCAAGTGAGAGAATGAAGCACGTTGATGCCTTAAGTAGGGTGAATGTCTATGCTATCGAAGATCGATGTAGCGATAAGTTTGTTCATGCATTATATGTTAGTCAATGTAGGGATACAAAAATTCAACATCTAAAAGATGAAATTAATAGTAACAATTTAGCAGGATACGAAATAAGAGAAGGCATATTGTATAGAAGGGAGAAAAATAATAGTAGTTTAATCAATGAGTGAATAATGAAGTAGTTTATTCTCAAGCAAAAGTTTAAAATTTGAGCGAGGCACGAGCGAGAATTTTAATTTGCGAGAGAATAAAATTCATTATTCACGAATCGATTACAATACTTTATTCTCTGACAAAGATTTTATTATAAAAAAGAATTGTGTATTATAAAAAATAAAAACATTTTCTTCAATTAGAACAATAAATCTTTATTGTTTTAATTGATAAATCAAATTTCTTAATAAAAAAACCCTGATGATAAAAAACGCCCTTCTCATACAATCAACCAAGTTCAACTAAACGAAATAAGAGAATTTATTAAAATTTGATTTTTGAGCAAAACTTATCAAAGCAATTGTGATTATAATTTGAAAATAATTTTAATGAAATCAAAAAAATTTGACCAATTGGAATCATACCAATTGAATAAAATTTTCATTAGGCAATAGGTTAAGTTCATTAGGTTATAGGTTAGAAAACAATACAATAATACATACTATTATTATCGAAAAAACATACAAATAAAGCTGATATAATTAAATGGAAGAGAATAAAATATTATTTTTCGTACCAGAAAGAATGATAGAATCAATTTTATTCAGATTTCACAATGATTTAGGGCACTTCGGAGTTGATAAAGTTAGTGAACTTATTAAACGAAGTTTTTATTTCCCAAATATGAGAGAAAGAATTATAGAACACATTAAGAATTGTGTTAGTTGTATTGCATTCAATCCAAAGTACCGAAAAGACAGAGACCAACTGAGAAATATAAATAAAGGCAATATACCATTTGAAACGATACACGTGGATCATGTAGGACCTCTAGGTGTAAAGAAAGGAAAGAGTAATCACGTTTTAGCGGTCATAGATGGATTTACCAAGTTTCTTAAATTATACGCTACTAAGAGTACAGACGTAAAGAAGAACTTAAAAAGTTATAGTTTAGCTTACTCTACGCCAAAGAGAGTTGTTTCGGACCGAGGTTCGGCATTTACTTCAATTAACTTTGAAAAGTTTGTCAAAAGTCATGGTATTGAGCACTCAATGATAGCGACTGCTTGCCCGAAAGCAAATGGTCAAATTGAACGTTATAATAGGACGTTAGTTCCAATATTGAGTAAACTAAGTAATGAAATGAAACAAGACTGGGATGTCGTATTAACGGAAGCTGAGCATTTATTAAATAATACTTGGAATAGTGCGATAGGAGAAATACCCGCTAAAATGTTATTCGGAGTATGTCAAAAAAGAAATATTGACCCAAAATTAGTTCAATTTGTAGACGAATTAAATCAGAAAGAACGAGATTTAGAAAATATTAGAAATAACGCGGTTATCAAGATGCAAAAACAACAAGACTATAATAAGAAAAGACATGATGCGACATGTAAGAAAAAAATTACATACAAAGAAAACGAATTGGTCATGATTAGAAATTTCGTAGGTGGAAAATTAGATGCTAAGTTTAGAGGACCATATAAGATTAAAAAAGTTCTAGATCAGGATAGATATGTAGTGACTGATGTAGACGGATATCAGGTTTCACAAAGAAAATTTGAAGGGATTTTTGATGTTAGTAACATGAAAAAGTATAGTAGTAGAATAGACACTAATCAGGAAGATTTAGAGGACAGTCTAATAGAGGGATCAGAAATAGAATACGAGGAAGTAGAGTATTTAGATACGGATCTTGAAGAGGAATATTTAATTGGAAAGTAGATTTCAAAAATAACTGTTGATGTACAAAACGTTTCATGTATATAACGATTTGAAAAGAATTAATAATTTTTGTTTGATTTATTTAGTGAACTTTAAACATTAAAAAAAAAAAAAAAAAAATAGAATTTAAAATTAGATTAAGAGATTTACATATCAGATAATGTTTTTTTAAAGTGCAAGAAGCATACAAAAAAATTTGTATTTAATTTTAATAATAATTTTTATAATGATGTTTGTATAGTGTAGATAGTAAATGAACTATCGAGGCGATAGTCCAGTCAGGATGGTCGAGCTGTAAGCTTTTATTTATAACAAATAGTGAGAGTTCGAAAAAGAAATATTAGTTATAGATATATAAGATAGGTGGCAGTATAACTTGTCAGTTCAAGAGATACAAGCCAGAGGGAGCATGACACACTTGAGAGATTATATTATCTAAAACGTCAGAAGAATAATGGCGAACACGAGAAACATAAATTTATATTAAGTGTGGTTTCTTTATATTATAAAATAACAAATAAAGAGTGTCAAAACGTTTATTAATGTTTTAATCGGTCTCCTGAACAACCCTCGATTAAATCAAGGATAAAATTGTCATTGGCATAATTGACAACCAATTAAGACAACGTTTTTTAGCTGAAGAAGCACTTGACTTGGATAAAACAATACACTTATGCAAAGACGCTGAACAAGCTCAAAAACATATTCAAATCTTAGAAAGCAAAAACGACCAATTGAGTGTAAATGTCATAAAATCAAAGAGTTACAAAAATAAAAGCTCTAAAATTTCAAATTTTAATCCAATAAATTGTTCCAGATGTGGACAGAGCCACGAGAAAAATAAATGCCCTGCCCTTAAAGAGGTTTGCTCAAAATGTTTTATTAAAGGTCATTACAGTAAAATGTGTAAAACATCAAAAAGAAAAATCGCAATAATGACGTCAAAAGCTAAAAATGATAAAGTTGATATCATTGCCGAATCAAATGAAGACAATGATGATGACGAACAAGTTTTATTGTGTTCAATTGATGACTGAATATCTGAGAATGACTGGATTGAAAATGTTTCCATAGATCATAAAGAAACCAAAGGAAAACTGGATACAGGAGCTAGATGTAACGTCCTCTCGCAAAACTTTGCTAATTTACTAGGCAAAAAATTGGAATCGAGTAAAACAAAGTGCATCGTATCTTTCAGTCACAAAATGAAAGTGCTTGGAGAATTAACTCTATTGTGTGCAAATGGTAAAATTCAAACACAGTTAACCTCAAAATTGTACCAAAACCAACAATAGCAATAAATGGTTTCAAAGTTTGCAAAAAATTAAAATTCATAAGTCCGGTTAACGAAATAAAATTGCCTGATATGTTTCAAGGTCTTGGATGTGTAAAAAATTTCGAGTATGATATAGATCTAGTCGAAAATCCGAGATTCGACATAAAACCTGCGAGAAAAGTCCCGTTAGCTATAAAAGAAGAGGTTAAAAATGAGCTAAACAAAATGGAAAAGTTAGGTGTTATTAGAAAAATAACCGAGCCTACACCAGTCGTTAGCTCAATGGTGGTAGTTCGAAAAAACAAAACAATCAGAATTTGTATCGACCCGTCAGATGTCAATAAAAATATAAAAAGAAGACATTATTTTCTCACAACGCTAGAACAAATAGCAGCTAAAATTCATGGTGCCAAGTTCTTTACAAAGCTTGACTGCAATAAAGGCTTTTGGCAAATAAAAGTCAGCAAAAGAACTGAACAATATTTAACGTTCGCAACACCTTGGGGAAGATAATGCTGTACCAGACTCCCATTTGGACTCTCATCTGCCCCAGAGCTGCTCCAAGAAATTATGTCATCGCTTCTAGAAGGCATAGACAATGTTGATTGTTCAATGGAAGATGTTCTAATATATGCAGAAACCGAAGAAAAATTAGATGAAATCACATCAAAAGTTCTAAGCAAGCTTCAATCCGCAGGAATAGTTTTAAACAAAGAAAAATGTCAATTTAAACAAAATTCCGTTAAGTTTTTGGGTCACATTTTAACATCCTCAGGTGTCCAAGCAGACCCAGATAAAATTGAGGCAATAAATCAGTTAACAATTCCATCCAATCGAGATGAACTACAAAGAATACTTGGAATGATTACGTATCTACATAAATTCATCCCAAATCTATCAGCAATAACTGATCCATTCCGAACATTGTTATCAAAAGATGTTTCTTGGAGTTGGAAGCTAATCACACAAGCGCGTTTGAGAAAATAAAACACTTGCTGAAATCTTCACCAGTATTCGCGTATTATGATGTGAATGCAGACGTAGTTTTATCCGTAGATGCTAGTTCGATAGCAATTGGAGCTGCATTAATTCAAAATGGACGTCCAGCAGCATACGCTACAAAAGCTTTAACCAGGTCTCAACAATTATATCCTCAAATTGAAAAGGAAGCACTCGCTATTAAAATAGGATGCGAAAAATTTCTTGAATATATTTATGGAAAAAAACCTAGTTGTGGAATCGGATCACACCGCTCGAATCCATATTCAAAAAGTCTATTCACAATGCACCTCCACGACTTCAAAGAATCATACTAGATGTCTTGCAATATCATCCACAAGTCGTCTACAAAAAAGGTTCCGAATTATATTTAGCCGATACATTAAACAGAGATTGCGAAAACGACGAAGATGTTTCTACAAATATGAACGAAAGAGAAATCCAAGTTCAAGTAATTTTGCCAATGACTCAAGAAAGTTATCCTGATATGGTTGAATCTACAAAACAAGATGAGGAATTGCAAAATCTTCAAGAAATAATCACAATCGGTTGGCCAGATATAAAAGACAGAAACAATTTACCTAAAAATATTCAAAAATATAGGAACTTCCGAGAAGAATTATCGACCTACAAAGGACTTATATTTAAAGGACATAAAGTTGTTGTCCCGAAAAGTCAAATAAATCGTATGTTGACCTGTATACATAAAGGACATCAAGGAATCCAATCTTGTCAAAGTCGAGCAAGAACAACATTATATTGGTACGGTATAAATAATGACATTAAGAAATTTGTTGAAAGCTGCATTGTTTGACGCAAGAATTTTTTTCACATTCAACACACACGATTCGTAGCTTGTCGGTTTTTTGACAAACATCAAAGAGATTTGCGCCCCATGCTGTTTCTAGTGTAAACGCTTTCGACAACATAAAAATTTATTTAGTAACCTAACTTTTTGCATTAGCTATAGCAGTCATTGATATTTGAATTGAATCATGTCGCAGGTAATTTTAAAGAAAAAGAGTGCTGCATTTATTATTTTGCATCATTTGCTTAAAAAAAAGTAAAATAAAAAGGGAAAACGGCGGTACTGGATAAAAGATTTGTATCAACACAGAAGGAATGAAGATGGAGATCACTTATTAACTATTTTAGGCCTGTGGTCTAATTCCCTAAAAATACAGTGATAAATGATAAAATCTTCCAATTTATCCTAAAATTTATCCTAAAATACGATTCCCTAAGCGCAAAATGATATAATGAAATTTACTGTTCTAAATTTTAAAAATTGTTCTAAATGATAAATATTTGAAAGAACTGTCATTCAATATATATATTTGATATATTGTTCATAACAATAAAATACTAGACGCCCATTCTTATTAAATTGAGTTTTATTTCACTATACGTATCACGAAAGCTATGCTTACATCGAGTATCTAAAAAACTATAAATTTTTCCTTAAACTTCAAATCGTTATTTTTGATGTATGTAATCTTTCAAATAATAATTATAAATCAGTAAAATTATGTATTAAAATTTACTGCAAAAATAATAATAATGCATCTATACTCTATAGTCATGGTAAAATGAAAATATTCGTTATACCATGATCTATAGTAAAAACAAATTAAAAACAACACAAAAGGTGTTTTCGAAATACAATCAGCTGAACCCGTCTACATAGTTTTTTTTCGGGAAAAAGGTCCATAAGCAATACTTTAAATAAAACTACTAATGGCGTTTAGTTTGTTTATTAATTTTGACAGCATGACACATGGTTTTTGTGCTAATGCTCTGTAGAGTTTTATACTAATTTCAAATCGGTTTATTGACACATTACTTGACACACACAATGATAATTAGAAATTATTGTAGTTAAATTATGCATTAAAGTGTATTGCAATGATAATAATAATTTTACCGTAGTAAAAACAAATTAAACACAACATAAAACAATCTTGATTTACAATAAAATATAATTATTTACTTTTCGAATATATCGTCAGAAAGAAAACGATATAAGTTTAATGTCAAATTGTTTTCAACAAATTTTTATCCACCTATTTGGTGAAGGAAAAAAACTTATCATTTTCACTAATGATAAAATTTTTTTTATCATTATCATTTTATCATTTGTCATACGGAATCGTAATTCGGTAAAAATATGAGTTATCGTTTTATCATTTTGTGCATTTTTTCGTTAGGGAATTAGACCACTGGATGAAACTAATGGTCATTTCAAAATTTTTTTGCGCGTATCTGTAGCAGATTTTGAACTATTTATTAGCTAGATTGGGCCAAAAATTGAAAAAAAAAAACACCAAATTTAGAGTATCCGTATTTGTGAAGGAAAAATTGTCACTAACCTTAAGATTTTTAGCAACAGGCGATTCATGTGTTAGTCTGCAATATCTTTTTAAAATGTCGAAACAAAGTATTTCTCTCATTATTCCAGAAGTTTGCACAGCCCTAGCTGAAAGTTTAAAGGATTACATTAAGGTGAGTAAAAGTCAACCATTATATTAGATAATTTTTTTTAATTTATAGTTGCAATATAAAATATTGTAAGTAGTAGGAACATATACCAGCAACATTTCAAAATATATCAAATAATAACAATTCAAATAAAGCATTATAACATTTCAAAAATGAACATAACATAAAGGAGTGAAAAATAAAATATAATTATTTTAGTTTTTAAAAATGAGGTACTAATTTAATGTAGGCAAAGTGCTTTCAGTGGCTGCATTGGACGTTGAAGTTGAAGGCAATGACTGAGTATAAATATCAAAGCTATGAGAACCGTTATCAGTCAAAGTATGATCTGCGGCTTCAATAGGAGACAATGGCGAGGTTGGAGAATAAAAAACTTGGTGGGGACCACTCCTTTTATTTGATGTTTCAGTGGACGTGGACGTAGATGACGGACTATTTAGAGCATTAGTTTGTAAATATCCAGCATTTAATGTGGATAACTCATCATCTTCGTTTTCAATGACCGAAAACATGCTCACTTCAGCTTCGAAAATTAAATTATGAATTTTGTGAATTAAAATGGATTTAGTTAAGGGATCGAATTGATTCAACTTCTCTGCCATATATTTAGCATACATTGTTGTAGCATCTTCTGGTTCTGCAGGTTTCTGTAACATTTCAAATGCCATTGCAATGCGGGGATTTTCTTGTTCAACAACTGCTTTGCGCAATCTTTTTGCCCTAGTTGTTGATGCTTTCGAAGGTTTTATAATAAAATCTGTATTCCTGGAGGTGCATTGTGATTCTGGCGGATTCAACATATTATTCGAATCAGTATCTAATATTTCAGACTCAGTTTCCTAAAACGAAATATAAAAAGGGAAAATTAATTAATTTAAATATATTACATTATGATGAATATGTATTTCTATTTTTTTAACAATGTGATGTTCTTTTGTTTTCAGATGCCAGAAACTGCTGACGACTGGTTGAAAGTGGCCCAAGACTTTGAAGATATTTGGCAGTACCCAAATTGTCTTGGGGCTCTAGATGGAAAGCATGTAACTCTACAAGCACCATTTAATAGTGGTAGTGAATTTATTAACTAGAAGAGCTTTTTTAGTATATTACTGTTTGCCATTGTTAATGCCAACTATAATGTTTTGTTTGTGGACATTGGGTGCCAAGGTAGGATTTCAGATGGAGGCGTGTTCAAAAATACCGTACTTCATCAACGAATTGAAAATCCCACATTGGGGTAGCCCCCCTCCAAAACCCCCTTCCGGGAAGGCAGAAGAAAGCTCCTTACATCATTATTGGTGACCAAAGCATTTGCTCTGACTGAAACCATCATGAAACCATACGGAGAAATATATCAAAAAGGATCAATGGAAAGATTTTTTAATTACAGGTTGAACCGAGGGCGAAGAGTGGCGGAAAACGCTTTTGGGATCATTTCATCAGTGTTCAGAGTCTTAAGAAAGCCTCTTCTATTATCAACCGAAAAGGCTAGGGTAGTGGTTATGGCCATCTTACGCTTACATAATTATTTAAAGAGTAGTCAAATATTCAGCAATACTTATATTCCTCAAGGTGCTTTAGACTCAGATGTAGAAGGGCGTATAGAACAAGGCAGTTGGAGACAATCACAAAGTGCAAGTGGACTTTAAAACTTCCCAAATGTTCCACGTAGAGCAACAGAACACGCACGAGAAATCAGAGAAGAATTTGTTCAGTACTTTACCACTACCGGAGCAGTTCCTTGGCAATTTAACTATGCTTAACGCTATGCACCTAATCAATACCTACATATAATAATAATAATTTATGTAACTCACTATTCTTTCTTCTGAATTAATGGTTCGTCCTATTCCATTAAAAACCTAAAGTGTTCGATGGCAAACCAATCAGATTTGTATATATCTGTAGCACCTAAAATAAGTAATGTAATAAAAATATTGAAATATAGTTGTTTATTTACCTTTGCCTGTACCAATTATCTTCAAACATTTATTTTTTTCTCGTCTGAACGAGCCAAGAAGACTATTTATTTTTGTTAGCTTCCTCAACTTTTATGTTTGCACTTTCAGCTATTTCTTGCCAAGCATCACTTTTTTTTAATTTTGTGAAAGTACCACTTATGTTGTGGGTTCCATAATAATGCTTGCTTTTCGTATAATTGGATTAGCTGAAGAATATTTTCTTTGTCCATATCCATATTAATATATGTATATAAATAATATATTAACAATATATTAATAACATGATATATTTTAGTAGGAATAAAAAAAATAATTGTTTAAGTTCAAAACAAACAATTCAATAACAATTCACCAAGTTGAAAAACAATAACAAGTTTTCACGAATAGCTTGAGCGGTGAAACATAAAAATTTACAAGAATAAAAAATATTTGTGCGCTAAAATATTTTTGCAAAGACGCTGAAAGATACTGTCCGAAATTCACTCTGCAATGCAGCATGCTTTTAAAATAATTAAAAACCGAATGACTAAAAAATTCCCATCATTCGAAAATTCCTATTATAAAAGACGGTTTAAATAAGTGTACTAGAATCCGCCTCATAATTGTTACATTTCCCACTGGGATATTTTTCCACATTTTTTTAATCAAAACAATAAAATTCTCCGTCAAAACGCAACAACAACGTTTCATAACGAAAAAGAGAGTTCTGCTGATTTGTTGAGAATGATTTTGTGAATAGTTTCCAGTTGTCAAAAATTAGTTCAAAAAGAAAGACATATGTTTATCAAAGCAAATAAAAATGGATAAAATAGTTTTTACACTTTAAACGTTAAAATTAATAATTATTGTAACATATTAAATTTGTTTTATAATGATAAAATGAAACCGTTTTATATTATGACGAAAAATTATTGTAATAGTGTAAAATTCAAAAATGAAACATTAAATATCAACATTTCAAATTAGGTCGACCACTTTGTGTTATGAATATTTTTTATTTCTTTAAAAAATATATTGTTGTGTTTTGTGTAGTTATTAGAAATTAAAAAATATGAAAATGGATCTAAAAAAATTAGAAGAAGGTGATGATGATAGTAATTTATTACAAGAAAATTCAACCAAAGAAAATTTAAATAACAGCAATAATAATAATTATAATATATTTTTACAAATATTTACAAAAGTATCAAAGTACAAGTATAAAAAGTATTTTACTTATTCCCTAGTGTTTCTAGTAGCCCTTCTAACAATAGTGTTTATATATGTGTTTCGTGATTTTTTTAAGAAAATATTATTTTGGATTGAGAAGCACCAAAATTCGTGGTTTATATTTTTGATATTTTTAATATTATTCGTGGTTGTTAGTTTTCCAATTACCATCGGTTACTTAGTATTGATAATAACAAGTGGCTATTTATTTGGTATTATAAAAGGATTACTAACTGTGATATTGGGTGCCAACTTGGGAGTTGCTGTTGCCCATAATACAATTAAGAGTTTGCAAAAGAAAATAAATGTTCATAAGTGAGTATAAATTAGAAAATATTTACATAGTATTATTTCATTAATTTTTGGTTTCCATATTTTTCGTTTGTTTTGTTTACAATAATTTTAAATTAATTGAATTTAATAATTTATATCTTATCTAAGCTATTATTTTTATAATTTCATAAGTATAAGTTCGATTGTGCTGTTATTAATACAAACTACAGGGTGTCGTGATAAAATATCACATGAAGAAATCCCACACGAAATAATATTGTTACGTTTTTCCAACCTTACTTCGAATTGGCCTAACTCACAATTCGATAAACGTAATTCCCAATCTCTTCCTGAGTTCGATCACTGATTAGTAAGCACAAACACCAGGTTTTATTAAGTATTCAACAACTCAATTGTTTCACAACAACAGGAAAACAATACAGCATACAATATTCCTAACTAGAATATTCTTTCAACAGCTTCAGAAACTCCAACGGTTGATTGTAGAAATTTCCAGTTCACAACGTTGAAAATAATACACAAATTATTTCTACTTAATAACACTTTAAACTTTATTTACAAAATAACTTTACACAAAAACTAATTTAAAGATCACTTTTATAATTTTAACTTCACTATCGCAGGTTTAAAATAAAACTAATTTTACATTTAATTTCACTTTACTGTCGCAGGTCTAAAATAAAACTAATTAAAAACTACAAAAGGTATTTTTCTTATATACCTTCTGCAATACTTCTAGATAATTCGACATCACTTTCCAGAAACCTTGAGAAAACATTAGAATACTCGATTATTTTACGTTATGTTGATTTGATTCATAAAATCGTTTATGTTGACCCTATTTCTAAGAAGAGACAACAACAACAATATTCATTTCATTAACTTGTTTGTTGATTTTATTTTCCTGGAAGTGACCGAAATCGTTTAGATCTTTCTGTAATCGTCTAGATTTTTCTGCACTCGTAACATTACCCTCCACTTAAGCCTGTTCGTCTCGAACAGGATCTAGATCTCTCCTCCAATTGTTGAATCCAAACATTTTTTTTTTCTCCTATTTCCCAGGCTGTTTAGAATTACTTCCGGTTCCTTTCTAAGTACTAGGCCATTACCTTGTTTTATGTCAGCCCACCGTGATGAGTAGGGATTCTCATTATTTCTAAATTGCTTCTTATCACTTCCCTTTGGGAGTTTCACAATGCCATGTCTCCGAACCATTCTCATTTTCAGCTGCGATTCATTCCCGTTTGTAGCTATTTGAACCACCTCTTTTACATCGCTCACCTCGTTATGGACTTGGACCTGTTTCCTTTTTAACTTTCGGCGTTTGTTTAAACGTCTGCGTCGGTTGACGTTTCTCTCCCTCATCTGTTTGGATGGTGCTGGATTTTCTTCTGCACTGCGTAGTTCCTCATCGCTGCCAATATCTGTTGACTCTGCGTCATTCACAAGTAGTGGCATCTCAACATTATTAACCTTTAGGATTCCACATCCAAAATCGAAGACTAATCCCTTCGCCTTCATGAAGTCCATCCCCAAAATGACTTCATCCATAATGTCTGCCACTAGCACCTCTTGTTGATAGCAGTTATTTCCCAATTTTATTTCAGCGATTCTTTTACCTTCTATTTCAGCGCATTCTCCAGTTACTGTTTGGAGTTTCAATCCATCTGATGGTTTCAAAACACCGTCAATTAAACCTTTGCGAACGAATGTTCGAGCTGAACCTGTATCCAGTGTCATGAAGCAACTTTTACCTTCAAGTTGTCCATTGATACCCAACCTTTCACCATTTACCGCAATTCTTGAAATTGGAATGTAGGCTGCATTCTCCTCACTTTTTGGCTTTACAGTTGCACCTTCAACAGACTTTCGTTGAATAGGAGACGAAGATCTATCACGCTTCCTGTTCCAGCAGTCCTGTGAGATATGGCCCGATTTTCTACATATCCAACACAAGATTTTCCTACTGCTGCTCCTGAACCCTCCGTGCTGCTTGTCTTCGAGTCCCATGTTCTTCGCAGAAAACGACGATCTATCTGCTTCTTTAGTTTTCCTGCACTCCCGTGCCATGTGACCCTCTTCGTCACATACCCAGCATCTGATGTCGCTTCCACTTCTGTGTGCCAATACTTCTCCTTTGATGTTCCCCTCTACATTCATTTTTCTGCATCCACCAGATGGCATACACATCCTCTGTACCATCTCATATTGCATTGCGTATGCGACAGTTTCATGGAAAGTCGCCTTAGGTGTAGTCATTACTTTGATCCTGGTTTCTGGATCTCGGATACCATCAATGAAGGCCTCGATCTTCATTTTCTCCATAAAATATGGTGGAGTGTTCGAGTGTGCCAAATGTACAAGCCGTTCCACTGCCGAAGAATAGTCCTGAAGGCTTTCTCCATTCCGTTGCAAGCGACCTTTTAACTCGATTCTGTATAATTCCTTTTTATGGTCGCTGCCATATTTACGTTCCAATGCATTCATCCAATTCATCCAATGCATCACCTCTGCATAAATTTTCCGATTATTTTCCGGCACTGCCTGTAATGCTTCAGCTGCTTCACCTTTAAGCGCAACTATCAATGCAGCAAGACGATTTTCAGCGTTCCAAACATTTTGATCTGCTGCAGTCTCGAACTGGAACTTTAAGATGCCGAACGATGTTGTTCCATCGTATGACGGTGGTTTTAATTTAATATTTGCTATCTGTTGTACCACCTGTGAAGTAACTTTAGCTGTTTCAACATCCTGCAACCGTTTTTCGAAATCATCAACTTTCGATAAAACCTTATGCTCAAAATCTTGAATTTCACTTTGAATCTTCTCGACCTTTCCATCAAATGCCGTCGAGATTTGGAGAAGTTTCTCATCCATAATTTGCTTTACTTCATCGCGATTTAAAGCTAATTGCTGGCTGATTGTTTCACTAATTTCTTCTTTGTTAGCAGCCAATTGTTGATTGATGTTACTGATTTCTTCCTTAGTTGCAGCCATTTGTTGATTGATGTTACAGCTAATTTCTTCCTTATTAGCAGCCAAGCTTTGATTCATATTGGCATTTACGGCAGCCAATTGCTGATTCATATTCAAATTTATTTGTTGCATCATAGCCATTAACTGTGCAAAATCACTATTTGCAGATGGCAATGAAGATGTTGTTTCCGCAACAAAACTTTTGTCTTCATCAACTGCTACTGAATCAGCATTTGTACTAATCACTCCAAACTGGTAACCTTCCACAACTACTCCACTAGCTTCCATAGCTTCTCGAAGCCGTATCGTTAATTCAGTTTTGTTGCCGGTTGTTGCCAATCCACGTTGTTCTAGTTCTTTCTTTAACTCAAGAACCTTCAAATCACTTAATAAAACCATTATTAACAGCTAACTAATCCCGCCGCTGTCACCAATGTTACGTTTTTCCAAACTTCCTTCGAATTGGCCTAACTCACAATTCGATAAACGTAATTCCCAATCTCTTCCTGAGTTCGATCACTGATTAGTAAGCACAAACACCAGGTTTTATTAAGTATTCAACAACTCAATTGTTTCACAACAACAGGAAAACAATACAGCATACAATATTCCTAACTAGAATATTCTTTCAACAGCTTCAGAAACTCCAACGGTTGATTGTAGAAATTTCCAGTTCACAACGTTGAAAATAATACACAAATTATTTCTACTTAATAACACTTTAAACTTTATTTACAAAATAACTTTACACAAAAACTAATTTAAAGATCACTTTTATAATTTTAACTTCACTATCGCAGGTTTAAAATAAAACTAATTTTACATTTAATTTCACTTTACTGTCGCAGGTCTAAAATAAAACTAATTAAAAACTACAAAAGGTATTTTTCTTATATACCTTCTGCAATACTTCTAGATAATTCGACATCACTTTCCAGAAACCTTGAGAAAACATGAGAATACTCGATTATTTTACGTTATGTTGATTTGATTCATAAAATCGTTTATGTTGACCCTATTTCTAAGAAGAGACAACAACAACAATATTCATTTCATTAACTTGTTTGTTGATTTTATTTTCCTGGAAGTGACCGTAATCGTTTAGATCTTTCTGTAATCGTCTAGATTTTTCTGCACTCGTAACAATATCACGTCGAAAATATCACAGCGAAAAAATCACACTATACGAAAATATCACATCACAAAAATATCACATCACGAAAATATCACATCCTAAAATCACACGCGAGAAAATAACACATCCTAAAATCACACGCGAGAAAATATCACATCCTAAAATCACACGCGAAAAAATATCACATCCTAAACTCACACGGAACAAATATCATATCCTAAAATCACATGCGTAAATATATCGCTTTCTTGAGGCTCGTCTCCACTAGTCTCCACTAACCGCGGTGAACGTTTGCTAAAACCGGGCATTCACATGCAACAGAAACAGTGGTGGTATTATGAAATCCGGTCGTCAATACCGTTCGGATTGTTATCATTATCGATAATAAAAGACTATTAGGCCCGCTATACACTTGAGCTAAGCTGTGCGAACTATGGTTTTTGTATATAACGTAATCAAATGGATGACTATACACTTGAGCTAAGTTTATAGCTTAGCTCAAGTGTATAGTCCTCCATTTGATTACGTTATATACAAAAAACATAGTTCGCATAGTTCGTATAGCTTAGCTCAAGTGTATAGCGGGCCTCAGTGGAATCCTAAAATAAATTGATTGCATTTTTTCACAATTATGTATTTTATTATTTTGATTTCTTATGTCGTTTTCTT
Source organism: Diogma glabrata (assembly GCA_963693315.1). Lineage (NCBI taxonomy): Eukaryota > Metazoa > Arthropoda > Insecta > Diptera > Cylindrotomidae > Diogma > Diogma glabrata. The sequence continues at coordinate 134,507,569 of OY856187.1, read as the reverse complement.
TTTGACAAAAAAAGTGATCTAAAAGCAAAAAAAGCAGCTGTCGGATCACTTTTTTTTGCATTTCGTATTCTTTTTGCACAAAAAATTGCTCTTTTTTTGATCTGAAAATATTTTTTCTGAATCTAGATTTTTTGGTAGATCAAGTTGCAAATGCAATAAATTTACACAAATACATTCACAAATCTGTAAAATTAGTAAACAAACAAGACGCCATTTATTTATTATTATTTTTTTAAAGTGAAATAGTTATTTGTTTAAATTAAATGTTTTGTTTAAATCGTGTTTTAAATTCAAAATTAATAAAAAATTATTTAATTAAATACTATTAATTAACAAAAACATTAAACGAGAGTCCACAAACACAACTACAAAATTAGATCAAACTTTTCATATTCGTTTTGTGAAAAAAAAATCTTCAGAAAATCTCTTTTTCTGCTCTGGCAAAAAGAAAACGACATTATATGCACCATACATGAGCAATTCTTCTTAACATTTCGATTCTTCGATCACGACTGTAATTTGTAAAAATATTTGCTATTCCTCTGCCATAGTGATATCTCCAAAACTAGAGATCGAAACTACGCATTTCTGCAATACTCAAAAATTGTAATACTTCTGTATTTTTTTTTTGAAATAAAATTTTTTCGAGTGTAATTTTAGCATGTGATATTTTTACGCTTGTGATTTTAGGATGTGATATTTTTTCGCGTGTGATTTTAGAATGTGATAGTTTTTCGCGTGTGATTTTAGGATGTGATATATTTTCGCATGTGATTTCAGGATGTGTTATTTTCGAGATGTGATATTTTCGTGATGTGATATTTTCGTATAGTGTGATTTTTTCGCTGTGATATTTTCGACGTGATATTCTTTCGTGTGGGATTTTTTCGTGTGATATTTTATCATAGAACCAACTACAGTACACACTTATGAATTACGTAAACTAATTAATTTACAAATGTTCGAAATTCCGAAATAATTAATTTCTGGTTCTCTGCTCTAAATGCAAAATGGGTTATGGATACTTTTTACAGTACCATGAATAAAGGTACGCCGAACCTTGAAATCTACTGTTTGATTTATGCCACTGCCCTTATATGTAATTCTTTCGATAGTTAGTAAAACATTAACAGTTCAGACAGAGAAAAACTCTCTGTTAATATCGGATCTGAAAATTCTGTATGTTTTATTCGAAATCACTAGTTAAGTGGTGCATGGTAAAATGGTAGAATAAGTAATACACTTGTATTGGGCCGAAAAAAACATCAAATTCGATAGGACTAAAATTTAATTTTTTTTTTGGTTTTGGAGTGCGGTAAAATCACTATAGTATAACAAATTGGTTTTTGTATATAGTTGCAAGTTTCCTTTTTGATTTTACATTAAAAAACTATTTTTCAAAATTCGAAACAAATATATTTTTATTTTATTTTAAATATATATTTTAATCTACTTCTAAAAAACAATTTTAATTTTCTTATTTCTCTTACACGTGTTTCAATCTTTCGATCATCCTCAGAGAGAAAATATTTACAACTGGTTGTAAATAGTTGTAAATATTTTCTCTCTGAGGATGATCGAAAGATTGAAACACGTGTAAAGCAAGCTACAGACCTACAATCAAATTGACAATCAATCGAAAACGAAAATAAACGAAATAAAATTTCAATGTTAAAATCCCCTAAATTTTATTTCGTTTATTTTCGTTGTCGATTGATTGTCAATTTGATTGTAGGTCTGTAGCTTGCTTAAGAGAAATAAGAAAATTAAAATTGTTTTTTAGAAGTTAGATTAAAATATATATTTAAATTAAAATAAAAATATATTTGTTTTGAATTTTGAAAAATAGTTTTTTTAAAACTATTGTTAAGTAGTCCTATCGAATAACAAAAACCAATTTGTTATTCGATAGGACTACTTAACACTTTTTTCCCGTATATTAGAATCACATATTGTATTAGTATTTGATTAGTATGTATGGGGTTTTCTAAAGGCTGGTTTTTCTTATTTTAAATTAACTGAGACACTTTTTCGTTTAATAATTGAATTTATCTGTGAACTCCAATTTGGATTTTTAATTTTGTTCTAACACAAATACGGACCTCCGATACGATGAAATCTGTGTACTAAAAACTAACTTTACGGTTTTTATATAATTCGTAACTATAAGTATTACCTAATGAGCGTGTGGATTGGAATTAGTGTTACCACATCACTAATTTTTGTGGGAAAATAAATGTGAAAATTCTCCAATGTACATATAATTTTTTTAATCTTAAAACTAAATGCCCCCGATATATCATAGCCCTACACATTCACGCCATTTGCAATAAACAATGAACATTGCCATATGCAAAAAATTGGATTAGTGTTTTTGATTAAATATTTTTGAGTTTTTTTTATATGGAGTTTTATTTTTCCAGATGGCGTTATGAGCGTTATGGCGATTTTTTGAATTTTTTTTTATATTGAGCTTTAATTCCAAAATGGCGCTACAAGTTCACGATTTTTACCGTGCTAAAAAATGAAGAAGGCTTCCATATCGGGGGTTTTGTTAAAACTACTTGGGCCATTTTTAATAAAAATAAAAATGGGTGGAGTAAACAGCAATATGAAAAGATTTTCAGCTTCTTCTTTAAGTTCTTAATACGGTTCGGATGTTGGTTAACATGAGTTGCCTTTTGTGTTTTGATTTGACAATGTTTAATAATCCTGTTGTATCAGTGTTGGCCCATTCTGATATGTTTTGCAACCAGGAAGTCTTTCTTCTCGTTCCGACGATTTTGCCTAATAAAATCAGCTGTTGTAACCTGTATTTATCGTTACGCATATTGTGCCACAGATAGTTAAGCTCTCTTTCTTTTATGGACAGCGTTACGTACTTTATTTCCATTCCATTTACGACTATTTCATTTGAGAGTCTCTCCAGTGAATTTTTAAAATTTTTAGATAAATTCACATTTCGAATGCATCAATTTTTCCACCATATCTTTCGTGACTGTCCAAATTTCTTCGCCGTAAAGTAACGTTGGCCAAATATAGCACTTTAACATTTTGTTCTTTAGTTTTAAGTTTATTTCGTTTTTGCAAAACACGCCCGACATATTTCTGAAGGCGCTCTAGCCTGCTCTATTCTGGATCTTATTTCTTAGTTGTTGCTGACTGGCTTCATAATGGTATCTAGATATTTCACTTTTGTGATTTTTTCAATGTTTTGTAGCCCTTACTTTAAGTTACAGTTGCTATTGAGCGTTCTACTAAAACTTAACTGTTTTAATTTGGCCGTAATTACGCCTAGACCGTATTTTTCGCAGCTATTAGCCAATTTCTGTAGCATGAGTTGTAGATAGGTTGAGCTGGCAGCCAACAACACAGCATCATTTGCATATTTTACATTATTTATTTTCTCTCCATTAATATTTATATCTGTATGAGTTTATAGATTCGTTGAATACTGCTTCAGCTTACGCGTTGAAAATAGTTGAAGAGAGTAGGTAGCATTATCTTACACCCCTTTTCGTCTCGATCTCTTCTGAAATGTCGTCTGGTGTACTTATTACAGGTACTTGTTTCCAGTACAAATTTTCTATTATTTTTATATCGTTGGTGAGGCCTTTGTTTTTTAAAATTTGTATCATTTTGTTGTGTTTAACATTGTAAAAAGCTTTTTCAAAGTCAATGAAACAACTGTGAATATCGACATGTATTTCGGTGCATCTTTGTGCCAGCGTATTAAGTGCAAACCGTATTTTGCTGATATTCAGTTATATTTTTCTTGTATATTTTGCTGTGAATAATTTTCAAAAATATTTTTAGGATATGACTCATGAGGCTTATTAAGCGCTAATTATTGCATGATTTCGCGTGATGTTTTTTTGGTATTGCGATGATGTAGATTTCAACCACTCAACTGGAATAGTGCCGCTATCGTTGTTGTTGAATATTTTTGTCAGAATTCGTATTTCATTGGATATGTCATGTTGTTGTTGTTGTAGTGACGTGTTTGGTGCTAATCCTCCGGCTCCATGTCCAGGTTCAGGAACTCTGCTACTGCATTTGGGTGGTACCACAAATCTTCCTTCGTCAAGTTAGTTATATTTTCAGGACGATTAAATAGGTGGTCCACATCGTGTGGCGTCCCCTCACATGCGGGACACTTGTCAATGATTTCAGGTTCAACTCTGCTCATGCAGTTGTTTAGAATGCGTGACCAACTGGATCTTAGTTGAGCTAGGATAGATCTGGTGCTACGGGGTAGTTGGACCTCTTCAGCAGCGACTTTTGGTGGCTTTCTATTTAGAAGACGATTTGGAATATAGTTCCTTATTGTGTTTTCAACCGTTTTGGTGTGGAGTGTTTTTAAGCCAGTTCTATATGTAGATTCGTCGATGTTACCAGTAACCTGGTTATCTCTGAGATCTTGCAAAAAGCATCTTGCTGTCTTCCTTATGTCTCTAGGTGGTTCGATCTTAGTTAAGGTGTCATTGCAAGGATGTTGCTGTTTGTGACAGGCCAATAGTTATTGTTTGGTTAGCATTTCATTATGTTCACGGATCGGCAATATGTTACTTTCCTCGTGCAAGTAATCTCGATGGGCCATCAGGTGACATCCGGTTGCGGTTCGCAATGCAGCATTTTGTGTTGTTTGTAACTTATTCCAGTGAGTGACGGCAACTTGGGGGTCCATATGGGTGCAGCATAATTTAAAATAGGTCCTCCTATTGCTTTGTACGTTGTTATGTTGTTGTTGTTGTTGTAGCGACGAGTTGTGATATTCGTCCGGCTTCAAGTCCAGATTCAGGAACTCTTCTACTGCCCTTGGGCGGTACCACAGATCTTCCTTCGTCAGGTCGGTTGGTTTCTCTGGACAATTGAAAAGGTGGTTAGCATCATGTGGCGTGCCCTCACATATGGGACACTTGTCAACAATTTCCTGGTCAGTTCTACTCATGTAGTTATTTAAGATGCGTGACCAACCGGATCTTAACTGCGCTAGGATGGTTCTGGTGCTGGGTGGCAGTTTTACCTCTTCAGCACCGACTTGTGGTGGTTTGCTATTAAGAACTCGATTCGGGGCGTAGTTCTTTATTGTGTCTTCAACGGTTTTGGTATGTATATTTTTCAACCCCCTCTTATACGTAGGCTCGTCGATGTTATCTATTTCTTGATTGTTTTTAACATCTTGTAGGAAGCATTTCGCAGTCCTTCTTATGTCTCTAGGTGGTGTTGTCATGGATAGGTGTCATTGCAGGGATGCTCCTCTCTATGACAGGACCAAAGATATTATTTGGTAAGCATTTCGTTGCGTTCACGGACCGGCAATTCCTCGTGTAGGTGATCTCGTTGGGCCATCAAGTGACATCCGGTTGCTGTACGCAAGTCTGCGTTCTGTGTTATCTGTAACTTATTCCAGTGGGTGTGAGCGACTTGGGGTGTCCATATGGGAGCAGCGTAATTTATGAAAGGCCTTCCTATTGCTTTATATGCCATTATTATTGTGTTTTTATCCTTACCCCACGAACTCCCGCTAGAGCTTTCAGTGCGTTATTCCTGTTTTTAAGTTTTGTGTTTACTTGCTGAGCATGAGCGTTGAATTTAAGTAGTGGATCGAATATTACCCCCAGCAGTTTTGGATTTTTGACAGTAGGAATTAGTATGTTGTCAATGCAGATATTGAGTGTTGTATTTACCTCCTTCATCCATGTGATGAAAAGTGTGGAAGTGTACTTTTCAGTGGACAGTTTCAATTTTTTGGTTTTAAACCATTCATTCTAGGTGTTGAGGTAGGTATTTAGGACATTGGTGAGTTGTTCCAGGTTGTTTCCTGTTGCAAGCACCGTGCAGTCGTCTGCATATGACGTGATAGTTATTCCTTCCGGCGGTGCCGGTAAACTGCTTAAGTAAAGGTTGAATAATGAAGGCCAGAGAACTTTACCTTGTGGAACTCCTTGTCTGAGCACTCTCATCTTAGATCTAGAGTTACGGAACTCAAAGTATGTTTGGCGGCTTCTTAGATAGTTGCAAAACCGGCGCTTTATTAGACCTGGCAGATTGGTGTTGAATATGTCGTTCAATAGTGCAGCATGTGACACTGTGTCGAAAGCTTTTGACAGATCAAGTGCAACTAAAATTGTTCTAGCACAGGGTTGTTTTTAGTTAAGACCATCGCTGATTTGGTTTTGAATTCTATGAAGAGCGGTGGTTGTACTATGTGCTTTCCTAAAGCCATGTTGATGTGACACCAATTTGCAAGATCCAGTTAGCCGAGGTAGCAGCAGTGCTTCTATCAATTTTGCAACCGATGAGAGGATAGAGATCGGTCTATAGGATTCTCCCTTTTCTTCAGGCTTGCCAGGTTTCAAAATGGGACTTATTCTAGCCGTTTTCCAGATATTTGGTATCTGGCGCGTATTTAGAGATGTGTTGAGTATGGTAGTGAGAAAGTTCAACCCTTTGAATCCAATGTGTTTTAGCATGAGAGGCTGAGATGCCGTCTGGTTCAATAGCTTTAGATGGTTTGGATTTCTTTATTGCGTTTCCAACATCTTCTTCGGAAAATATGATATCCTCGAAATTTTCAGTATTAAGTTTGCGCATATGTCTTAATACTGACCTAGTTTCTTTTTCATGTTTACTTTGCTTTTCTGTAAACTGCGTGTTGAATTTTGTTGCGCATTTCCTATGGTTTTCAGTTGGGATTTCATCAAAGGAGATCATGCAGTTGTTATGCGTTTGACGCGGATGTGTTAAACCCTTAATCACCTTCCACAGACTTTTATTTGTGCCAAAGTTTGACTTACTAAATCTTTCCATTTGTTATTTTTGTGTTCCATTACTAGTTTATTTATCTGCTTGTTCAGGCCTGGAATTCTAGAATCAGTTGGATCTCTCTTACAGATGTCATCTCTTTGGGAGGAAAGTACACAAACTTCTTGTGGGAAGTTTGGTTTAATATTTTGTATTCTGCCGGCTGGAATGAAGCGAGATCTAGCTTTGTTAAAAATTTCTCTGAATTTTTTTTCCCCAGAGAAGGCGTCAATTAGTAAAAATTGCTTACTGAATTAAAATTCAGTAAAATTGGTAAAAAAAAATATCTCAATCTGCTTTGTTAAAATTAATGTATGTCTTCTTCTCGGATTTCATTTCGTTTAAGGAACGGCGTAAGGTGATTATGATCGGCACATGGTCTGATCCCAATACAATTTCAGTTCTCCATTCAGCGATTGGCATTATTGACATGCTGGCAAGTGAAACATCTGGAGACGAGTATGAGTTGTTTGTTACTCTTGTTGGTTGTGGTTCATTGAGGACTCCAAAGTTGGAGCCGTCAATTTGATCAGCAATATTTTCACCTCTTGAGTCAGTGTTCAAGTGTGAGAACCATAGATCGTGGTGAGAATTCATATCGCCGAGAATTAGACAGTCTTTGGTATAAAATAAATGTCCTATGACGGTTCATAACCTGTATCACAGCTGCTTACTGGTGGAATAAAAATATTGACTAGATTTCCGAATTTCCGGTATTTCCGGATTTTATTGTAATACCCTGTTGTTTTAAGTGTTTATCAGTTCCCAGTACTGCTGGTAATGTGGTTGTACGGTAGATAATGGTTTTTTGTATGATAAAGGCAAGGCCACCACCTTTGTCCTTCCCTCTATCCAGTCTTATAATTCTATAATCACAGGTGCTATCACTAATCTTAGATCTAACATTTGGTTTTTTGTAAAACCGCGATTAGAATATTGTTTTTATACATAAAGTTGATGATATCATCGATTTTGTTTAAGAGACCGTTACAATTTAGTTGCATTATTTTCACATCACTCGCAGTTTCTGGATGCGTGTTCATTCGCATTGTGTTCTGTTGCGAGCTCGTATTTGTATGTATGTTGTTCAAACCAATCATTAAGAATATTAAGGTAGGTATTCAGGATATTTGTGAGTTGTTGCAGATTATTTCCTGTTGCAAGCATTGTGCAGTCATCTGCATATGACGTGATAGTTATTCCTTCTGGTAGGAGTAGGTAAACTGCTTAGGTAGAGATTGTATAATGACGGTGAAAGAACTCCACCTTGAGGAACTCCTTGTCTTAGCACTCTCATTTTGGACTCTGTAACTACTCAACGTATGTTTGATGACCTCTGAGGTAATTGCACAACCAGCGCTTCATTAAACCTGGCAAATTAGTATTGAAGATATCATCCAATAGAGCCGCGTGCGACACTGTGTCGAATGCTTTTGACAGATCAAGTACAACTAAAATTGTTCTAGCGCATGGTTGTGTTTGATTCAGACGTCTGGTTTTGTATTCTGTGTAGCGTGGTGGTTATGCTGTGTGCTCGCCGGAAACCAATTTACAAAATTGATCAGAATTTATATTAATTAGAAAGAGAAAGAAATTAATATAATTATGCTTCTCTTTAAACATCACATTTATATAAAACAGGATATTCGAGATAATCTTACGGAATATTGATAAATACATAATTGAAAATATAATCAACATACAGTATGATACCTTAAATTAATTTATAATATTTATTTGTACATAACAGTTGGTGTGGCGCCAAATTGCAGGATCTTGTCAGCTGAGGGAGCAGAAGTGCCTCGATAAGTTTTGCGACCCATGAAAGGATAGATATTGATCTGTAAGACTCTTCCTTTTCCTCAGGTTTTCCTGGTTTCATAATGGGGCTGATTCTGGCCGTTTTCCAGATATTTGGTATATGTAGAGTATTTAAAGATGTATTAAGTGTAGTAGTGAGGAAGTTCAAACTTTTGAGTCCGATGTGTTTGAGCCTGATGACTGAGATTGCGTCGGGTCCTATAACTTTTGATGGCTTTATTTTCCTTATTGCATTCTTCACCTCTTCTTCGGAAAATATGATATCCTCGCAGTTGTCAGCGTTAAGTGTGCGCATGTGTCTCAACACTGATCCGGTCTCTTTTTCGAGTTTACGCTGCTTTTCTGTAAACTGAATGTTAAATTTGTTTGCGCATTTCCTGTGGTTTTCAATTGGGATATCGTCGAAGGAGATCATGCAATTATTTTGTGATTGTCGAGGATGAGTTAGGCCCTTAATGACCTTCCAAAGACTTTTACTAGTACCCAGGTTTGATTAACTCACTAGCTCTCTCCATTGATTTCTTTTATGATCCGTGACCAACTTGTTAATTCGCTTGTTCAGGTCCGGAGTTCTGGAGTCGGCTGGATCTGCTTTACGGATGTCATCTCTTTTATTAGAAAGCATACACGCTTCATGTGAAAAGTTTGGTTTTAGCTTTTGAATTCTGCCAGCTGAAATGTAGCGAGCTCTAGCCTTAGTAAAAATTTCTCTGAATTGTTTTTCCCCAAGGGGCGTCTGAATTGTTTTTCCCCAAGGCGTCAAGTGGTAAAAATTGCTTACTGAATTCAATTTCGGTAAAATTTGTAAAGTTTTCCCAGTCAGCTTTGTTAAAATTAATATATGTCTTCTTTTCGGAATTAATTTGATTTATGGAACGGCTTATGGTGATTATGATCGGCACGTGGTCTGATCCCAATGCAATTTCAGTTCTCCATTCTGCAATTGGCATTAGTGACATACTGGCAATGGAGATATCTGGAGAAGAGTATGAGTTGTTTGTTACCCTTGTTGTTCATGGTCCATTGAGGACTCCAAAATTGGAGCCGTCAGTTTGATCAGCAATACTGTCATCTCGTGGATCAGTGTTTAGGTGTGAGTGCCATAGATCATGGTGCGCGTTCACATCTCCGAGAACTAGACAATCTTTGGTATAAAATAAATGTCCTATGGACGGTTCATAACTTATATCACAGCTGCTTACTGGTGGAATATAAATATTGACTAGCGTTATTTCCGGATTTTATTATAATGCCTTGTTGTTCTAGTTATTTGTCAGTTCCCGGTACTGCAGGTAGTGTGGTTGTACGGTAAATAACGCTTTTGTGAATAATAAAGGCAAGACCCTTTGACACCCGTGACTAGAATATTGTTATTGCACATGTTATTATACTGTCGATCTTATTCGTGAGACCGTTACAATTTAGTTGCATAATTTTTCCATCACTCGGGGTTTCCGGATGCGTGTTCATGCGTATCGTGTTTTGTTGTGAGCTGGTGTTGGTATTTAAACTTGATGCTTGACAACACAGCGCTATGTAGTTCCTAGTCCATTGCTTATGTGTGACAAGACCTGAGCAGTTCTTGAGGTGACACCATTCCTTGCAAATATTACACTGAATAGATGTTGTGTTTGCCCTTAAGATGGTTTTACATATTGTACAGTGCCATATTTTGGTTGGTCCTGGATTTCTTTCAGTACCAGCCATGACGAGGAGTGTTTGAAGCAGTGAGGCCAGTGACAGCTGCTTCTTTACCAAAAAAATGGAGCGTCGGATTTGAACCTTCCGTCGCAATTGTTGTGATGGTCCTTGGTCGGAATTGAATTCCGAGTGCTTCTGTGGTGTAGATCCGTCCATCTTGAGAAGCAAGGATATGTCATCTGGACCTGTTGCCAGTCTTTACTTGGACCTCTTTATCGCACCCTCCATTACATCTACTAGAATACTGGGACCTGATGACTCAGCAGTAGTATGTGGCTCATTTCTAGAATCGTTGAATTTTTTTTTATTAATATAATAGAACAACTGAGCTACGCTCATTTGATAATTTACATATCATATTTATAGCACTTAATTTACAATATCATATTTATAATTTACATATCATATTTATATTGATTATAAAATCAAATCTAGTGTCTTCGTTATTTTAAGCCTTCTGTCAGCAACGTGTACATCCATTAGCTGGCGTATTTCAATATTTTCATATACGCGAATACGCGTGGTGTGTTTAATTGCATATTTTTTTATTTTCATCCTTCCCACCTTTATCTCACGAACTCTATCTTAAGGTCCCTTTGGAAGCCTTCGTTTCTGATGTACCACGTGGCATTAACAATGCAACGCAGGACTTTGTTTTGGAACGACTGGATAATTTTCGCGTTCGTTTTCTTAGTATAGCCCTATAGTTGGATACCATACTTCCACACTGGTTTCAGTATTTGACGATACAGAAGCAGTTTGTTTTGAATACATAGTACTGAGTTTCTTCCAAGTAACCAGGACATCTTTCTAAATTTCAAATTCAGTTCTTCTTTTTTTTAACATGTTCCTTCCATCTCAGTTTAGTATCCTGAGTCATACCTAGATATTTTGCTGTGTTTGCATAAGCAACTTGTATTGAGTTGATTTTCAGAGGCATTTGGCTTACTTTTTGGTTAGTGTAGTTAACATGAGAGGATTTTGTTTCATTCAGCTTAATTCGCCATCTTTTTGTCCAGTTGTGGATTTTATTAGTAGCGTATTGCAGTTTGCTAGTTGCTTCTTCTACGGTTTTTCCAGTGGTCAAAATTGCGGTATCATCTGCAAAGGTTGAAATAGTTGTTTTGCTTAGGCCAGGCAAATCTCTTGTTTAAAGCAAGTACAGTACCGGTCCTAGAACGCTACCCTGCGGAACTCCTGCATCAATCTTTTTCAATGTGGAATAACTATCATCATATTTGACTCTAAAGTGGCGGTCATCCAGATAAGAGCTCAAATTTTCATAAAACTGTTTGGGCAGATCTCTATGCAATTTCCACTTTAAGCCATGATGCCAAACTTTATCAAAAGCTTGAGCAACATCAAGAAAAGCTGCGGAGCATACCCTTTTAGCTTCAATCGTTTCTTCAATAATATTCGTGATCGTGTGCACTTGTTCGATGGTAGAGTGGTTTTCTCTGAAACCAATTACCAAACTGATGCGAAGGTATGAGGTTTCTATTTTCTATTACGCTTAAGTCTTTTAAGAAAAAGTTTTTCAAAAAGCTTCGATATCGTTGGGAGTAGTGATATCGGTCTATACGAGTTTTTTTCATTTGGTGATTTATTCGGTTTTAGGATCATAATCACTTCTGCTACATTCCATCGCATCGGTACATACCTTAATCGGAATGCTGCTTTAATGATATGAAGTATTTTGCGCATACCTTTATCAGGTAGCATTTGAACAACTTTATTGGTGATTAAATCGTAGCCTGCAGCCTTTTTTGGAAACAAACTGATACGTATTTCTTCTTTAAGTTCATGTAATGTTACATATAAAATTTCTAGTGAATCAGTTTTGTTCGCTTTCGTTATATTTTCGTCTTCTGTCAGTCGACCAAATGGCTTGAAGGTGCCCTCTAGTAATTCTGCAAATAGATCTGTTTTTTGGGCACCTCTGGTCCATGTTTCATCATCTTTTTTAATCGGAGGGATCTGTGCTACTGGTCTTTTGAGTCCCTTTGTTGCTTTCCAGAGTGAGTACTCATTGCTTTTATCACCAGAAAAACTTGAAAGATATCTGTTAATAGATTCATTTTTTGCTTCTTTAATAACTGTCCTTACCTGTATGCACAGATTATTTAAAATAGTTTTGTATTCTGGAGATCGAGTTGTATGCCAAATTTTACTTGCCTTGCGCTCTGGTTTTATTAATTCTCTTAATTCCATGGGAGAGTTTGCGGTTAGATTACGATTAGGATGCGGTGCTGGAGTAATTGTCGTTGCTGCAAAATGTACAGCCTCAATCAGCCTTTCTAGCTCTATTTCTAGCTGTTCTGGGTTTCTAATTGGTACTTGTAGATCTATTTTCTCTTCTATACACTCACGAAAAACATTCCAATTAGTGTTTTTACCTGTTAGTTTAGGTGAATGCATATGTCCGCTTCATTACGTTTTCACTGACTGTCATTATAACAGGAGAGTGATCTGATGACAACCCTTCGTTATTTTCGATTTATATGTAGTGTTTTGACATATTCCTTGTAATAAAGAAGTTTATTAAATCAAGTACCTTACCAAGGTCGGTTGGCCAGTAGGTCGGTGAACCACCGGAATGAAAATCACACTTTTTTTATCTATCCTGCTTCGTACAGTTCTTTACCTTTTGTTGTGGTGATTCTTGATCGTGTTTTTTGAGTTAATGTGTTTGTGTTTTTTGAGTTAAAATCTCCACCAATGATAAATTTACTGCCTAGTTCATTGAAGAGTTTGGAGTAATCATTTTTTTCAAATTATGTTTTAGTGGACAGTATATAGCGGCTATAACAGGTTTTTATTTTGAGTAATAACTGTAATAAATCGACGTGACCTGCATTACTTCTTCGATTTTAATACCTTCATGGTGCTCTATGTTATCTCTGACTAGTATTGCTGATCCTCCCCTCGCTTTTTCTGCTGGATGAATTGCATGATAAAGTTTATATCCATGTATTTTTAAATATGATGATTTAACATGCTTGCGCACTCCCTCTAGTCGCCACCACTCATGGGTGGTTGATAACGGGGATTGCTCCCTTTACTAAGTTTCGTTATAGTCTGCCACTTAGCGGAAAAGACTAAGATTTTCAACCGCCCCTAACATGGAGAACAGACGTCATTTTGTGCCGCTCCTTCATCACATTTCAGAGAACGCCCGTATCCGTTGTGGATACTTCGTGGAGGCTGCCAATCCAGTACTCCAATCGTTGAATTGAATAATTAAAGAATACATTTTTGCATCTGTTTAGTCTTCCTTCTAAATAGACAATCACAATTTGTGTACTATTTTGGAAGCTGTGAACTGGAAATTTCTACAATCAACCGTTGGAGTTTCGAAGCTGTTAGAAGAATATTCTAGATAGGATCAGTGATCAAACTCAGAAGGAGATTGGGAATTGCGTTTATTGAATTGAGAGTAAGGCCAATTCGAACTAAGATTGGAAAAACGTAACTGAAAAATAAATATATCGATATATTACAGAATTTACAACCCGTGAAGATTTAAAAATTGTAATTCAAAATCAATCAATAATTTACCAGGTATTTTGTTACTGATACTAGTGGGTGATATTAAAAATTTATAGAAAATGTCAATAAAAAAATATGGGTGAAAACGATCTATCTATAATTATCGATAAGTATCGATATATCGATATGTATCGATAAATATCGAAAAGTATCAACATGTCGATATTTTATCATTCGGTTATCGTTATTCGATATATCGATAAGTATCGATAAGTTTTTTTCGGGGTCGATTGTTATTATGAATTGATAATAAACCAGGCAACAACCCTACTTCTAAATATCAGTGACCAAGTATTTAAAACAAAAGTTCACAACACATTGATGTCACACGTATTATTTATTTTGAATTTACAAATATTTGCACATGTAAAAAACACATGTTGATTGAACTGAAACCAAATGTTTTGATAAAATCAAAAACAGTTTAGTGACAATTAAAATGTCATTTTAGTTATTTTAATAGATTAAATTTATTTATTATGTATTACAAATACGTTAAAAGTATAATTGTTAAAAAAAATCACAATTTCGCTTTTTTTAGTTTACAGTAGACACGATTAAAATCGTAATTACCGCTCTTTTCCTGTTTTCATTTCTTTTATAATTCAATTGGTTTTTTATTCAAATTTTTTTGTAAGAAAAAATAAATATATAAAGCTATATTCAGTTTAATTTAATTATTAATCTAAATCACCTAAATGAATAATACTTATACAAAAGAACATTGTCTGATGATTTAAAGAATTCATTCAAATTACGAAAGCAAAGATAAGAAATTCCATACAAAGCAAAAAAAAAGTTCCCCGTTTTTGCTGGTGACAATGGGGATTTTGTTGTTTGGGAAATTCGTGAAATTTATGGTTTTTACTGAGTATATCATATATGTATATATGTCGATTAAAATATTTCATAGCTCTCCGAAGATCTTTTAAATTCACATATTCACATATATTTAAAAATTATTTTCGGCTTATTGTTTTTGAAAAACTGCCAAAATAGTAAAATTAAAAATATATTTTTCCAAGAAATGATGATAAATACTAATACACCAAAACTTTTTCTCAATCAAGCGGTGTTTGTTAGCAGTTTTATGTTTAAAAAAACGTCACAATTATGGATATGTCGTATGATTGGTCAAAGTTATTTTACCCAAAAAAATTTACCCAATCTATTGTATGTATGTAGCCCACTACTAAACAGCGCATATCTTAAAAAGGTGATGAAATGTACTTTATCTCAATAGGCATCTCAAAAGCATTTAATCGAATATGGTCAACTTGATCAACAAGCTCGTTGCGTACGATTTTCGTCTCGCAGTCGTGAAGCTAATTCGAAATTTTTTAACTGGCCGCTGCATTTCGGGCTCCAGATGGCATTTCTTCTAAATTAACTAATGTTGGTGTATCCCAAACTTCAGTTTTGTCCCCACTCTATTTCTCATTCATATTAATGTATTTTTGAAAATCACCAGCACACGATAAATAGTTTTGCAAATGATAGTACACTGTCCGAGGGTAAATGCCTGAGGTCTTCGTTTACAATTATAGCCTTATTGACCAACATTTGGTCAATTTTAAGACCACCAAAATACAGTTGTTTTTCTAGAAGCTAAGCCTAATCGAAGACCGAGTTCGATATTGATTAGTATGTGTGGCGAACAAATGCTTAAGCATTCGGTTATTAGGAGTCAGAATTTCCATACTCTGTGTTTGGAGTCCTGTTGTCAAGATTGGGGCACTGCAATAGTTTCCATCCTGGCTCTTTTGGAATCTGTTAAAAAGAGTGCAATGCGAATTGTGTAAAATCAAAATACATACTGATTTGAAGCACTTGTCTCTTCGAGGGTGTGGGTTTGAATCCCACCGCTGTCACCAGATGTTGAGAAGTGTGGTGACTGGTGATGTGTGAAAGAAAGAAATCAATCAATCAATAAAAGTTTACTTTAATCAATAATAATTTACTTTTATTTTATTAATTTAATCACATATCGTGTTGATGTGTACACATGTCGTGTGTAAAGATGCTTATAGTTAATTAATTTTAAATTTAAAGTTGTTCCCTTGAAGCGATGATCTTGTTTTCCCCCCTAGCGTCGATTACAAAAGAAAGAGGTTTCTTCATATCTCCACATTTGCTATTTTAATGTCTCTCGTTTATAATCGATTATATTCGAGCGTAGCTGTGGTTTGGCTGTGTTTACAAAACATATCTGTTGTGGCATATATTGTAATTCATAATACACAACATTTTTTATTAATAAAAGCAAAAAAAGTTTGAGCAATAAATTGTTGTACCTTTGAATGTAGCATCATGTTGACAGTTTCCAGTTATAATCGAGAGGAGCTCGACCACTAAAGTATGCCAAAAAATCATTTTCATACATTTTATTTCCAATTTTTTTTATAAATATTGGGATACATTTTTTGTCTAGAAACATTTATCACATGCTAATAATATAAAAAAAGTCAGACAAGTGCGAATATAACTCGCTCGTCGAGGGTTCCATCATCCGTGTATATAATATTCTACGAGAATAGTGCTTCACAAAAACACAATTTTAGAAATAAATCAGAAAAGGTACCTTCGCAAATTAAAAAAAAATTGTTTTTGACTAGAAAAAAATTTATCTTTCATATGACAAATAACATTTAAAATGATAAGCCGACCGCTATAGTTTTCATTCAATCTTTACAACATTTTCTATAACCGTGATTTTTTTAAAAAAGTTTTTTTTTGTTCGAAGTTAAGGGAAAGACAGGAAAAAATTTTTACATTTTTGAAAATAAGTCGAAAACTGTGCTTTCGAAAATTACCAAAAAAACTGTTTTGGACTAGAAAAAAAGTACCGTATGACACCCCACTTGACAAGGTCAAAAATATTTTTTTTTCAAAATTTCCACTTGCAACCCACCAAATAACATTTAAAATGATGAGCGGACCGCTATAATTTTCGTTCAATCTTGACAACATTTCTTATAATATATAAAATTTTCACATTTTTGAAAATAAGTCAAAAACTGTGCTTTTGAAAATTACACAAGAAAATTGTTTTGGACTAGAAAAAATTTACCTTTATCTGTTTTATGACACTCGTCAAGTTAAAAATAATTTTTTTTAAATTTCCACTCTCAACCCCCTCCAAAAAACATTTTAAATGATGGGCCGACCGCTATAGTTTTCGTTTTTCTTTACAACATTTCCTTTAACCGTGAGTTTGTTCAAATTTATCTTTTGTAATGTTCGAAGTAACGCTGATATAGTTTGTGAGAAAATCAATTATGTAGAAATTTGAACGAACACCGAAGTCTCACCACCGAGTACCGTTTTTACTTTTTCAAAGTACGCAACCCTAAAAAAATATAAAAATATACTGAAATGAAATGAATTTGAACCATGTAGGTTAATAATAAAAAAAATTCAAACTGATCCCTCCATGTTTCCAATAAAATGAAATGAAACGAAATAAAATGAGTCGACATTAGATACCCTAATTTTATGATGCCAGTAAATTCACATACAACAGAAACAGAATTTCATATAAATTTGACAGCAAAAAATTCTGTTGCTGTAAAATTTGTATAGAATTCTGTTTCTGTTTCTGTTGTATGTGATTTTAAGCCTTAAGTTAAAATTGGTTTTTAAAGAATTCAACGAAATCTCAAATCAATACGGTAACGATGAAATCTAAATGCGGCTCCTCTCAATCGTCGATTGCAACAATCAGATCAAATATACGTAAAGCAAGAACTGCTGCTCCATTCTGAAACATATGCTGAGTTTCCATCGACACCTGTGGTTGCCATTCTTAAGCTTGCAGCTGACGGTGTTCAGTTTTTCTTCTAAGTAGTAGTGGACTATTACTGCGTCACTCCTCGTTCGACGTAGAAGCTTTCTTGTAACAATGGAATGAATTTCGCCAATAGGATTGAAATAGCGTTTGCTATTCATTTGTTTTAATATCGTTGTTTTCACTTCTGATAGGGTGGAACTTGAGTCATTAGACTGATTCCAAGCATTTTCCAAGCTCTCATTCTAATTTGCAGAGCTTCTTGTGTTTCTAGCTTGACACTTTAATCGAAGTGACATTTATTTAATGATATTTTGAAAAAGGTCCAATTAACTTTATGTCTAACGTCCCGATATAAATTGGATATAAAGAAAAAAGATTCCATTTCATTTTTCAATGCAGTAAAAATAGCATATGATGACAATAGTTGGTATGAATCAAAAGACATCAAAACATCGCAAAGTTCTGGTCGATTTAGACTACTAACAAATTTTCGATACCGTAAACCATAATAAACTCAACACTTCTCAAATCGAACTACATTCGTTGCCTGAATTTTAGATATATGCCACATTTAGCAAAGACCAATCTAAATACGTCTGCAGTTGGAGCATGATGTACCCATAACTAGGAGGAGTTCCTTTCCCTACAATGTTCAATTTATATATTTTAAGTTTTCCGCAGAGTAAAAATAGTCATCTATACAAACGATATTAATTTGTGAGTGTTCAAAAAACGTCTGGCCACAAAAATAAATACATTTCCAAGCTTAACAATTGGTTCACCAAAAAAAAGCTTTAACTTTTAAATAAAAAATCAAACACCCCATTCAAAGCATTAGGTCCATAATGAATTATGCGGCACCTTTCTCAACTTAGTCAAAAACGGAAAAAAATCACTTTACGTGGAACTAAAAGTTCTACAAGTTAAACCACACAGTGATCTACAATACCTAAATGAAATGAAATAATAGAAATGAAATGAAATGAAATGATATGAACTGAAATGAACTGAAATGAAATGAAATGAAAAGAATCGAAACCAAATGATATGAAATGAAATGAAATGAGTGAAATCAAATGAAATGAATTGAATTGAAATGAAATGAAATGTGAATGAAAGGAAATGAAAGGAAAGGGAACGAAATGAAATGAAATGGAATGGAATAAAATGGAATGAAATAAAATGAGATGAAGTCAAATTGAATGAAATGAAATGAAATAAAATTGAATGAAATGAAATATAAGGGAAGAGTTAAGTATTTGTGAAGATTTTGAGTAAATTCAGCTTCATCAATTTCTAGTTCATAGTTGGACAATATCAGGTAGTGGAAAATTAAATGTCATGTACTTATGTTTACAAAAGATATTATTATTCAAATAAAATACTTAAGCTAAATGAAGAGGTTTTTTGAGAAAATTTCTGAGAAAATCCTAGTTCTATTTCTGTTACGGCTCCTTATGACATGTAATGTTATTACGACAACGCATTCATGCTTTCTGTCAGTTATGTCGGTAAGACTTTTATCATTTTACTTACTTTACGTTTACGATGATCTTTAGTTTTGCTATACGTCTCCTCCAAAACTAAAAATATTTGCACCGCATATCAGTCTTTTTCCACAGCCTTCATATTAAACTGTTCCCATAGACTAAAGTTTTGTGTGGTTTTTCGTGTGATATTTTCATGAAATATTACAAAAATGTGCTTTTTATTCTGTTCACTCTCTCAACTGCACAAACGTAATCAATTACAAAATTTAATAAAATTTACAATAGTAATAAATTAAGTAATATCAAATGATAACTGTCTATTTCCTTTCATTTGAGGATGTTAGGAGTTGCAATTGGAAAACGATATTTTTTTTATCCAATGAAATTTTATTTAATTTTCATATCCATGGGAATTTCAACCAAAACGTAAGGTCCTGAACAGATGTTTATTTCACCCATCATCTTTCTGACATTTCATTCGTGTTTTCTTTTATGACGTTAAAAATAACCCTGACACCTTTCAAAATGGCTGTCAGAAGCATATGACGCCGTAGGGTTATAAGTTTTGTAACGACGGACTATTTCCAATTTTTACTCAGAAAATAATAGTTTTCAAACTCAATAATAATTTTATTAATTTTCTCCAATTGTACTAAACATAGACATTTATGTGTACCACTGTACATTTTTTTGATGATTTGAATAAGTTCAAGTAAATTAAAAATACAAGTTTTCATAAATGATGGAAAATGAAACAGAAGATCGAGGATAATACGATATAAAAACGATCAAATTGTTTGGATCGAGTTAGTATAAATTTACGATCAGTAAATTATGTAAATTGAAATAAAATTAAAACTCAGTAATGACTGAATCGTCTTACTTAATACAGCTTACTTTTGAGTAGTTTTAATATTGTTAATTATTTTTAAAATGTTGTTTTAAAACTAAAAAGAAAATAAATATGCTTTTCATGTCAATTGTTGTGTTAATGGTGCGATGATGACGAAAAACAAAAATTAATTGAAGAAGTTCATGATGTTGTTACCGTACGAGATGCTAAACACTAAATTGTCTAATTCTATTTGTAAAAATTAATCGTCAAGTCCGTTTATGAAATTTTCGTGCAGTGACTTCATTATATATTGCTTTTGGTGGAGGAACGGATTAGTTTCTTATCATAAAACCTTTAATTAACCATCAAGATGAACGTAGATGTGAAATAAAACATGAAGAAGACAACATTGAAGAAATAAATTAATGTAAGCTTTTTTTTTGTATTTTAATTTATATAATTTTTGATTTGTTTTTAGTTAAATTATTTTTATTTGTTGGTCAATTGGTAAGTTTCTTTACAAATTTTCTGTGATTCAAAGTATAAGAGATTTCCAAGTGTTGTTTGTTTGTTTTAAATTCAGTGTTCCGACAATATTACAGTATTCATATATTTTTTTTTACCTTTCCGGTGTAATATAATATTATTATATTTCGTGTAAAGTCCAATTTTCGTAACAGTTTTGTTCTTTTATTTTCGGAGTCATCATCTGTCAAACTAACATTTAACATAAATCATCTGTCAAACTAACATTTAACATCTGTCAAACTAACATTTAAAGAAATGACTTCACGGAGAAACATCATTATTTCTGCTGTTATTGCTGTGAATAATCATTTATCTCAAATAAATGATAGTGCTAGTGAAGAGTGATTTAGAAGATGAATTAGTTTTGATGGTTTCATTAAATCGTCGACTATTATTGGTTATAACGAAGAAATTGTTAATTCTTATTCTTCCTATGGTTTGTACTATACATACATGTCAAAATGTCAGAAACAAATATTAAATTTATTATTTTTAGAATTTAAATCACATTTTCACCTTGAAAAAAAAAACGTTTTATGGTTTGGTTGAATATTTATTTATCACCAAAATATTATAAGACTTCTGGACCAAGAAAACCTGAATTTTCAACTGAATTGCAATTGAAAATTACATTGTGGTTCCTCGGCAATCAAGAAGTTTACAGGTAAACATTTTTTTCTGTTTATATAATTTTATAACATAATAATAATAATACTTATAATACATTTTTATAGAAGCGTATCTGATCGATTTGGAATATCACTGAGTGTCACTTGGATTACAATACAAAGAATTTTTAAACTTCTTGTAGACAAATGCTCCAGTTTTATTAAATGGCCATGTGGGCAAGCCGCTGTGGCTGCATCTAATGAGTGGTAGAAAAAAAGTGGATTTCCAGGTATTATAGGAACTATTGATGGAACCTATATTCCAACAAGTACACCATATAAACATCAAGAATCGTATGTATCTCTTAAAAAATTTCATGCGATTCAACTTCAAGCGGTATGCACATCAGATTAAAATTTTATTGATATTGATATTGAGTCACCAGGAAGTATGCATGATGCTCGAGTATTTCGGAGGTCAGATTTGTTTACAATGATTCAGGACAATGTTGAAGAAATGTTTCCCAATAATAGTCACATGATTGGATATTCAGCATATCAATTGGAGCATTAGTTATTGGTGCCATTTAAAAAGTACAGTGATCTTAGTGTTGCCCAGAAAAATTACAACTTCTGATTATCATCGTCGAGGATAGTTATAGAGCAGGCATTTGGACTACTGAAATCGAGATTCCGAAGGCTTAAATTTATGTATATGCGAAGAACCGACCTCATACCATTGCTCGCTCTGGCATGCTGTATCTTGCATAATGTTTGTATTGATAACAATGATTTAATTGAAGTTGATGAAGATAGTTATACGCGCAACTCAGACGACAGTCATAATGATGGTGAAGTTTTGACAAGAGGTAGGGAAAAAAACAAATTATGAATTATTTGGTGACACTTTAGAAATATGACTAAAATATGATAAATATGAAAATAAATAAAATTAAAAATAAAGTTATAATTTAAAATTTTAATTAATCATAGTTTTCTTTTAATAAAAAACATACAAATTTAATGTTATAATTTTTCAGTTAGTGTTTCAATATCTCCAAAATAGGCTCTTTTCTTTTTTTAGTTTCTTGTTGTGGATAGTCATTTTGTCGTATTTTCTCATAAGTGAGATTTTAAGTTTGTTTACACAAGTAAATGCATTCTCTTGCTTTCGATTATGTAAAAAAAATTGTTTGCTCATTTTGACAAGTAAATAGAAAAAAATTAAGTGTGGGTATGAAGAATTTTTTAATTGCCTCCAAGAGAGAAAATTAATTGATGTACTATCAATCGTGTGTCAGATTCCGTTTCCTCGAAAAATCTATGTTTGATAGTCATGGTTCCTTCCCTTTTTTGTTGATTGATTTTGTATAAATAAAAAATAATAATTTAAAATTGAAAATAATTTTTTAATTTCTTAATAAAAATTGTAAAGCCTGGACCTTACAACTTAAAATAAATGCCTAAGGCATCCACTTATCCAAGGGTTTTTTTTTTTTAAAACATTCTAAAAATGATACATGAATAAGCGGACTAAACCATGCGCGGACTCTACCGCGGAAAAATCTCTAATATAAAAACTAATTTAGCAGACCATTAGATCTAAAACAACAATTCAATTCAAAAGAATTAAAAAAAAAGAGGACATAAAAATATCTTAACTAATTGTATTTTGATGGTGAACACTGGAGCGTTATAATTTTTATTATTTTTTTTGTTTCCCAAAATTGTCTTTGACTAGTTGAAAATGGATTAAAATTAAATGATGCTCGAACTATAAGCCGACAACTCTTCTGCATGTAATCTTGTTATTATTATATTAGTACGTTCCATACGACCAAATCGAACGGAAAATCATTCAGTTAGAAGTATGTTACCTGAATATGATGTTGGTTCCATTGATGGTCCTGAACAAATACATCACCAATGTACTAGCGCGTACAATGTGCTATGCATGCATATCCAATTGCATGTCCAAAAATGTTTCCAGCTTATGAAACGAAAGCTAAACATTACACTAGTGTAATTAAAAACGCAAATTTTATTTTTGTTTTCGTATATATATATTTTTCTATCTTTTGTTTTTTGTTTTTTTGCATATTTTTATTCTTTCATTGTATTTCTCATTTTTTTTTTATAATTGATCCACTCACAGAAAAATTAGCGTCAACACCAACAATAATTAATTTAATATCATTAGAAATAAACTTAAAACAATTTCAAATAATCTTGTGAACAAATTGTAACGTTCGCAATATTCGCAAAACAATATTAAAACCAATTCATCTTCTGTTTCTAATTCAATAAAAATGTATTTCATTAGTTTCCGTTCATTTTTACATTAACAATAATTTTAAAATTTTCTAATACTTTACTGCTAGTTAAATTTCGAATATACTATAAAAAGCAAACGAACGTACTCAATTTTATTTCCAATTCTAACAAACAGATGTTGTTGCTAATCTTTGTTGAATTTTGAGTATTGCACGATTTGTTTTTTTCTGATATGAAGATGTAAAAACAAGAAAAGATCACTCTTCTCATGGATGTCAAAATTATAAAGCTGAATTTTGCATTCATGTCCTTTTTCTTAAAATTAAGTTAAATTTAAGTAGTAAAATTTTAATTAAATTAAAGTTATTTTTATTAGTTCAATTAACTCAATTATTTTAATAGTGCAATTTTCCTAGTCAAAATTTAGTTCAAGTTTATAAGTCTGTCGATGTTTATATTTGAAAAACAGGAAAAAATTAAATTTTCTATCAACCGGTTAACATATTGTTCGCAATTTTTATTGTAAAGTTCGATTATTTGTTCAAAAGGATAAACAAAAGAATTAAATGTTTTATTTATTGAGATAAATAAATTTAAATTAATTGGACAAAGTATGTTCTAATTGAGTAAGATATGGTTTTTTATGAATTCACAATGGAGTCAAATTTTGATATGTGTATGCTAAATGTACAAAACGTTTTCATACGATAACATTTTCATACGATTTTCATACAATATCCTACGAAAACAAATTTGGATTATCAAAAAGATGTCAATGTTTTGAATAATAATAACAACAATAGTAGTGGTGCCGTAGTTTCAAATGGATATTCTAATATTTCAAATCAGGAATTAAGCAAATATTGGCTTAAAGGAGTTCACTTGGTATCCGAAATAATATCTCTGCTTATCCAGATCAAAATTCAACAACTTTGGAGCGTGGTATTGCAACTGGTGGAAACAGCATCAACAGAGTTGTAATTTAAGGTATTTGTCTAATTTTATATTAATATTGCATTTATAATTTTTTATGTGGTTCAACTTAGTTTTTAGAATGATAGGCTAATTGAAGAATAATAAGAGATTTCCAAAATTTAGGATCCGTGTAGGGACAATCCGGATGGCGGGAGTGATCTCCTTTGCTTTAACTTTTATTTTTTTTCCTACTATAAAAACGATGGAATATCAGATGTGCTTGTGATTTGTATAGTTTTAACAGTATATTGAACAGAAACAAAGTGATAAAAGTCCAATCCGATTCACGAAGTGAATCAATTACAAACGTACCTCCGTATCAGGGCCTAATTACAAACGTGGGCCGAAACAAAAACCTGGCTTTTGTTAATGATAACCGAGATTACGGTTAAATTTTTTTTTGATATAACGGTGATAAAAACCAGTTTTTGGTTTTTGTGATAATTTTTTATACATATTCCTGGCGCAATTTAGACATATATTTTTTTTGTATATATATATTAAATATATAGATTCCGGGATAAAGGTACATGTGTGTAAGGAAGTTTAAAATTGGAATTTGTTTTGAATAATTCGTTTAGTTATTATAAATTTTAATAATATTAGAAATTTACTACTTGATAGCTAAGCTTATGCATTTTTTTTTGCTTGTTTGAAAAAAAACCGTTTTGGGACAGCAATTTTTTTTGGAGATTGTTTTTTTGTGCTGTCATTTGAATTTGTTTTTGTACATATTGTACATATTTGTAAATATTTTTGTAAATAATTTTCTTTTGTATATAGTTCATATATCTTTTTTGGAATAATATTGTACATATTTTCATTGTACATATTTTTGTATATAATCGTGTACATATTTTGGAATGACATTGTACATATTTTGTAAATATTTTTTGGTACTGTCAATGTACAGGGTTGTACATAGGTGTAAATAGGTTATTGTATGCAAATACAAGTACAATGGTTCGTTGAATTCGCTCATTGAACATGATATGGGTGTGTGCAGGATATATTTTTTGTATTTTCAATTTTTTATTGGTGATTAATTTTTTTTTTGAATTTCTTTTGGAAAACCAATTATTGGTGTTTTTATATATATATATGGTATTGTATAAGGTTGTAATTAATATCTTTCCCAGCGGTAGGCCTAACAAGCCATCCATGGGGCTTATCCTCTTAACATTGATGTCGTTCTTAGATCGCCTATGGCCATCGGGGTTATGCGATCGAAGAACATTGGTTTCTTCTCTTCATTCGGCGAGGAAGTCCTC
Source organism: Diogma glabrata (assembly GCA_963693315.1). Lineage (NCBI taxonomy): Eukaryota > Metazoa > Arthropoda > Insecta > Diptera > Cylindrotomidae > Diogma > Diogma glabrata. The sequence goes on along the minus strand of OY856187.1, from coordinate 134,481,920 downwards.
GGGGACGAGGAGTGGTGGTGCTGTGTTTGTACTTAGGTGCAAACCAGTAGTACCATTCCTTGCTCAGAGGCTTCTTCGGTGTAATGAAGAGAGGGACCAATTGTACTTTGCTTTCAGGATCAGAGGCTTCACCTCATACAAATTCAAAAACTTTTCCATTTTTCCATTTAGTATTACAATAAAACAATTTCTCATAGAGTTTAGGATTTGAAGTCTGGTGCTCGGGAGCGTTCTTCAACTTTCGCATTAGGTTTAGGTGTAATTTATTTGTAGATTAAACAAGCACAACTGGGTCAGTAGAAATGGACCTAGTGTCTAATCGTGACAGTTGTGATTGTTTTATTAGGTTGGGGAGAATCTGTTCTGTAGAATCTGGTCGTTAGGGGCTTTTCTAGTCAGTTCTCACATGCATGGTTGGAGTGGGCTCGCGAACGCGATATTTTAAATTTAAACAATATGGATATTGTAGCCATACTTACTTTTTAAATTGTCTCCAGACGAATCTTGATTTTGGGAATCTCTTATGATATTAAATAAAAATAAAATAAATCAAACAAATTTTTCAAAAATTAAATAAATAAAATTTTTTATTAAATAAAGTAAATTTTCGTAATTAAATAATTTTAGGTAAATAAATAATTTTTTTTAGAATCTAAATAGTTTTAGGTAACTAAATAAATAAATTTTCTTAATAAGCAAGACATCAAGATATAAATAAATATTTTTTATTTTTTTTTTCTAAAAATAAATCAATATTTTGAGCTAGGACGGTGCATCCAATAAATAAACATCCTTTCTGAATAATTTTCATTTTTTCAATTTTTTTAAAAATAAATAAATATATTTTAGGGGTGCTATCGTCAATAACTAATTTTAGGTATATATAATTATTTCAGTATATCTGAAATTAAATAAATAAATTATACTTTTACATATATAATGTTTTAGGAATTTTTGTGAAAGATTCAGCAAAGATTGGCTACGACGGTGGTCCTTTTTGTTCCTTTACAAAGTTTGTTTTTACAAAAAATCTTGTATGTTTTCGAATTGGGCGTTCGTTGTTTTTTTTCGTTTTTGTGCTTTCATCCTTTTTGCATTTCCGTCGTACTAACTCCATTTTTTTGTTGAGAATTGGTTTTACTATTGTTGGTGATTGCGAGTCATGATTTTGCGGGTTTTACCATCGAAATCTCTAGCGTCTGTTTCCTATATACCAAGCCTAAGTTTTTCAATATATTTTTTTTTTATAAAATTAAATTTAGTGTTAGAATTATTAGTTGTCATAAATTAAACATCTATTCTTAATCATTAGTTATTATAGTTATAAATTTAATTCTCGGTTTTTAGAATTTAAATAGGTGTTATATTTAATATTACTTAGTTATTATAATTTTATTAACTATTATAATTTTATTAACTCATACGCAATCCCCATATTCGTCATTGGTTTAATGTGAGTTACAATTTCGAGGTATTGATTTATGTATTATTCACACTATAGAGTGAGCCGGATCCAAATCATTATCTCCACATTTGTCATCATATTGATCCGCTGACGTACGTGTACATATCTCGTATGAGTCCATTTTAGTTACCACCATTTTTAAAATTATTTTTTTTGCGATTAATTTAAAAAATAGGATAAATATAGAAATAATTATTTTTAGCTAACATTTATTTTCGTTTTGAATACAATAAATAAAGCGATAGAAATTTGACCTGAACAAATATATTAGAATTGTTATTATTAGTTTAAGTTTAATAGTGGTGGTTTCGGACGTGGAGGGGATGGCGACGTTTTTGTGATTTCAAGAGTAAAAATCCTGGTTTTTACCTTGAATTCATGGTGTAACGTTCGCAATATTCGCAAAACAATATTAAAACCAATTCATCTTCTGTTTCTAATTCAATAAAAATGTATTTCATTAGTTTCCGTTCATTTTTACATTAACAATAATTTTAAAATTTTCTAATACTTTACTGCTAGTTAAATTTCGAATATACTATAAAAAGCAAACGAACGTACTCAATTTTATTTCCAATTCTAACAAACAGATGTTGTTGCTAATCTTTGTTGAATTTTGAGTATTGCACGATTTGTTTTTTTCTGATATGAAGATGTAAAAACAAGAAAAGATCACTCTTCTCATGGATGTCAAAATTATAAAGCTGAATTTTGCATTCATGTCTTTTTTCTTAAAATTAAGTTAAATTTAAGTAGTAAAATTTTAATTAAATTAAAGTTATTTTTATTAGTTCAATTAACTCAATTATTTTAATAGTGCAATTTTCCTAGTCAAAATTTAGTTCAAGTTTATAAGTCTGTCGATGTTTATATTTGAAAAACAGGAAAAAATTAAATTTTCTATCAACCGGTTAACATATTGTTCGCAATTTTTATTGTAAAGTTCGATTATTTGTTCAAAAGGATAAACAAAAGAATTAAATGTTTTATTTATTGAGATAAATAAATTTAAATTAATTGGACAAAGTATGTTCTAATTGAGTAAGATATGGTTTTTTATGAATTCACAATGGAGTCAAATTTTGATATGTGTATACTAAATGTACAAAACGTTTTCATACGATAACATTTTCATACGATTTTCATACAATATCCTACGAAAACAAATTTGGATTATCAAAAAGATGTCAATGTTTTGAATAATAATAACAACAATAGTAGTGGTGCCGTAGTTTCAAATGGATATTCTAATATTTCAAATCAGGAATTAAGCAAATATTGGCTTAAAGGAGTTCACTTGGTATCCGAAATAATATCTCTGCTTATCCAGATCAAAATTCAACAACTTTGGAGCGTGGTATTGCAACTGGTGGAAACAGCATCAACAGAGTTGTAATTTAAGGTATTTGTCTAATTTTATATTAATATTGCATTTATAATTTTTTATGTGGTTCAACTTAGTTTTTAGAATGATAGGCTAATTGAAGAATAATAAGAGATTTCCAAAATTTAGGATCCGTGTAGGGACAATCCGGATGGCGGGAGTGATCTCCTTTGCTTTAACTTTTATTTTTTTTCCTACTATAAAAACGATGGAATATCAGATGTGCTTGTGATTTGTATAGTTTTAACAGTATATTGAACAGAAACAAAGTGATAAAAGTCCAATCCGATTCACGAAGTGAATCAATTACAAACGTGGCTCCGTATCAGGGCCTAATTACAAAATTAGAATCAGAATGAACTCGACACAAATATTTAAATTAATCATTAATCGAACTTTTTTATTTAAAAAAACCAAACTGAATTTAATTTTAATTATTTTTTCAAATCAAATCAACTTTTAATTTTCGATTGTAAAATCGCAATCCAATTTTTAAGTTTTGATTGATTTTATAAATAAAATCATACTGCACCCAAGTTATGAAAAATGCTTTGTTTAAATAATCTAAACGAATGGGAGCGAAGGAGATGACCATTCAAAAAAACTTGTATATTTCTCTCTGCTGTTTTAGTTTCCCAAACAAAGGAATTTAATCGGTTTTTTTTTTGGCATGAGATCGTCAACCAATTATACAAAAAGAAAGAAGGATCGACAACATATAATCCGTGTTTGTTTTGTTTTCAGTTAGCAAAGTTATGACAAGAAAATGAAATAACAATATCGTTAGCATTCTAATTTCTAAATGAAAAAGATGACAACAACTTCAAACGTGAGATTGTATCAGACAGTATCAACAAAAATAAAAAAAATGCATTTACAACTACCTGAGTTTTACATTTTGTTTGATTAAAACAAAGTAGAAGAATATTTACGAATTTAAGCAATGTTAATTGTGAGACTGATAGTTTTGTTAATAGAAATTGATACTGAATCAACACGACGTGTTGTTGTAGCAACGCGATTAATTAATGGTATTGATAATGAACCAGGTAATGTATTTTTGTTGAACTAAGTTGTTGTTTTATGTAGTTACGGATGTTAAACTTTAGGATTACCAAGTAGTGAGTTTATAAGGGAGAGAAGAAATAGAACAGTGTGGTGACTGAAGAGAATGTATCCTTGACTGTTCGTTGACCGTTAAATCTCACTACCAAGGCATACATTTCCTTCAGTCTACCAATACAGAACCTGCACTCGTTCTGGAGTGGGGTGTAGACTCTCTTATAAATACTACTGGTTAGATAATTCCTCAGATTGCGGCATAACAAAATTAGTAATAGAACTATTTAGTTTCTAATTTCTCGATAAGTTTTTCAAGAAGGCTGCCGAGGTATGCTGTACTTTCTTCTTTTAGGGTGTAATGGATAGCCTGGAAGAATGCTTGAACACGGTGTATTATAGTCTCTGATTCTTTAGTGTCATTTGTGATTACCATAAGTAGCTTGTAATAGTTTTTTTTTTTTATCCATCATTAACAGACACATTTTTCGTATAGTCTCAGATTTATTAGTTGTCAATTTTTTTTATTAACATGTACAGCTCGTAATAGTTTCTCATCCATTCAACTTCAATATTCATATTTCTTATAGTCCCCGTAACCCCTAGATTGCTTATTTTTCCTAAAACTTACTTAAATTTTCAATAGCTGGACAGACATATTTGAAAAAAAAATTGAACCAATTACACTAATTTTAAATATTAATTAATATAATATAATATTAATTAATTTGAATTAATTAAAAATTTTCCTTAAATATCACCTATATAAACATTAAAATTTAATCTTACAACCCACTAAAATTGACTCACGCTACGTTTCCATTCGATTATTTTCACTAGACTACTTGAATTTGAATTTTCTAAACACCAACCGTAATTAAACAACGAAGTTTTCAAATCTCATAACAGCTGTGCGAATTTGTCCAATCTCAACATACAAAGAATTACTATCTTGCTTTGTTAAACATTCGATTTATCTTTGTATGAATATTTTGCTCCAAACAATCTTTCCGTTATGGAACTAAATTTCACTGTACTGATATAGTAGATTGTAGTTTTGTAATACCTAAACACCATAACATCGATCGAACTTGCATTTAATTCATTTTAAATTCATTGATAAATGTTATTAATGTATCTGTAATGATTTGTATCACAAAATTGTTTTTGTGCAATAATATCAAATAACAAACAGTTTGTGTAACTATAAAAAGTTCCTAACAATTAAATACTTGATGTAACTTAATTGTCTTACATCTAAAACCCTGTATTCGAGTTTTTTCGATACTGAAAATTTTGGCTATATAATAAGCCACTGTAAATTATTCATTCTCTTACGTCTATTACGTTTTGATTTGGTTGTTTTGACGTCGCGGTAGTCTAATTGATTATTCTGATTGGAATATAAGTTTTGTTTTGTACTGTCAGTGCCGTGAAAGAATCATGTCTTTAAAATGATTCAATTTTGTTTGTGATATAAAAAAGTTATTTCTGTTAGTGAATAAGTAGCTAATGTGTGTTGTTAATTAGATAATTTTATTACCATAATTAGAGAAATTAAGTGCTGTTTAGCCAAATTGTGAGTGACGGTGGCATCCATTTGTTCAGGTATTGTCAATTAAAAATACTTTTTTGCTTGTTTCGTTAATGGCGCTCGTAAAATATTAAAGTAGAAACATGCAAATTTTTATGGAATAAAAATGTTAAATTAAAGGAAAAATTTATCTTAGAATAATTGAAATTAATTAGAATTTAATTTATTAAATTAACAAGAAAACCAAATCGGAGATTTTTAAAGTGTTTAAATCAGAATAAACAGTTTACATGATTGAATTTATATGATCTGTTACATTAGCAAAAACATGAAAATTGTTATGGAATAACAATGTTAAATTAAAGGAGAAATTTATCTTAGAATCATAGAAAATTAATTAGAATTTAATTTATTAAATTAACAAGAAAACAAAATCGGAGATTTTGTTAAGTAATTAAAATTAGAATAAACAGTTTACTTGATTGAATTTATATGATCTGTTACATTAGCCAAAAACATGAAAATTGTTATGGAATAACAATGTTAAATTAAAGGAGAAATTTATCTTAGAATCATAGAAAATTAATTAGAATTTAATTTATTAAATTAACAAGAAAACAAAATCGGAGATTTGTTAAGTAATTAAAATTAGAATAAACAATTTACATGATTGAATTTATATGATTTTTACATTATTGTCGTGTATTTCTGTTGGTCTGTTGCTCCATCGTAACTGTGTGTAGAAGGTAAAGAAACAATCAATCAATAAAAGGTTCTGTACTGTGGCTGATGTTGTCGTTTAAGTTCTGAGTCATAAGAATGGTGTGTAGCTGTTCAAAATTCCTACCTCATTGCTTGACACACTAGTTTTTCCACCACTACAATCGTCCTGCAATCATCTTTATTCACGGTATTCAACCAGATTGTAAATATCGCTCATCGTTCGTCTATATTTGCTGCATTCACGAATATTATAAATTCTGCATGCCACCTGTTTTGCATTCAGTTACCATTGCATGAGTTATTTCGACGCAACACTGCTACATTATTTCAACGCACGAGTCGGTAATAATTTACACATCGTATGGATAGCAAATTCTTAACAATCGCTGAGCTATTGCAGCGCAACATGCCACATATTTGCATCAGCCTTTAATTGCACAATTGTCACATCAATCGCTTAGCTGTTGCGGCGCAACTTTCTCGTAGTTAAACCAATTTATACCACGAAGTTATAACGATTTGGACAACGAATTTATCACAACTTATACGACTTTTTTATACTAATTCTACAACATATTTATATCAACGTATACCACGAATTTATAATAATTTATACAACTTTATGTACTAATTTTTTTTCATTATATTAGTATCAACCTATTTCCACAATATTCAACGTATTACTATACAATTGGTACATGCTATTCGCCACGTAATTACCAACTGAGTTAACGCTTGTTTATACAAATTAACCCAGCATATTTTCAAAGTATCCAACCATATATATATAAATCTATTCCACGATTATTTATGTCAGTTGTTGCATTGAGATTTTCAACATTATCAACTATATTTGCACCTCATCTGGCGTTATATTTTTTTTTTGTGATATGCCAACGTTCGTATAGTATTTGCTGCATAGTACACCATAGTTATAGTCATTCAACGTTTATTGATATCGATGGTTGTTTTGGAATTTATTCAACGTTTATAAGTGCAAATTTATTCAACGCTTGCAGTTACAAACTTATCCAACGTTTATAGTCATAGATGTTATTCAACGAATGTTTACTACAATTATTTGTTTGTTTATACAACTGCGGTTAAACATATTGTTCTACGATTTCAAGTCAATCTAAATTATTCATCTATAGGCAGAAATATTATTCAACGAACGTTCATCCCGATTATATGTTGGACTATACAACTATAATTATAAATATTATTCTACGATTTCAATTATCCAAATTATTCAACTGGAATCATAGATTTTATTCAACGAATGTTCATCACAATTATTTTATCTGATTATTCAACTATAATTATACAATTTATCCAAATTATTCAACTATAATTGAGTGCTCATATCATTCATTTTGCTTGGAATTTATGCCTCATATACCACTATATACCGGAGTTTTGTTATAAAGATTATATATATATATATATATATATATATATATATATATATATATATATATATATATATATATATATATATATATATATATATATATATATATATATATATATATATATATATATATATATATATATATATATATATATATATATATATATATATATATATATATATATATATATATATATATATATATATATATATATATATATATATATATATATATATATATATATATATATTTATATATATTTTTTTTTTTTTTTTTTAAAGGCGTTCATGCTCCATGTAGGAGCGTTGCCAGGCTAATCAGCTTCGAATATTCACCACGGTCATTCGCAACAGCGACATAGTTACCATGGCAGCCGATTTTTTTAAGGTCGTTTATTACGTCAGTCTCCCATTGTAGTCGTGGTCTTCCTCGCGGTCTACCACTCCCTGGGATACTAACGTACATTTTTCTAATCATTCCAGACTGTGAATCGGCTCGTAGGACATGCCCAAACCAAGCAATCCTGTTAGAACGGATACAACCTATTATATCAGGACCCTCAAGAAGGTCTCTGATCTCAAAGTTATACCGGGTTCTATACTCTCCATCGTCTGTCTTAAGTGGACCAAAAATGTAGCGTAGGATCTTACGCTCAAATACAGATAAATGCGATTCGTCATTTTGTGTAAGGGTCCACGTTTGTGACCCATACATCACAACCGGTCTAATCAATGTTTTGTATAACTTGAGCTTGGTGTTAGTTGATACATACGGTGATCCAAGGAGAGGTTTAATTGAGTAGAAAGTTCGATTACCTGCAGCGATTCGAGCTTTAATATCTGTAAGTATGCTGTTGTTTGAGTCAAGCATTGATCCCAAATATTTAAAAGATTCAACTCCCTCAATTCGTTCATCGCCGCACATCAAATCTTTCTTCTCAGCCTCTCTTGAAACATTCATATGTTTGGTTTTATTGTAGTTAATTTGCAGACCAATTTTCCTAGCACCACTCTCAAGCGACTTGAAAGTCTCACTCATAATAGCTTCACTTCGGCCGAGGATGACAACATCATCAGCGTAAGCAATCATCTGTACTGAGTTTATTGACAAGATATTGTTATTAGTCGGTAGTTTCTTTTGACGGCACACATATTCCAAGGCTAGATTAAAAAGTATAGGAGAGATAGCATCACCTTGTCTTAATCCGGAGTCGACTTTAAAAAATTTTGATATTTCGTTCTCTACTCGCACACAGCATTGAGAGTTGTGTACTGTCATTTTGCATAGTGATACCAGTTTACCAGGAATTCCCATTGACACCAGAGCAGACCATAGAGTCTCTCGTTCGAGAGAGTCGTAGGCCTGCCTGAAATCAATGAAAAGTTGGTGCACAGGTATGTTGAACTCTCGACACTTTTCCAAAATCATCCTTATCGAGAAAAGTGCATCGGTGGTACCTCGGCCCCGCCGGAAACCACACTGATATTCTCCAAACAGTTGTTCAGCAAAAGGATTGATTTTGGATAGCAAAATGTAGGAAAAGATCTTATATGCTGTGCAGAGGAGAGCGATTCCTCTGTAGTTTGCACATTGTAGGCGATTACCTTTTTTATGGATTGGTATCAGCATAGCTTTGTTCCAGTCCTGTGGCATGGTTTCAGTCCTCCAGATCATTTGAACAAGTTCAAACAATCTTGAGGATAGAGTTTCGCCACCATGTACAATCATTTCGGATGTTATATCGTCGATACCAGGTGCTTTATTGCATTTTAATTTTGACAGCGCCGCATCGAATTCCTCTTTGGTGGGTTCGTCTACATGTACCTTTGACGCACGAATAAGCTTTGCTCGTCGCCCGACTTGTTGCTGGTCACTTAAGTTGAGAAGATTCTCAAAATAAGCGGCCCAAGTATCTAAAATATTTTTAAGGTCTACTTGTAGCTCCCCATCTTCGTTTTGAATAGCAGTCGATCTAGTTTGAGGGCCCTTCCTTAAGGTTTTAACCTGTTGAAAGAAGTTACGCGATTGATGTTCCTTATTGAAGCTTTCAATCTCCTCACACTGTCTCTTCCACCATTCTCTCTTCGTTCGTCTACATAGCTTTGTAACGGCTTGTCTTGCCAGTTTATAGTTCTCCTTCGTGGACCTGGTATTGCGTCCTTGTAGACACTTCAGATAGCAATCTCTTTTGTATTGAATAGCGTCAAGACATGCTTGATCCATCCATGGCTTCTGGGAGTGGTTCTGTGGTCGTCCAAGTATTCCCTCAGCAGCGCTTAAAACAGCATCTTTGAGCAAATACCATGACTTATCGACGTCTCCATTAATGGTTTCTGATTTCTCCAATGTTTCGGCAATATGGATTTGATATCTCTCTTCTGTTTCAGCATTCTTTAATGATGAGATGTTAAAACGATTCCGTTGATTGAATTTTGGAATGCCTGGATTTGGGAAGTGGAACCTTATCGTTGCACATACAAGGAAGTGATCACTTCCAATGTATGCACCTCTAAAGGATCGCACATCCCGAACGCTCGAAAAGAAACGTGCTGTTACTAGAACGTGATCAATTTGATTTCGAGTGTTTCCATTCGGTGAGACCCAAGTCTGTTTATGAATCGATCGATGCGGAAAGAACGTACTGGCAATTCTCAAATTATTTGATAATGCAAACTCAGTCATTCTCTCACCATTATCATTCGAATTCAAATGCAGGCTGTTGGGACCCACCACATTTCCATAAGAGATATCTCCTCCAACCTGTCCATTAAAGTCACCAAGAACCATAATGAAGTCGCGTGTTGGTGTTTGTTTCATAACCTCTTCCAGTGCTATGTAGAAATTATCCTTCTCGTCGACGGTCTTAGCTTCAGTAGGTGCATGCACGGCAATAAGAGAAATATTGTTATATGTACCACGTACACGTAGGTAGCAGATCCTCTCACTGACCGGGATGAATTTCATCACGGCTTCTTGTATACGTGCACCAACAAGAAAGCCAGTACCAAATTCTCTTCGAGAAGGATGACCACTACAGTATAGAGAGTGACTATCCAAATCTTGTTTTCCGATTATCGGCTGTCTAATTTCTTGTAGAGCAATAATATCCATCCTATACCTATCAGCCTCTGTTTCCAGACTTATAAGAGCATCAGGAGCGCTCAGGCTGCGCACGTTCCACGTTCCGATTCGGTAGTCTGGTCCTTTTTCACGTCCAGGTAAAATTCTGTTTTGTTGTCCGGGTCTGTTTTTCTTTTTCTGATCACCAAATTTAACATATTAGTTTTTTTCCGGGGTTAGGGTGTTAACCTTAGGCCCAACCCAAATTGTCGTGAATGGGTCCGTTCTGCATATTAAGGTCACCAGAAACAACCTTTTTACACGTTTATATAGCGAGCCGCTTGATTCAAGACAGACGCCCGCTCCAAGCCGCCCCTGACATGGAGAACAGACGCTTGAGTCGCATTGGTTGTAAGGCGCCAATTCGCCGTGATGTAGCGTCATTGACTAAGCAGTTTTTACTCTGCTTGTCTCCAATACACCAACCTAATTCTGTCAGCATTACCCAGGCAGCACGGCGTGGACGTCGAATTTAGGATTTCGCTACCCATATATATATATATATATATATATATTGGCTGAGTGTTTTTGCCTCCTGTTCAACCATGCAGCAGTGCTGATGGACGGCTGAGACCAGCTGGACTTGGAGGTTAGGAGGATGTGACCATGGTGAGTGTAACTTGATTTGTTTCTTCAATCCTAATGATAAGGGGGTGTGAATGAGTGTGTGTGTGTGGGCGTATGTGAGCGAACGAGGGGGTTGAACGTGCCGACCGTGGTTCTTTCGTAGAAGGGGGTCGCCAGAGTCTCATTTTCGCACTTGTATTTGTTTCCATTTCTGATCTATTATGAAAATTGCGTACATTTCTGCATTTGTGCTGAAGCAGCAGGTTTATACTATCTCCTATCCACGATGATTGAGACTAAGTCGAACGGCAATACATAAAAACTAGGTACGCATCCTGCTAAGCCACTCCCATTATCATTTTGAGAGGCACTTCATTACAAGGGCCAGCTTTTCTTGATGCCTTTTTTCTTGGTTCTCCATCATTTGGTGTGCCCAATCTGGCATTTTATCCGCATCAAGTTCCGTAGACTATGCATTGGCTGCAACTTCAAAGCCACGGGAACTTGAGGCCCTTGAAATTGGATTAATTTCGGACCGATCCCCTAAAGCTGCGTCCATTTCATCATAAAATGCCCAGGTTTGATGACCACGGCCCCTCTTCCCGTTGTTGTCTTTAATCCGTTTATAAGTGCGATTAAGCACTTTTAATATATTGGCACACTGGGCACCATCTACAGAGAAATGCTCTGTACGAATCGCTTTTGTGATTTCCTCCCATACCGATTTCGCGCTGTGGCCAGGCTTCGAAAATTTCCCCAAATTCAATGTCCACGCCGAAATTAAATGAGAAATTTTAGAGTTGCTCCAATCAACTGTAAGAGAAATACATTAATATTAATGGTTCTTTTAAGTTTAATTAAAAGTAAATTACCTCTGGTTTCATCAACATCAATTTGTACTGATGGTTCGTGGAATGCTCTCATTGGCGTCATAGACATATCGATTGTAATTTCAAAGTCGTTGAAGCACCCATGATGTTTTGCGTCTGACAAAGCTACATTTTCGTTGCATGTTGGACAGAAAATTTCTAATTCCTAAAAAATAGACAAGTGAATCAATCGTAAATATTTTAAAATGTTTATTTTATCCATTTATTTTAATATGGCCGACAGACATTTTAGTTTGCTAATACAAAAAGCATTTGTTTGGTTATAAACAAATATTTTCATATAGTAATAGTAAATTAAAATAAATATTATTAATATATTTATTTATCAATAATTAAATAAATATATTAAAAAATAAGAAATAATTATAAACAACATACGGTTTCCATTTTTCCAAAAAAAATCCACTTTAAAATCCACAATTCCACTTTAAAATATTTATTACTTTTTTTCAGGGACTGAAACCCTGAAAAAATTGGGTTCGGGTTCAGGTTCGGGTTAATCAAGATAGAAAGTTCAGGTTCAGGTTCGGTTCAGGGTTCGGTTCGGGTTCAAAATTTAGAAAAAGAGTACAATATATTTTATTTATTTGTGAAAAACCTTTATTTATTTTTCAAAAAAATTCTCATTTAATTATTCTCATTCTCAAAAATTCTCATTCTGCCCTCTAAAGATGCAGAATTTTTTGAATTTTGACATGAAATCAAAAAATGTTGACCTGTTAAGGTTTACAATAGAAAATGCAACATTTTTTTCAATGTTTAGATGTTGGCTACACTTGTTTATTTGACATATTTTTTTTATTCAAACTTAAAATTTAAAAAATTGTTTTTGCCGAAGTCAAAACATTTCTTCCATTTAAAAATCAACGCTTGAAATGTATGACCAGGAAATCATGTTTGAAGGTAAATATCTGCATCTTATGCAATCCTTAATAAAAATTAATAAATTAATTAATCGTGAAAAATTTTATAGAATATCTTTTTGATGAAACCATTCTGAATTCTGTGGAAAATAATGAAGACTATACGAAAACAGTCAACCGTAAGTTTAACGACGCATACTGTCTCCTTTTTTTCTTTAAATTCATGATCCGATATAGCCTTCGGAGATATAGCCAGCGGAAGATCCGATTATATTGTCAAATCCGGATAAATTGTTTCAAATTGACCCAAGAAGTGAGTATGCAGAAAATTGTGTGATTGATTTATAGATTTAAAAACTGCAAACCGGAATGACCATTTAAAGATGGCATTATGAGGTTCATAAACGTTATGGCTAAATATTTTTCTCCGGTTTACAGTTTTTGAATATAGTCACGTCCTCCACTTCTTGAGTACATTTTCAGCATGACTGCTTCAGATGGACTGTGTATATGTAAATAAGTATTTAATTCAACTGTTTCTTCTGGTACTTTCAGTTTGGTCCGATGGTGAAACCAAAAAATTGCTAGACCAATATGCGGCTTATTTGCCTCAAATTGGGCCATTAAAGAAATTCAAAAAAAAAAAAGTATGTGGGAGCAAATAACAAACGATGTAGGAAACAAAAATTGGAAGCAGTGCGAACAGCGATTTAAAACAGTGCTGAAAAGGAAGAAATCGGCTGTTGACAACAATTTCAGTACCGGAGCAAAAAGGGCTAAAATAGAGTTTGAATATGAGTTATCAGCTATCAATCAGCTCGATGATTCCATTGAACCAGAGGTTCAAATGAGCAGCCAAGCTGTTGTAAGAAAGACAAAAAAGGAAGAGGCTACAACATCTAAAGAAATTATAAGAAAGAAAAAATCACCATAATAAAGTATGTTGGAATTTCTAAGGGAACGAGAAGAAGCTAAGGAACGAAGACATCGAGAAAAGATGGAAAAAGATTAGAAAGTTTGCTCCTTAATATTGCTGAAAAGAATTAAATTCAACAATGTATGAAATGCTCAATACTACAACTAGGTAACTCCTAAATCATCATTCTTGGGGAAAAGTACCCTGTTATATTCTTCATGGTTTTACGCACAATCCTGTCGAACAAGACTTCTCTAAATTGTAAAGTTATAAGAAAAAAAAACAAAACAAGAAAAGTCGAAAATCAGTGCAAATTCAAATTTTTAAAAATCTTAAAATTTAAATATATATCAAAACATGAAAATTAGAGTTACCTAGTTGTAGTATTGAGGTGACTATGTATAATACTCATCTATAATTTATAATCCTTTTATAATGTTTATCATTTTTTTTTATTTAATCACATACAAAAAATAGAAATGTCAAAGTATGTATGTTTAGTATATGAATTTAAAGCAATCCTACACAATTATTTAGACAAATACGTAGAGCTATTTATAAATAATAAATTTAAGTGTTACAAATGATATTTTTAATAGAATTTCTCTTATCTTTTCCAAGCTTTGCCATCAAATTATCTCTAGCGTTGTCTGTTGAACCATCAAAATCTGTGGTTGGTATATTATTGTCTTCGAGACTTTCTTCTGTGATCCATGTGTCACTTTTGTCTATGCAGATATTAGGCAATGCACAGCAACCTATTACACATTTGGCTGCAGTTTCAACCTGGTGAAAATCTAGTCTCATAAGTTGCCGAAAACGAGATTTCAATACGCCGAAAGCGTTTTCGATTTTTACACGAGTCGAATAATAATATCAAATTATTAACTGACAAATTTCAAAACAAAAAAAAATTTCAATTTTTTTCTACAGTTGGTAGCACTTACAAGGCAAAATTCTTTGCACCTTCGAATTTTACGGGTCAAAAAATTCTACATTTTTTGCATTTTAAATGTAAAATTTTTTTAGAATCGAACACGACTAATTTTACAGGTCGGACTTTTTTTTTAGAAACGAACGAAAAAAATGCGACTTTCAGGAAGAGGGCAGAAAAAATGCAGAATTTTTTTGAGAAAAGAAAACGCTACAAGAATCAAAATATTTTTTAAATTTTCTTCTTTTAAATTTGCTCTTTGTGGTGACAATACAAATTTCAAAGCTGGAAAAGCCTCTCTACGCTTACTTGCGCAATAAAATATATATATTTTTATATTTATTAATGAACCCGAACCTGAGTTTTTTGGATTCGGGTTCGGGTTCATGGTTTATAAAAAGACCGAACCTGAACCCATTTGGGTTCAGGTTCGGGTTCGGTTTCAGTCCCTGCTTTTTTTATAAAAAATTTAAGTCACCGGAGTTAACTCTACTGCTATAAAAGAACAGAAAGCGTCAAACTTCAGGGTTAGGAGCTATAAAAGAACATCATATTTTGACAAATTAGACAATTAAGACAATTAAATAAGACAATTAAATCGGTTAGGTTTAATTTGCTTTTAATTTTAATTTAATTTAAAAAATTATTGTCTTTGTATTTCTTACTACGTTTAAGAAAAACAATTTTGCAGTATGTTATGATTTATGGTCCAAATACATGTGCAGCAAGTCTGCACGCAGTGCTGCATGCATATCTGCATCTAAAATAGATGTGCAAAATTTTTATATATTTGACCTGCAGAATTTTCGTAACAATGACAGTTCGTGTTCTTACGTATTATGAAATAGTTATAAGTGAAAGTTGTGAAATTGAAAGAAAACTGTCTTTTTAATTAAAAAATAGAAGAAAATAATTGAATCGTTGCCTGTAAAAACGTTTAAGTCTAAATTAAAATTTAAGTTCAAATAACATATACCACTGTTTCCGATAATCCTTTCCCAAAAATTTATTTATTAACAATATTAGTTTTAATTATTTTATAATTTGGATTATTTAGAATATTTGAATATCTTTATAAACAAATAATCATTACAAAAATAATTTCATTTTCAAAAAAATATCATTCATTTTTATTTGAGTTATAAAAAAAATAATTCATTTTCAAACAAAATGTCAAAATCATCCATTTTTATCTGAGTTTTCAAGTAGTTTTTGTTTTTTTGATTGTGGTAGCACTGTCTCTGTGCAGCGAAATTAGAATTAGAGATATCTTGCAGAATTTTTCTGCATGCAGAATTTACATGTAATTGCTCTCATATAACAACACATGTTCTAATTTCGCTGCATGCAGAATTCTGCACATGTATTTGGACCATTAAGTGTTGTGAACAAAAAAGTCGACAAATGTTTTTAATAAAATGTGTTATGTAGTAGGAATAAAAATATGTGTAACACCAACACATAAAACAATATGCGTTCTAAGGTTCTTGTGAACGCAACATTTTTTTGTTTTGTTTATTTTTATGTTTTTTTTTAAAAGAATTGATAACTATAAATCCTATAACATATTAAAATATGACAAGGTTAAAAGCAAATTTTTTAGAAAAGTTTGCATGAAAAAAGATAGATTTATGTGAAGGCTAGACTCTTAGAGCAAGCCATAGCGTGTCATCATCAAGGAATATCCATAACTAAGACATCACTACTATTGCCAGTGGTATATGATATCTCACGTTAACTCGTATGTCAATAGTGGTTGCTGAAATACGCATGATTGTCACACTCCTAGATCAAAAATACAAAAATTTACAAATCGTTAAAATTTCAAAAACTGATCTTTTCATGGAGCTGAAATTAAACGTGTCTGTACAAACAAGTTTAAACTCAATGCTTCTTCAAAAAATATTAATTATAACTGCAGACATCTTTACCGATTTTGTTGAAGGTTGATCTACTTGACAGAACTCTCCGTTTCTCTGGCTTTTACATCCCATGTAAGGATTTTGCCGTCCGTGCAATCAGTTTCCATTCATCTCGTTCCATCACTAATTGACTCCATGACATGCTACAGCACAAAGACCTTGAATAATGTCATAATTCCAGCGTTATCTGAATCTCCTTCTGCGACGAGTACTATCGCTAGACGTTTCTACATGACCAAACAAACTAATTCGGTTAAATTTAATGAATCCAATTACATCATAGCCTCTAAGTGAGCCTCGTTGTGAGATTTTATGATACGTTCGGCTTCTATACTGGTTTTCAGCAACTTTAATGAATTCTACAATCAGAGATACAGTCAGTGTCCAGCTTTCATTTCAATATATTAGCACTGTTCAAATTAATGCTTTGTTAAGTGTATGTTTACACGATCACGAAAAATGTTTTGATCGTAGAAGTTCTGCCGAGTGTGCGTAGAAAACTCTGTATGAAGCAGATACACTGACTTTATGGTAAACCGTTCGAGTTATTTTCCCCTTGTTTTCAGAGTCAGTCAAGCTTGCTAAAATCGTATTGCAGGAGGGATCGATTTTGATCGTTATGATCAATGTTGATCTACGGGTCTGACTACCCTGCGTACTCCAGTCCCTGCCATTGACATATGAGCTAGCGTGAGATATCACATACCACTGGCAATGGCAGGAGATATCATTAGCCAAGATGATATCTTAGGGTGCTGGCGGACGAACTTTAATTAGTCAACGGCAGCACTTCCAGTCTTAGCTGGGCAGCGTTCCGTAGCAGTACCGCTCATTAGCTCTTCCGAGGAATCGGACCAACACGTAGTTATGTGTGGGCTTTGTGCCTCGATTGAGGTGGTGAGCGGTGCGTCTGGGGTGCGCTGCATCAGCTGGATTATTGGCAAGTTTTGTTTTGTTTTCTGCAAATTTCTCACAATTTGTTTTTCACTCATTATTTTGTTATTATTTCTTCATCTTATCATGAAATATTGGCATATTTCATATTTTGTTGTATGATAGGATTTTTTACTTAGTTATCCATTTTAAAATAAAACATAAAAAAATAAAATAAAACCCTTTTGATATATATATGGCAGTACAAACGAAAAAAAATAAGTCTGCAAGTGGTAAAGCAAATTTGCGCAATCCACCCGCCCATAAAGCGGCACGTCCACGGAATTTGCAGGGACAAAACATATATGATTCAATAAAAAACTTTAAAATACATGTTCAAAACATCTGCGGATTAAACGCTAACCATGACCACGTGCAACATCATCTTGAGCACGACAAACCGAACATTCTATTCCTTACAGAAACACAAGTTTCTGAAAATTTTCTCTTTATAGAATCGCTTAATTCCAAATACAGGCTCGAATCAGCTTTCAAACTCCATCAGGGCGTATGCGCATTCATTCATGAGAGTGTTGCGTACACGCGCTTTCCAAATTTTGAACTACACGGTGACGGCTTCAATACAATGGTCTTAAAGATTTGTCTTCCAGAAATGACTTTTTTTACAATAGCTTTATACCGGTCCCCCAACAAACGTAACCCAAACTTTTTTAATTTTCTGACAAAAATTGTGGACGAGATTAGAGCAAAGTCCCCTAATTGTGAAGTTATCGTTACCGGTGACTTCAACGTCCACAACAAATCATGGTTGGAATTCTCCAAATCGACCGACGATGTTGACAATAGTGGAAAACTGGCAGAAATTTTTGCCGCATCTCAGGGCCTATTCCAAATTGTTAAAAGCCCGACTTTCACTCCCCGTAATGGCGGTGATAATAGTTTTCTTTTAGATCTCTATCTTACCACAATGCCAGATATTACGAGTGTCGATGTCGCGAAAGGTAGTATTGCAAATTCTGATCATTATTTAATTTCATCAGTTATCAAAACTGATTTACTTAAAACTGCAGCTCCCAAACCCCGTAAAATATTTCACTACTCAAAAATGGATAAGAGTGGTCTTCAAAATTTTTTCCATGGTTTCCCTTTCGACCGTCATTGTTTTTATACTGACAATGTAAATGTTTCTGCTCAAAACTTTACAGAAACCATCCAATTTGCTATCAATAAATTTGTCCCTTTCTCCATAGTAAAACCCAAACAAAAATACTTGTATTCGAAAGCTGCCAAAACGGCACTTAGAAACAAACGTAGATCATTTAATATTTGGATTCATAACAAAACTCCCACTAATCGATCCCAATATCTAAAGGCCAACAAAATATCTAACCAGATTATCTCAAACGAAAAGTCTGAAATTGACAAAGCGAAAGCCTCAAAACTTACGTCTATGTCTGTTTCTGACAAGAGTTTTTACAGTGCCATTAATTCTTTAAATTCTGGTACAAAATTTTCTATTCCCCCTATTATTGATGGTGATTTAATCGTCAATGATCCCGCAAGAAAAGCTAACTTGTTCGCTGAACGCTTTGCTCTGAACTCTACTGTTTTGGAAACTCCTAAAGAAATACCCCAAATCCAGTCTTCAGGAGTTAATATGAATGAACTTCACTTCAAACCCAAAATAGTCGCTAAACTTTTAAAGGGGTTAAACATCAACAAAGCCGCAGGAATGGACAATATTCCACCCATTATTTTAAAAACCTTTTCCAAAGAACTTGCACCAACTTTAACTAAAATATTCTACCAATCCTACAAATCTGGTATATTTCCCTCGTGCTGGAAGTTGGCAAATGTCCAGCCCGTCCCCAAAAAGGGACCAAAATCCGATATATCAAATTATAGGCTAATAGCTTTACTATCGGTCCTATCCAAAGTCTACGAGCATTATATTAATACACATATTTCAAAATTTCTGGAAGAAAATCATTTAATATCCGACAGCCAATACGGTTTTCGAAACAAAAGATCAACTACCGATCTATTAAACTATGTAGCGCATTGTTGGAACAGCATACTTGATAAAGGTGGTGAAACATACATTATCGCTTTAGACATCTCCAAGGCATTCGATCGAGTCTGGCGTGCCAACTTAATCAACAAGCTCGTTGCGTACGGTTTTCATCCCAATGTTGTGAAGCTGATTCAAAATTTTCTATCCAACCGATACATTTCGGTAACCTTAGACGGATTTTCTTCTGAGTCTAAACTAATTAACGCTGGTGTACCCCAAGGCTCAGTATTGTCCCCAACCCTATTTTTGATTTATATCAACGAATTGTTGAAAATCACCAGCAACCCAATAAATAGTTTTGCAGATGATAGTACTCTGCACAAGTCGTTCGAGCCCCTTCCTTCAAAAGGTAAAATGCACGAACGAATTTATCCTGCCCGGAGAGACGCTGCCATAAACGTGAACAAAGACCTAAATAAAGTCGCCGACTGGGGTGACCAAAACCTTGTCAATTTCAACTCTACCAAAACACAGCTGTTGATTGTTTCCAGATTAAAGACTGAGTTCCCCAAAGATATTTTATTTAGTATGTGTGATGAACCAATAGGTGAATGTAAAAACATTCGTTTATTGGGTGTCACAGTTTCAACTGACCTATTCTGGAACGATCATGTAATGGCGATGGCAAAAAGCGCGTCTAAAAAACTCGGCTTCCTAAATAGATGCAAAAAATTTTTCACTCCATACCAATTGCTCCATGTTTATAAGTCCTATATTCGTCCCTGTATGGAGTACTGCTGTCAAGTTTGGGGTGCTGCCTCTGTTTCCATCTTGGCCCTCTTGGACTCTGTTCAAAAGCGAACTTCAAAAGCGAAAGCGAAGCGAAGCAAAACTTATTCTTACCCCCGTTCCACTCGGCAATCGGCTGCCGCAACCGGTGAAACGGTAAAGATCCCGCGCTGTCATACTGGCAGATCGCAGAGAGACTTCTTTGTCCGAACTGCGTACAAATGGAATAGTTTGCCGGAACACTTAGTCCCAGGTGGCTTCAACCCACAGATGTTTAAAAAAAGCGTTAATCTACACCTTAGAACGCCAGTTGTTGTGGGACCCAGGTCTAGACCTAGGTCTTAAAAGGTATTTATGTGTTGTTGTGACACATATTCTAAACCCTATTACACAACACATTTTATTAAAAAAAAAAAAAAAAGTATTTTGTTTAATAATGGTTCTGGTAAACCAAGGTATATATAGCATCCTCCGTTATCCGTTTGGATTTTCAACTATAAAAAAACTATGAGGTAATGTTTATAATGTGAGGTTATTTTTCATACAACTTTTTTTCATCAGTCAAACGGCTTGCTAAGCATAACTTTCATAAATGCGTGGCCGATACTAACCAACTAAGCCCATGCATAGTGATGTGATAGAATACAAATTTCAATAAAATTAGGAAAAATATCGAAAACCTTTTGAATTCGGAGGTTTAAAAATGTTTTAAAAGTGGCGATGACATGAAATGAAAAAAAAATACGAAAGCTCGATAAACTTGTCTTTATATCAACTGATCGCAAAACTTATGATTTGTAGCAATTGCTCTTAGTTTAAAGCTTCTCCTCATGTACTACCCATTTATGTGGGTAGTAGAAACAAAATTCTTAACCTTATGTCATCGAATCTTAACTGTTAACAATGCATTTGTTTAAAGTGATATTAATATAAACGTTTCAATTAAACACACCAACTGTATAATTAATCTGTAAATTTGCCGCTTACTTACTATAAGTCATGCAATTAAAAATAGAAATAAATATTTATTTCAAATATATATGTACTACAGTATCGGCTGTCGTTTTAAAAATTAAAAAATCGCATTCAAGAATCATTAGAAATGCTAAAAATATAATAACATCCTAGAACGATAAGTTCAGCCCAATGACAAAAATAGATTTTTATATAAGACAAAATAAAATCAATTCATGATATTTGTGATATCTATAAAGATATTGAAATATTAAATATAGAAAAAAAAATGATTGGCATATGGCGTTATTTTTATATTTTTACATCATTGTTGAAATTTTAAAAGCTTATCATATATTGTACATAATTTTGATACCGTATAATTTTCATATTTTTCATAATCAGTAATCAAGTCCCAGTGCTAATTTTTCCATTGAAATGATTAAATATATCGCAACCGATTCCTTGAATTATTTATCCAGTTCGTTTATCAAAACTGAATGTAAACAGACGTCTATGATGTTTACGTTGTGCTTTTCACTATCAAGCCGATATTTTTCAAATGAAAGATCTGAGTTTGACGAATTTGAAGGAAATTATTGGTTGGATTTAGTAGGATTAACATGAATATGCTGATCGTCCAATGAATTTAACAAACACATTGGTATACCCACAGCAAGAGCAAGCAAGTAAGCGTAAACTTCATATTTGTCTATTTCAGTTCTTTTACTGACGGTTGTGTGGAGTTGGACACCAAGAAGTCTCTATTATTTCAGCAGTATATTTATGTCACATGTGTCAATTTTTTTGGAAGACCAAAGTTGTTTATGTATATTTTCATCCAATCGGTTTGGATTTAACGTGTGGGTACCTTCAATTCTAATAGCTTTTAAGAGTTTGATATGCTAAATACATTTTTAACTGCTTCATTCGAAAAAATGTAGACCAGGGCCAAACCGATATTAAATAACGGAAATTATAAAAAATTTAGGGAAAATTATAAGTAAATTAAGGAAAATCAACTCAACTCGGTCAAAGCGCCCGAAAGGGGGTAGTAGTAGTTAAATATACGTTTTGAGGGTTTGATGCTGGTTTTTCACGGTTCATGGCTGAAATGTGCATTCTATCTAAATATGTTTTTCAATATAACCTCAAATTTTCGAGATGAACACTAAAAACCGTTTTGATCGTTTTTTATGTTTATCTACAACAAAAAAATTTTTTATGAATCTTTTTTAAAACGTTCTTTTGGTGTTTTGAATATTTTGTAATTTTTTCAAAGCAAAATATTTATTTTTTGATTTTATACGAATTTAAATTTAAAAAAAAAGTATAATTTTCAATCGAAAAAGTTTTTATGAAATTTTCAAATTTTAACCATTTCAGCGCTCATTTTTCTTCCTTGAAACCTCGACTTTGAAATGGTATAAACAAAATATATTGTTCGTATGGAAAAATATTGGAAAACACCAAAAAAACCTCTTTCATAATCGATGTTTAAGCTTATCTTGAGAATTTTTTATTTTTTATTGCAATTAAGTTTTGAAATTGATTTCATTTTTTTCGATAGAATGCATATTTTAGCCACAAATCGTAAAAAACCATCATCAAAACCTGAAAACGTTTATTTAGCTACCCCACCCCGTTTCTGGAACTGTGACCGAGTTGAGTTGATTTTCCTTAATTTACTTATAATTTTTCCAGAATTTTTCAACCATCCAAATACTGCTAAGAATTTTTTCTGTTTCAAAACTGATTGACCCTGGTCTATAATTTTGAGTATTAATTAATAACTCGATATAATCCACGAGGTCTTTCTATTCTCGGGTCATTTTGATAAACCGACATGAAACAAGGCAACCAAAAAATAATGAAAATGTACAATAATTTTTTTAACTCACTAAAATTAATTATTCAAAGTTTCCGTTTGTTTTTTATGTTTGTTTTTATTACCTTCATTAAAAAATTTAGCGAAACTGTGGCGGTTATTTTACAGTTTTACTTTTGCTGAAATTTTGAGAGACTGAGAAAATAACTACCAGATTTTCGTCTTAAAAATTCGCAAAGCAACTATTTTAAAACATTAATTTTTTTGCACACATTGAGCGTTGATTGATAGCTTTTTTCCCAAGGATTCATAATCAACTGAAAGCCATCATTCTCCATTTCTTCTAAAATGTATCTAAGCCTCCACTTGATGTAAATGGCTTTAAACCGACATTATCATCTTTTGATGTAACGAACAATATTTTTTCGATGTAACATTTTTTTTAAATAACCCAAAATCTTCAACAGCGAAACTTGGTCAGGGGTGTAGAAACTAGCCAAAATAATTTGAGCTAATTCTGCGAATATTATTGTCCTGCCTCCGAAACACACCAGATGCTTGTTCACATTTTAATCTTTGATATACTAAAAGTTGTCTTTTATCAAAACTTTTGAACCAACCATGGCTTGTAGAAAATAACTTTTTAGCTGACGAAGTAGAAAGTAGAGAATCGGCGCATATACTTTTAAAGTTATTTTACATCGGTCTGAAAGACTTAAGTATTACAGTCTCCAGCCAAATATCAAACACTTTTTACACCCTTTTTGGCATTTTTTGACGTTTTAGGTCATAACGATTCTAACAAGCAAAATAATGCCTGTCTGTCTGCCTTCGTTCACAACCGACGACTACTATAGAAAACAACTGAAGCGATTTAAAAAATGTTTGTTTCTAAAAAAAAGGTTTTGTGAATGGTAAGAACCGTTAGGATGGGTTCGATTACTGTACTGGAAATTTGACAAAAATAAAACATTAGGTGTGTCAATAGAAAATTGCATTGCAAAGTAACATATACCAAACACAAAATACCTTCCTGCTGCAACAAATTTTTGCACTATTTCACATTACCACAATATACCTCAGAACGCGTGTTGAATTGTGGGTCCTAGGTCTTAAAAGATAACTATGTGTTGTGACAGATATTGTAATTCCTATAACACAACTCTTTTTATCAGAGTTTACAATTTTATTTTATTCGAGCAGTCATTTTACTTCTCAAAATAGTATTCATAAATTAAAATGTTTATAATTTCAATATCGTTCGTTCTCGAAGAGCGAAATATTTAGTTTTTCGAGTTCACTCCTTTAGAGTTTTTTTTTAAGTTATTTTTTTTTTTCTTTCATTTCGTTTGCAAAATTTGAAAATTAGTACCTTTCGTCCTTTTTGTTTATACTGCATATTTCTAAAACAATACTTGCAAAATTGAACAAAACATTCACAAAACTTATTAATGTTTTACGTTGGAAGAAGCAATTTTGAAGTAAAAATTAAATGTAAGTATTTAAAATAAAATATTTATTTCAATATAGGTGTAAGAACGATATTTTATTATTTTTACTCCTGTGTGGGAGTGTTACATTTTTTTTAAGTTACTCACTCTAAAAGAACGGAGTAAAAATGTGATATAAGAATCGTTTCAAACTCTGCTTTTTATCTAAGAAAAAATATATACATATATACAAATTGGAGTATCCCCGTTCTTTGGGTCCCGGTTTTTATAACGAACCCCGTTGGTGAGAGTAAAACGTTTTTTTCCCCCTAAACTATAAATCCAACGGATTTAAAATTTGAGATGCGTATAAAACAAGATAAAGGGTTAAAAATAAATAAATTTGGTTTCATTTGTTTTACTGGGCTACGATGTGAGGTATTTGAGAAAATACATTTTTTTCTCCAGTCAAGTAAGGTATAAAAGGGCTTCACTTCAATATTCTTAAAAATGTATTTTAAAATTATACAAAAAAAATGTGGGGCAGTTTTTGTATTTTCCTCGATTAGACTTTGAACCTAATTGATCCAAAATCTTAAAAAGTATTCAATAACAACACCGAAAATTGATGAAAATGTTGTAAAATTTAATGCATTAAAATAATAAGTAAAATTTCTTCTTCCCCAAGCATATTTTGTAGTCAAACCTGGCGTCCGGTGAGGTGGCTCATGTTAAATCGTATGTCAACAGCATTGACTGGTTGTCACACCAAATCAAAAACATATAAAAATAAGTTTGCGGGCGAATTATAAAATTTATACAGTCCATGACTGAAGGATGATTTGTTCTTATTTGTTCGTACAAGTCTTGAAAGAAGTTTTGGAACAATTGTATTTACAGTTAAGGGACAGACAAAAATTATTTCATATTTTGTTAATGGAATGTTCTGGACTAAAAATGTTTGATTTTTCTAAATTGTACAGCATTTAGTATTTAAACAGGTATTTTAGGCAGAATAAAATTATAAACGAAATGTTGTACCGTGCATATAAAATCGTGTAAATAGAAGTTATTTTTAAATTTAATTGTGAATACAGTTTTAAGTGTTATTTAAGAGATATTTTGTGTATTTTTTTCGACGCTGTGTTCATACTGGAAATTTCTACAATAAACCGTTGGAGTTTATGAAGCTGTTGAAAGAATATTCTAGTTAGGAATATTGCTTATTGTATTGTTTTCCTGTTGTTGTGGAACAATTAAGGAGTTGAACTTAATAAACGTGGTGTTTTTGCTTACTAATCTGTAATCGAATCAGGGAAGAGATTTGGAAATTGGATTTATCGAATTGAGAGTTAGGCCAATTCGAAGTAAGGTTGAAAAACGTAACAATGTATTATAGGAAAAATTACCATTTGTTTTAATGAAAAATGTTATCGACAACACCCTGTTGCAATGATGTTAAAAAATTATTTAATTTTGAAATAGTTGAAACTGTATCAAAAAAGGCCCCATTTATATAAACATTAAATGGCATTGGACTCAAACTTAGGCTAAGTATAAAATTTATTTTAAACTAATAATAAAAGTGTAAACAATTAGGGACCCTATATTTTTTTAGCAAACATGATATATTTCATTTTATCTAATTTATCTCATTACCATAATATTTATTTAACCATTAATTTAAAATGTTAGTTCAGTTAGTTATCACCATAATCTCACAACAACTTTATTTAAATTTCGTATAAAATTATAAACGATATAATTTTAAATTGACTTATGGAGATCATATATACTGCTTACAATATAATTGGGGTCAATTAAAAGTGATGCAATATTTTAGATTTTCAATTAAGAATTTAAATAAATTACGAAGATGAATACCATACCACTTCAATTCAATGCATTTACTTTTTTGTAATAAAAAGTAGCAGAGTCATATTTCTTTCTTGATACAGGAGTGGCGAGACTACAAGAGCTATTGTGCTAAACGGCAAAAAACTGTTAAAAACTTCCTCAAACTTATGTGACCATTCATTTATCGAATACATTATTCGACATCGCTATGAGCTTAATAATTCATATTCCCATTCGATATTACGAACAGGATATTTGGTTTTGTCTGAGCGGTCTTTTTAATCGCCGGTTGCGTGAAAGGATTTAAAGCATTCTAAGCAGGGTTTGCCAGACTTTGAAACAGGGCCAAACACTGGTTCATTAATGGCTAACAGTACTTGGCTATTGTTATTGGGCCAGAGCTGCAACCATACATTTTCCAATTTACGTAATTTAAAATGTCGGCTTAAATTCACTTTAAATTCATTATCCATTTTAGAAACATATAGGTTAAGAAATTTCACCGATAATTTAGCTATCGCTTCTCGGCTAAAAGACTATGATAATATTGGTATAAGTTTTAAATTTTTTTTTTCATTAGACATTTTTTATTTTATTTGTATTTAATTTATTTAGATTTATACATATGATAATATTTTATATTTTTAAATGGGCCAGTCTTGTCTTGGTTGCCAGTACTCGGGCATTGCTGTAATACTCATCATTTGTATTATTCCGTTAATGGTCCAGTTGTACAACTTTGTTTATTTTTTTGAATAAATGAATGAGTTATTGTTAGGTTATCAGTACTGGGTCATTGTTGTATTTCTGTTCCCATTATTAGACCAGTTGTACAATCTTACTTGGGCTATTGCTTTATTTTCTCTGGCTCTTGAATGGTAGCCATTTATTATCCAAAGTTATCATCCTGTAAAATTATGTTAATGTCCCAGTCATGGATGCAAGCTCTCTCGGCCATTACTGGATTACTGGTCGCTAGTAATGGACCATTATTGGATCAGTCGTACAACCTTGTATGGAATTTGAACTTTAAGAACGAACTTTGTTGTACCGGCCTAGTTAATAATGCATGAAGTGCTGTAAAAAGACGTTAAAAAAAACAACATAAAAGAATAAAATAGAGATCGAACAACAAAATTAAAGTTAAAATAAAGAATAAAATTATAAAAAAAAAATACATTTTCATTGAAAACGAACTAAAACAAAAATAGTACATTATGCTACAAGAGATGAAAACACTGCTTTTTCGTAAGTGAACATTTGTTCACGAGACGCGTTAGCGTCGAATGGAACTACTTCACGAACGTAAATCGTTTTCATCTCGCGTAGGAAATGCAATTTTTTCTATGAAGTAAATGTATAAACGATATTTATTAGAAATTATTAAATTAGAAATCGACAACAAATTATTCAAAATTCATGTTCTAGTATTTCAAGTTTGCTTTGTTTTAAAAACTTTGTAAAATTACATGAAAATACCATATAGCAACTACAATTTGTTATTTAGCGAAAATGATTTTACACTAGTGGAAAAAAAAAACATTTTCATAGGGGATTAAACCGGAATGAATAAATATACTTTTCATCTGCTATCGTAGAAAAATAAATTTTTTATGGTTTCAAAAATTCAATTCACACATCAGATTACTATTTGATTAGACTTTATTTTAGCAAATCTTCCTTCGCAATTTTTAATAAAAAAAGTGGGTGGGGTAGTTTATATAAATCAATATACTCATTCAATATGCATTTTGCCTGACATTGTTTAATATTGATTACTACTCCGTTTTTTTATAAAAATTGGCTTTAAAAAAAACTAACCAAGTTAATATGATGTGTAAACTTAATTTGGTGAACAAGGTTTAATTCTTAACAATTTATTTTTTACTTTTTAGTTCATTTTAAATGAAAGTGTTAATTAAATTTTTTTTCTTTTTTATCATTGAATATTTTAGCATCACTTTATTATTATTCGATCAAAATTTTAATTTTCTTATTATTTTTCCCATTCATAACATTTTTATAGCATATGCAGTTTTTTTGAGTCATAGAGATTGTGTTTTTCGACTAATCTCCAATGACGTTTTTCTATCTCTGCCTTGATGTGGGTTTGTGGTACTATGAGCTTTTTTTGTGCTGCATATACTACCTATAAGAACGTGGGCTGTCAACAAGGGTCTCTTACCTGTATTAATTTCAATTCACTCAATTTTATGGACGAGTTTCACTTCACTTGAAGACTTAGTTTTATTTGGGTGTTCAGCCCTTAGTTTTTCAATTTTTTTAAACTATATTGCTTGACTATCAGTTAATTGGAAAACCGGTGTGTTAATGATTATTAATGTTTTACTTAAAAATACTTTAACCTAGATAGGAGTCGGTCCCAGGTCCTCCGAGTACGAAGTTCAGAGTACTAACCACTAGTTCGCTCAACACACACATTAGTTTTATTACAACACCGAAAATTTCGATATACAAACATTTGTTTGATTCACATGTAAATGTGGAACAATTTGACTACTTTTTAGATTATGGCAGATAACGATAGGCAGAGAGGCAACCTAGAAACTTCTTGGATTGTACTATTCCCTCTCGGTCTCTCTAAAATTTAACGAAAACCTGTTCCTGTTCCCATGTTTAGGTTATGCTTTTGAGCAAAGTCTTGACCACTTCGAAGCATGGTTCTGGTCCAATAAACTTTTTATTGGTACCTTGCTTTGCTAAAGCGTCGACAATAACATTTCCTTGTGTCCCCGAGTGGCTGGGTGCCCACACAAGTGTGACACTATTATTGCACAAAACTTTTTTTTAATTTTGGTAACATTCCTTCCAATGCTAGTTTTAAATCAAAGCGTGTAGATTTAGTGCTATATGTGCTGCTTGGCTGTCAGAGATAATATATATTTCAATATTTTGGTATTTTCTTTCAGCACATGCAAGTGCGCAATTGCTAATGCAAAAATTTCAGCTTGAAATGTTGTTGTTGTGATGCCCAATTCAACCGTCCGTTTTGGTCTATGCATCAGACACTCCTGCTGCTATGCCCACATTGGTTCGTGAACCATCTCTGTACCAGATGCTGGCGTTTTGTGGCAGTGATCATACGTAGCTTTCAATACGATCTCTGATCAATATCTGGACATCAAAGTGTCTGTCTTAATCTATTGTTTTTGTCATACAATCCGAAATATGGTACGTATATGCATTCCAGTTTGTAATTCAGCAAGGATTTTATGGTGCCCTGCTAGATTGCCTTTCTTAAACGCTTCTGTAAACTGCAGGTTATGAGTGCTCAACATCGCTACAGATTTTAGATCTAGGTGGAATGAACAAAGCTTTAGAAGAACCTTCATTGCTGACCTTAGAGTAGTTTTGAATGCATCCGTGGCACTAATACACATAAGGCTTGGTATTTTTGGAAATATATTTTGAGCAGCTATTTGATGCGTTTAAGCCACCAAACTAAAGTTGCATATATTAGAATTGGTTTTATAATGCTTTGGTGCAAGCAGACCCAAGTTTTCTCAAACAAGTTTTTTGCCGGTGAAGAAAACTTTGTTTGCCTTGTCCGAGATGTATTTCAGATGTGAGTATCTAATCTCTTTCGACGTTTGTATGAGATCGCCGTGAAGAAGAAGAGAAATGAAATTATAAATTTCTCCTGTTTGTGAATACGACAATACTTATTTGTTAACGATAGTTCTAACATGTTGGACCATTTTGATTACAAGGTTAGGTTAAGGGTTGTCAGGAGTTCGACCAGCGAAAGTAGAGTTATGGTTTCATCTGGCCATGAATGCAGTGTTAAAGCCAGAAACATTTAACTTGTTTAGAAGATGGTCAGCTACACTTAGCCGAAACAGTGGAGAGTCCCTTCCCGTACCGACAGTCTCTAGATCCAGTTACAGTCACTGAAGAATTTCAATGATAGTATTCAAGCGGATATTATCCATGGTTCCTTGTATGTCCATAAATATACATACAAGTGCCTTCTTGTTTTTAAAGCTGCTTTCAATTTTTTCACCATTTTGTGCATCGTCTTTGCAGCAGATTTCCCTATATGAAAGGTGTTCTGGCTAGAGTTGAGAGGGTTTTGTTTAAGACAGATGTGACGGATGTGCTAGTTTAACTCCTTTTCTATTATTTTTAATAGAAAAGGTGTCAGACTTTTCGGTCTGTATAATTCGCTTCATTTGGTTTTTTACTTGGGCTTGAGTATAAAAACGATTTTAGCTTCCCTCTACATCTGAGGAATTTTGGTAAGGTGGAAGCTTGCTTTAAACGGAATGAGTTATGGAAGGATGGTTCTCAAACCCTTTTTCAGAAAAATTGGAAAAATTCCATCATTCCTTGGAGATTTATACGGACCGAAGGAATCTATAGCCATCTAGCTTTGTTGAGAATGCAGATTGTGTTGTCTAACTGATCTGCAATACTTTTGTTGCAGGATCTAGAAGACGTATGTCTTCGTTGGTTGAGTGCTCACTTTTATTGAGTCCGCGAGGTGGGGTTTGAACTAATGTATCTAGAATTACATTGCAGCTAGTAGTGTACGTACCATTTGGTTTGCAGGTTGAGCCTAGGGGGTTCGTGTGATCAGACGACATCAATTTTTGGCCGGCAGACTATCATCGTGATTGCCTGAGTTCTTCATTATAATTGGTTAGAGTCACTCGGTACTCTTGCCAATTATCTGTTCTTTTTGCTCTGCTAAAGAGCTTACGAACTTTGTTCCTTTCCTATCCAAGTCACAATTCCACATGGGTACAACTCTACATCTTTTGAATTGAGTTATTGTAGTGTTAAGGTTGTATACTTCAGTGGTAGTTTCTTGTAAATTGTTTGCTGCAAAGCTACAATGTGGAGGTGATTCGCAACTATTTACATGATTCTAAAGATATGTTGTGTAGAGCTCCCAGCTGTGTTTTCTGGAGTTTCTTCAATCTTCAAAACAAACAAACAAACTTCAAAAAATAATAGCAAAACCCGTATAACAAAATAAATTTTTTTTAATAGAGAAGATGATTTTTCGGGTTCCGTACTTTGAAAAAATAAAAGCGGTACCCTATTGGTTAGACTTCGGTGTCCGCCCGAATTTCTACATAATCGATTTTCTCACAAACTATAAGTGCTATCAGCTTCAAATTTTACAGTGATAAAATGTATTTGTCCACGCCTACTGAAAAAAATTGAAAAAGGAGATAGTAAAACAAAAGTTTTTTTCTATGATAGCAGATGAAAAGTCTATTTTCAAGCAGGCTTAATCCCCTGTGAAAATATGTGGTTTTCCTCTGGTGTAAAAAGAATAACAAACTTATGAAAAAAGTTTACAGTCTTTTTAAACAAAGCCACCATGAAAAACTAGAATATGAATTTTGAATGTTATTTTGTTGATTTCTAATTTAATCATTTCTAATAAATATCGTTTATATATTTACTATTATAGAAAAATTTGTGTTTCCTAAGCGAGATAAAAATAGTTTACGTTTATGAAATTGCCCCACTCGACGCTAACGCGTTTCGTGAACAAATATTCACTCACGAAAAAACAGCGTTTTACATACATCTCTTGTAGCAAAATGTACTACTTTTTTAAGGAATCGAGTTTGATTTAGAAAAATCGAAAAAGATTAAAATATTTCAAAAAAAAAAATTCAATAAATTATCGACTGCTTAGTTTTTGAGTTATTACAAAAAACGTGAGTTTTTTCCTGCCCCTCCCCCCGTTCTTAAATTCAAACATTATAAAAGAAATATTTTTGAAAAAGTCACGGTTATAGGAAATGTTGTAAAGAGTGAATAAAAACTATAGCAGTTGGCTTATTATTTAAAATGTTATTTAGAGGGAGGTTGGGAGTGGAGAGTTTGAAAAAAAAAATGTTTTTTACCTCGTTAAGTGAGCTGTCATGTGAAAGGTGAATTTTTTCTAGCCCAAAACAACTTTTGTTTTAATTTGCGAAGGCGCCGTTTTTGATTTATTTCTAAAATTGTGTTTTTGAGAACTATTTTCGTAGAATATTATATTGCGGAAACCTTAACGGGCCAGTTTTTTTAGTTTATCTCGTTGTGTGTAAACAAAAATACATAAAAAACATTTTGTGTAAGGTAGATTTAATTTGAGTATTAGATATTATCGTAAACAGTAAAAAGTAAATTGTAGATAGCAAATAATAAATAGTAAATAGTAAATAGTACATAGTAAATAGTAAATAGTAAATAGTAAATAGTAAATAGTAAATAGTAAATAGTAAATAGTAAATAGTAAATAGTAAATAGTAAATAGTAAATAGTAAATAGTAAATAGTAAATAGTAAATAGTAAATAGTAAATAGTAAACAGTAAATAGTAAATAGTAAATAGTAAAGATTAAAGAGTAAATAATAAATAATAAATAGTAAATACAAAATAGTAAACAGTAAATAGTAAATACTAAATAGTAAATAGTGAATAGTATATAGTAAATAGTGAATAGTAAATACTAAATCGTAGATAGCAAATAGTAAATATGTAGTAAATAGTAAATAGCAAATAGTAAATAATAAATAGTAAATACTAAATCGTAGATGATAAATAGTAAATATGTAGAAAAAGTAAACAGCTAATAGTAAATAGTGACTAGTAAATACTTAATCGTAGAAAGTAAATATTAAATATGTAGTAAATAGCAAAAATAAATAGTAAATAATAAATAGTAAATAGCAAATAGTAAATAGTAAGTAGTAAGTAGTAAATAATAAATCATAAAAAGTAAATAATAAATAGTAAATAGTAAGTATTAAATAGTAAATACCACATATGGTAAATATTGAATAGAAAATATTTTTTTTTGTAAATTTGTGCTTATATGTTGTTTTTTGTATGAATAGTATATAGTAAATAGTGAATAGTAAATACTAAATCGTAGATAGCAAATATTAAATATTTAGTAAATAGTAAATAGCAAAAAGTAAATAGTAAACAGTAAATAGTAAATAATAAATAGTAAATAGAAAATAGAAAATAGTAAATCATAAAAAGTAAATAGTAAATATTAAATAGTAAATAGCAAATAGTAAATAGTAAATAATAAATCATAAAAAGTAAACAATAAATAGTAAATAGTGAATAGTAAGTATTAAATAGTAAATACAAATAGTAAATAGTAAATACCAAATATGGTAAATAGTGAATAGAAAATATCTTTTTTTTTGTAAATATGTGCTTATGTGTTGATTTTTGTATGAAATTTTTTTTATCAAAAGCCAAAATGGGTCACAAATTTTTGGAGAACATTTTGCTCTTGTTTTATCGAGCTTAATAATACAAAATCTAAATTTAGACGGTTTCCCACTTATTATAGTCGTCTCCTCAGAATGCTTGTTGTTGTGGGACCTGGGTCTTAAAAGAAATCTATGTTTTGTGACACATATTGTAATTCCTATTACACAACACTTTTTATTTAAAAAACCTGTCGTAGTAGCATATGCTTTATGTAATATTTCCTTTAGTTTTATAAGAACGATACGGATAAGAAAAATACCAACCAATTTAACAAAATACATCAATTTCTTGCTCCAATGAAACAATATAATTATTGCTTCAACGAAACCCTCTTATATTATATAATTTTGAACAGAAACAAGATTATTGTTGTCTTACTTGTAATTAAAATAATCAATTTTTTTGAATAATTTTCAATTATGATGACTTTACAAAAAATACATTTAAGTAATAGTTCTTATAAATAGTTTCGAATTAATCAGAAATCAATTGGATAATAATCTTATTGATTTTTTTCAACTATGTGTGCATTAGTTACTCAGAATTTGTCCTCGGTTCAGCAATAAAATTTTCTTGATTATATTTATCTTTTTACAAATAAGAATAAATTAGATAAATAAAATCAACGTTATTTTATCTTTTTGATACAATTTACAAAGTACAAAAAATAGGGAGTCCTCCTATTTAGATGTTTTGAACTCTATAAACTTTTTATTAAGTTAAAAATGGCTAACTTTAATTTGTTTGTTCTAATAGCCACAATTTAAATTTGTTATAGTTTCTAACTACTTAATTTATTTATTTTAAAAACTAAACCGGTGCAAAAGTTTTTTTTGCATGTAATCACTGTGGCTCTTATCTCGTTAAATTATTTAATAATTTTACAGATAGTTATTGTAAGTAATTAAGCAAGAATTACTTAGTAGTTTTATTTTATTTATCTTAAAGATACACACTTACATTAAACCAAATTAAATATGTTGAATGTGTATGAATGTCGAGGTCGGACAGAAAAACAACAACAAAAATTCAGTGAAGGTGTGACTAAAATAATTTGATATAAAACTATTTGTTTCACTATTTTTTTAATAACTTTTAAATAAATAAAAAGAAAGTTATACATTGAAAAATTAAATGTTATAATTTAAACGCGAATGCGATAAAAAAAAATTATAAAGAAAGTTTACTTATACAAATTGAAGTTTGACGTCAATAGTTTTCATTTCGGGCTGGTATCAATTAACCAAGCTTTATTTTGAATTGGATCTAATTTATTTCAATATTTCCTCCTACATGGAGCGGTTTTGTTGATTTGTAATTTTGTTTTATTTTTGATTTATGTGTGACAACAACGCGCTTTCCAGTTCTTGCTATTGACAAATGAGTTAACGTGATATGACACATAAAACTGCAAAAGTACTGCTTACTCGAAGAAACATAAACATAAAAAACAAAAATTTGCGTCCATCAACACCTTAAACAAATGTTGCTTTCGAAATTAGGTCTTAAAAGGTTCATGTGTGTTGTGACACCAATTGTTCATTGTTGATTGTAAATCAATTGTTCTAATATTGTGCGCTAATAGGCTATTGTACTGAATTGCAAAACTTGTTATTCCCAATAGAAAATTTAACGGATTAATTTATTTTTTTACGGTAAATTGTGCTATATTGTGTGTATTGTGCAGCTTTATACAAATATCTTCACACTTTCTTCGTGTGATAAGCAGCTTTTCATATTTTGAATACCGCCAGTTTTCATCATCATATTGCCACGATTCTACTGCAGAATCGCAACGAAATACGAAGAAAAACCTCAATTTACCCTATATAAAATTTGAATAGCAAAACTAAAATCATTTATATCGCTGTCATCAAACACGTGTTACTAATTTCAAGAACAAAACGGTTGATACAACAACCACAATTTTTTTTTCCTTTCAAGGAATTCCTTAAACGAACAATAATCAAAACAATCTACAAACAATAGCACGTAACTGTTTTTTTCATCTAAGCAATCATAATCTGAAAAATACTAAACACTTTGTTCTCTATTTTATAAGCAATCATTTTTTTAATAACGAATCAGTTTTAATTTTAGATCGGTGGTTCGTTTTGAGGGTCGGGCTCACTAGTAAACAGTAGCAGTAGGACACAGCGTCAAAAATGATACCAAAATATTCATATTCAATAAGACTTATATTTACACTATTTTTTGTACACCATACAGCATTCTGGTTGCATTATATCGCTGTTAACAATATCGTTTTATCAATATCTCGTCAATATTTCGTTCTGCAACAGGAATTTCTTAATTACTTTTTTGATTAACATATGAGTTAGCGTGAGATATCACATACCACTAGCAATATAGCATTGGGATATCACTAATCGCAAAGTGGTATCTTATAGCCTATAGGGGTGCTAGTGGATGAATTATATTCAGACAACGCTTAGATATAGAATATTCATTAATTCTGCAACAATTCTTAGTTATAGAATATTCATTGATGGTGGAACCTTATTGCTTGCTCGAAAAACCGACCCTTCCTATAACTTTATATCTATCTATTTTTCTAAATCAAACTCGATTCCTTAAAAAAAACTTTTGTTTTACTATCTCCTTATCTATGTCTAAAAAATACAGATAAAAACAGATTTTTGTTTTCAGTAGACGTGCACAAATACATTTTATAACTGTTGAAAATTTCAAGTTGATAGCAGTTATAAGTTTGTGAGAAATTCGGACGGACACCGAAGTCTCAACAATAGGGCACCGTTTATACTTTTGCAAAGTACGGAACTCTAAAAAACATAAAGCAATTTTTCTTCCACCTCAAAACGCAGGTTGTTGTCTGATCTAGATCTTAAAAAGTTTGTATGTGTTGTTGTAACACGTATTGTAATTCAACTACACAATACATTTTATTAAAAAAAATAAATTTCTATGCCATTTTACTTCCAAATATTGAAAATTATTATTGTTACGATTCTACATAATCGCAATAAAATACAAAACAAAATTGCATTCAACCCCGATTTCTTCTATACAATATTTCAAATCTAAAATCAAGGTCTCAAGGAAAATGGACAAAGCAGAAAATAAAATAATAAAAACAAAACAACTTAAAATAAATTTCATCAGAATTTCTTTGTAAAGAATGGACTTAACTGGCATATTTGAGAAATTTAGAAAAACTGTATATAAGGAATTTTGCAAAATGAAGTTAGTTTTATTTTAGACTGCGATGATATGAAGTTAAATTAAATTAGGCTGCGATAGTGTCAATAGTTTAAGTGGAATGTGATTATGTTAAATGAAAATTAATTGAAAACGAAAAGCTGTATCGTAAACATCAAACCATAAAAGTGGTATCATCGTTTTTCTTAGAATTAATTTATAACACATGTTTGATAACAATGACTTTAATGATTTTAGTTTTGTTATAATAACAATTTCAATTCTGTATCGAGTAAACTGTGATTGAATCTTTGAGATATATAAATTTAGAGAGAACATAACTTTTAAATTGAATGAAGAGAGACATAAAAAAATGTGATAGCTTGTCTGTCATAGTCAATTTTTCTTTTTTTCATTTTGATTTGTTTTTATTTACAACCACAAACCTTTTTACTAAATTATAAATTAAAAACAATTCTAAATTTTAAATGCCAACAAATACAAAAAATGTTTTCTTCATAGTTTTTTTTTTTTTTTTTTTTAATAAAATGTGTTGTGTAGTAGGAATTACAATATGTGTCACAATAACACATAAAAACCTTTTAAGACCAAGGTCCCACAACAACATATGTTCAGAGGTGTTGATGGACGTAAATCTTTCTTTTTTTGTTTATTTAAATTTTTTATTAAAGAATGGATAACTAAACAAAAAATCCTAT
Organism: Diogma glabrata; assembly: GCA_963693315.1. Lineage (NCBI taxonomy): Eukaryota > Metazoa > Arthropoda > Insecta > Diptera > Cylindrotomidae > Diogma > Diogma glabrata. The sequence goes on along the minus strand of OY856187.1, from coordinate 134,444,203 downwards.
CACTGACAAAATATGACATAGGCCAATATTTTATGATATAATAGAGAAAATAAAAGTAAATTAAAAGGTAAATAGCAAATTTTTACAAAAATTTGCTGAAACAAAACAAAAATGTAGTTGCCAATAATCCAGCCGGTTGCATATTCCTTGATCCTGTGACGCACTGTCTTTCTTGAAAATTAAAGCCCACACATAGTTATATGAAGGCTCGTTTCCTCAAGGAAGCAATAGCGTCCCATCATCAAGGATTATTTCACAGCTAAGATTGAGGGTGCTACCGTTGACTGAATACAGTTCATCCGCCACCACCCCTAAGATGTCACCTTGGTTAGTGATATCTCACTGCTATATTGCCAGTGGTATGTGATATCTCACGTTAACTCGTATGTCAATAGCAGGGACTGGAGTACGCGGGGTTGTCACACCCGTAGATCAAAAACAAAAAAAAAATTTTTCAAAACAATAAAAACTGCTCCCTCCATGCGGACATAGTTGTGTTAATTTTTATAAAATAAAATTACGAGAGTAATTTAAATTTATTGTCTTATTTTCAGTGATTATTTAGTCAAATAATTGAGGCCAAGCAATATTTTCTAACGACACAAACAAATATTTAATTTATGTAAATATTCTCAAAGTATGTTATGAAAATTTTCTCTCAAACTTTTTTCATTATTGACAAATTTAATTTTCATTGATAAAATATCAAAAATTATATTTTTGGTTATATTTATAATAAGAACCAAAATGTCATTTCTTTTCTTTTCATTTTATACAGTCGCGGGGAGCGAGAATCTATTATTTTTTTGTGGTGACTGACTGATTTTGGATGACTGGCAGGTGATTATCAATATTAGTTTATGAATTTAATCGATTAAATAAAATTTAATTTCAATTTGTTAAAAGTATCAGTTTCGTACGTGACCCATTGATTCTAATGCAGCGCGATAAATAATCTGAAATAAAAAATAACATTTACACTTTGGCTTGTTACATATGAATAGGAATGAAAAGGGTTGCAAAATAAGTATTAGAAGATGTTGCATCAAGGACTATATTATTATCTAGATAAACAAAGACAACAAGGAAAATTAAAACAGTTCTAAGATATCAACTTGTTTTCAAACCCAGAGCCAGGGGATTACCTTGCTTAATCCGAAGATACCGAGTCACACGTATTAAGTATTCAACTGTTTTATTATTTCACAAAAACAGAAATACAATACAGCAAACAATATTCTTTAACTAGAATATTCCTTCAATAGTTTCATAAACCCCTACGGTTGTTCATAGAAATTTCCAGTATACAGTGTCCAAAATAAAACACGAAATATTTCTATTTAATCAAATTAAAACTTTATTTGTATCTAAATTTCACTTTACTTTTATTTACACGATTTTATGTTTACGATAAAACGTTCCGTTTACAATTATTTCTCTCTAAACTGTCAACACCAGTGTTTCTCAACCGGTGGTCCGCAGAAAAAGTTTTGTGGCTTACGAATTTCTTCATATTTATTACCAGTTACAGTTTTACTCAAATGTGAATACTATTTCACAAATTAAATTTTGTTTTCTACGGGGGAGGTGGTGAATTACATCAACGTCAAATTGTTTACAAAAAAATAAACAACATCAGTTCCATCAAAAGATTATTTTGCAATGCGGGAAATATTATTACTGATAGAAATTCTAGAATTAAGGCTCATAATCTAAATGAACTCCTATTCTTTCATTCGCTGGGGGCTGATATATGGATGCAATGATGTTTTTCATATATTTTAGTTCAATTGTTAAATTGTTCAATTTTTTCTATATTTTTCCGTTTATTTTTTAATACTTTGTTTATTATTTTAAAAGATCGATTTAATCAAAGATTTTTCCGATCTTTTAAAGAATCGATTTTTTTTAATTTGAATAATCTATCCTAAAAAATCGATTCTTTTTTCAATGAAATCCCATTGCTACTTTAGAGTCGATTTTATTATTTTCTTTCTCCATATGCAGAAAAAGCAAATTAGTATTAGACAAATCAATCAGAACAAAAAATCTATTTTCATTTTTGATACGAAGAAAAACATCAAATTTGAAGCAAAAACTAAATGTGTGAGTAATTGAAAAAAAAAATTAGTCTTCCGACAACTACAAATATAGGTTAATTTTTATCTTTAAACAACCATACACAATTATGGTTATTAGTCTAAATAGAATAAATAAACAACTGTTAATTTTATTCTGTTGCGCGATTGCTGCGGAGCACAATATTAGTATTTTATTGAGTCAGCGTTTAATGATATATTTTATCTTTCAAGAAAAAGTTTGCAAATTTGGGAGAGAATAAAATTCACCAAACACGAACCCAATGCAACGTTTTATCCCTCCGACATCTATAAATTTAAATTTAATTATCTTAAAATTCATTGGTAAAATAAATACAAGGAATAAAAAAAACAATGAATTTTATTTTATTTTTTTTTGTACCATTAGCTCCAAACAATTAAATAAATTTTATTTAATTTCGATACCTATTTAATTGTTTGGTGTTTTGAAAATGAAAAGACCTACAACGAAAGACCTCAAATTTTATACTAATGCGAATTGAAAAACCAAAAAACCATAAAAAAAATTAATTTTTTCCCAACGGAATTCAATTTAATCGTAGTAGTCTTTGTCTTTATAAATATTCGAGAGAAGGACATGTGCATTATTTTGAATTTATTGTTTTTATATAATAAAAACGAAAATTTTTGTTGATTTTTTTTATAAAATACAATCAAATTATTTATAAAATACATTCAAAAAAAATTATTTCAGAGTTAAATACAATCAAATAAATTGGTTTATTGGGCTGTTTAACAGCTGAACTATCAGCTGTTTATTATATTCTATTAAGACTAATAACGCACACAATTATGGTTCTAAAAATAAACCCATATTTATAGTTGGCGGAAGGAACCAACAATTTATTTGGGTGTATTTAACTATGCACTTCTCTCTCTTGGTGTATAATCTATTCGCTCGATAATCTTATTCGCTCTGAAAGAACGGAGTAAATTAGTGATACAAGAAGTGTTTAAATCAAAATTCGTGCTTTCCTTTTTTTGGTTTCTCTAAACTTTAATTCGTCCATTCCTGTTGTTTTAAATTATGTATGCTAGTGTGAGCAAGATATAACCTATACTTTCACCCATCTAACATGAAATATTTCCCAAGTTCCGCAATAAAAATACAATGTTTTTTTATTCGTTATACTTATTTTACCAATGAATTTTAAAATAATTAAATTTAAATGTATACATGTCTAAAAAATAAAAAAAGTTGTATTGGGTTCGTGTTTAATGAATTTTATTCTCGCGCAAAGTTGCAAACTTTTGCTTAAAAAATATTAAAATATTTATGTGTCCGTAGCATGAAATCAGTTGAGAAACATTGTGCTAGTATACTTTAAAATATTCGAAATTTTCAAATGGAGTTCTTACATGAATATATCGAAAATGTATTGAACTAAGCGCAATTATTACAAAAATAATAATTTGTCGAACACAATTTGTATATTATATTGGAAAATAAACTTTTTAGCTTAATGTTGTTAAGTAATAAATAAATGTTATTATTATGTAGCTGAAACATTGGTTTGTTCTATTTCTTAAAAAAAAATAGAAATATATTCAAGGTTCAAAATAATTTTATTCTATTGCAAAGGTTAATTTATAAATGTTTATTGAAAATCAATAAAAAACTAAATTGAATGATATGATATACTGTCAAGCTTACTGTGGATAAGTAATTAATAGGAAATTAGTAATTAACGATTATTAAAGATAAATTATCTTTTCTTTAGTTCCTTAAAGTATTGGTGTTCAAGTTGGGTGAAATTAATAAAACTTCTAGAGAATGGTAACTTAGTGTAGCTATCAACTTAGCTACACTAAGTTACCATTACCGTAGCTTGAAGATAATTGCGTTTTTTGTTACAAATCGAGGATAAAACAAGGCCTTTGGTTGAGTTGATGAAATTTTTTTTTTTTTTTTTTTTAATTCAAAGTTAGGCATGTTTAGTGTTAATTATAATAAATTATAAATTAACGTCTCTGAATATCCGAAGATACCATGCCAACTAGGGATAAGAATGGAATGCAAATTAAGATTCTCTGAGAAATTTATGAACGTTAACTTTAAAGCCTTGAGGATTAAATTCATCAGGGAAAACCCAGGAAGGTAAGGCATTCCAAAGATGAGATACTCTGTTGAAAAAGTCACGTTGGAAGGCTACAGTTCTACACCTAATTATTTGAACTGTAAAGGGATGCGCTGCTACGTTTGCTCTGGTGTGACGCGAAAGGTTTGCTGATTTAGGTAAAATCGATTTGATCTCTTCAGAAGCTCGTTCATCCATAATATATTTATGAAATATAGTCAAATCAGCAACATTTCTTCTGTGCTGCAAGGAATCAAGACCGTTAGTAAGAGTAGGGTTACCAATGAGTTTAATAGCTCTACGCTGTACAGAATCAAGGCAGTTGAGACTACTCAAGTAAGCTCCACCCCATATGTGAGAACAGTATTCCATGCAGGGACGTATAAAAGATTTATAAACTAAAAGAAGCTGTTCGCTATCGAAAAACTTACGACATCGCCCCAAAAATCCTAACTTTTGAACAGCATTCTTAGCCAGATTAAAAATATGAGAATTCCACTTCATATTATTTTCAATCTCAACACCTAGAAGTCTGACAGACTCATTCTCTAAAAGATTTTTGGGGCCAAACGTTAATGGAAAAGGATTGGGTGTCGTTATCCTAGAAAAATGACAAACCTGTGTTTTGCTTGTGTTGAATTCAACACTGTTAGCAATACCCCAATCCATAATTGTTTTAAGATCAGTGTTAAGGGAATCTATCAATTTTGACCTACACTCACTAAGCGCTAAGGGTGTATATAATTTAGGTGCTTCATGAGACGCATGAAGCGTGCTATCATCAGCAAAACTATGTATAGGATGAACCGTTGAGTCCAACAAATCATTAATATAGATAAGAAAAAGAGTTGGTGACAAAGCGGAACCCTGAGGAACTCCTGCATTAGTTGAAAAAGTATTCGATGATACACCGTCAACATTGACCCGAAATTTTCGATCAGATATAAAGCTCTGTGTCCAAGATATAAGCTGCTCGTCTAAACCATAGGATCTCAATTTGCATATAAGGTTGTTATGCTAAACTTTGTCAAACGCCTTGGAAATATCAAGAGCAACACCGAATGTTTCTCCAAAGTTTTCAAGCGACTTGTTCCAGATATGAGTGACAAAAGACAGCAAATCTCCCGTCGCTCTTCCTTTTCGAAATCCATATTGTCTCTCATTAATTAATTTGGAAGACTCTAAGAAGCTCATTAAATTAAAATTGACATATTTCTCAAAAATTTTAGCAACTACCGATAAAATTGAAATGGGTCTGTAATTCGTAGGATCAGTCTTACTGCCCTTTTTTGAAACTGGCTGTACACTAGCCATTTTCCAAATTTCAGGAAAAATTCCTTTCTTATATGACAAATAGAAGATTTTAGTGAGGATTGGTGCTAGCTCCCTAGCAAATGTTTTAAGTATAATCGGAGGAATAAAATCAGGGCCTGTTGCCTTGTTAGTATTGATTTTTAAAAGCATTTTTCGAACAATGTTTTTCCGAAAAATTATCCGCCTCATTTTATAAGAAACTTTAGAAATAGGTTTAGGTTGGAAATTAGGTTCTTTTAAAGTAGAATTTAAAGAGAAATAATGCCCAAGCAAATTAGCTTTCTCTTTTGGATCATTGATAGGGACATCTCTATTAACAAGAGGCGGTAGGGAAGATTTACAAAAGTTGCTTTGGACAGCCTTTGCGGCTTTATAGAAATTACGTGAACCAGTCGGATGTTCTGCGAATTTAGATGCTTTTTTCCTATTAAATAGATGTTTCTCTTCATCTATTAACTTACGACATAAATTTCTCTCTTTACGGTACTGTCTAAGGTTTTCATCGGTTTTGTTTTGATTAAACTTTCGAAAAGCCTTTTTTTTAACCTTTATAGCTTTTTTGCATTTACTAGAAAACCATAGATCAGTTTTCGGAATGATCAATTTATTAGGAATAAATCTGTGCATAAAAAATTTACTGACTGTTCGGCCATCCGAAACTCCTAAATTTTCTGGATGGGTAGGTATATTAACGTTCTTGAAAAAATATAATTAAAAAGTCTAAATACTTTGTTAAGCACTTCTAATAAAATTAACTTGATAACGAGGTATAAATTAAATCAGTCAATAACAAATGTTAACATATGTTACCAAATCTATTGGTTTTCGCATATATCTATTTATACATACATAAATCATTTTACCATATTTTTGATTACATTTTTTATTGAAATACATATTTTTGTTTTTTATTTTAAGGTTAATCAAAAATGAAACGGGGCGTGCTATATTACGAGTCATTTCTGGACCAAGGGCATTTAAAGTTGTTTTATTTACACGATTAACACCAATACCCTTTGGATTACAAAACACAATATTTGGTGTAAGTATTCATTCAAAGCAATATTTTCATAATTTAGTGGTTTAACTTCTGTGCTGTTCAAATTAGTTTTTAAAACGGTTACTCGAAAAAAAAACCTCGTACATGTCACTGAAATCTTTCCATAAAGAAAGATACCTACTACACAATAGATTTTGTGGTGAAATAGAAAAGTGGAACATAGTAGAACTATAGATTAAAGTGATAAAACGTAGGTTAGGATCCAGAACTGCTTAGATTCTAGTTAAGAACGTACATAATAAGTGTAATCAATCTCAGTCATTAGAGTTTAAAGTTATTAATGTTTAAAATAATCATCTGTTTGGAAAACTTAACATCAATTTGTTCAATATTCGACATAAACTAATCAGTTTCTTATTGAAATCTCCAGACCTTTTTTTTAACTTAATTGTGAGAACAGATCTATAAAAATATTTTAAAAAAATGTAACTGAAAGTTTCCTACCAAGTTTCCTCAAAATTGCATATCCACAGTTTCATTAAAATCGTTGGCTACAAACGGATTAACATGAAAATTAAAGAAAATAAATTTAGAACCAAAAGGGATAAGAGAGCATAAAAGGAGATCGTTGTTGTAAAAAATGTAAAACAAATATTGGGTTTACACCACAATCAAATAGGTACATTTAGGTACTTATTAGGTCGACTATGGTCGATGTAAACTGTTTTCAAAACCTGGGTAATGCTGACAGAATTAGGTTGGTGTATTGAAGACAAGAAGGGTAAAAACTGCTTAGTCAAGAACGTTGCATCATGGCAAATTGGTGCCTTAAAACCAATGTAACCCAAGCGTCTGTTCTCCATGTTACGGGCGGCTTGGAGCGGGCGTCTATCTTGGAACAAGTGGCTCGCTATATAAACGTAAAAATGTTGTGCTGTTGACCTTAACATCAGAACGGACCCATTCACGAAAATGTGGGGTGAGCCTAAAGTAACACCCCAACCCCGGAAAAAAAACTTTGTTAAGTTTGGAAATCAGGAAAAGAATAACAGACCCGGACAAAAAAAGAGAATTTTACCTGGACGTGAAAAAGGACCTGACTACCGAATCGGAACGTGGCACGTGCGCAGCCTGGGCGCTCCTGATGCTCTTACAAGTCTTAGAAACAGAGGCTGAGAGGTATAGGATAGATATTATAGCTCTGCAAGAAATTAGACAGCCAATTATTGGAAAACAAGATTTGGATAGTCACTCTTTATACTGTAGTGGTCATCCTTCTCGAAGAGAATTTGGAACTGGTTTTATTGTTGGTGCACGCATACAAGAAGTCGTGAGGAAATTCATCCCGGTCAATGAGAGGATCTGCTACCTACGGGTATGAGGTACATACAACAATATTTTTCTTATTGGCTTGCTTGTACCTACTGAAGCTAAGACCGTCGACGAGAAGAATACTTTCTACATAGAACTGGAAGAAGTTATGAAACAAACACGGAAAACCAACAAGCGACTTCATTATGGTTCTTGGTGACTTTAATGGGCAGGTTGGAAGAAATATCTCTTATGGAAGTGTGGTGGGCCCCAACAGTCTGCATTTGAATTCGAATTATAACGGTGAGAGAATGACTGAGTTTGCATTATAAAATAATTTGATGAGAATTGCCATTACTTTCTTTCCGCATCGATTAGTTCATAAGCAAACTTAGATCTCACCAGAGCCGGGACGAGGCCTAATTACGCCCTAGGCAAGAATAAAATTTGACGCCCCTACCCACCTCTCCCCTCTCCAAAGTTGGTTTGTTTTAAACACTTTGATTTTAATCACTGTTTTCAAAAAAAAACTATGTTTTAAACAAAGTGTTTTTTTTAAATATGGAAATGTTGCTTATTTGCTTTCTAATAGAACTGTTATATGATGTGGTATTTTATCGTTTTTAACACATTTACACCTTACACGCCATTAAAATTTTGAAATTTTTTAAAAGTAATCACGTGTCAAAATATTTGTACAAAAATGCTGGCGGATCTGGTATTCGATTACCGACAAACGTTCGATGAAGAAGCACTTGCAATTCGTTTAATTTCGTTTAATATATCATTACTGTGAATCAAAGGGAAGATATTAATTCTGAAAAGAAAATTATAGATCGAGATTTGCGAGATTTGTAAAATTAGGATACATATTTCATCTCATTGACTTGACATAATATTTTCCATTACATTAATTTTTTAATAAAATGTGTTGTGTTAAAGAATTTACAATATGTGTCACAACAACACATAGATATCTTTTAAGACGTAGGCTCCACAACTACATGCGTTCTGAGATGTTGATGGACGCTTTCTTTAAACTTTTGGGGATTGGACGCCCTCGAGACTATTAAGTCCAACAAAGCATTCCGTTTGTACGATGTACGGACAAGGAAATCCCTCTGCATTCTGTCACTATGACAGTGAGTGATCTCAACAGTTTGACTGTTTGCACAAACCGTTTGACGTGTAGAACAGGAAAAAGGATATGATTGAGGCATGATGGATCTGATTTCAAATTTTTACATTTTATACCAGATATTTAACATGGACTTGATAAAAAAGGTTGAGAACCTTTATCAAATTTTAAAACCAGTCGCAAATCCTTAGGAAGCAAATGAATGCAGTCTTAGCCAATTAGCAATTTAGAAACAGTTACGACATGATTTGGATTTTTTGGTCATTTTGGCAGTCTCAGCGAATAAGTACAAATTTGGAAACAGTAACAACATGATTTGGATTTATTTGGCCTTATGATCAGTGTTGCAAAATGAAAAAAAAATCGTAACGTTAAGCGTTTCGTTTTTATAGCATTATATTTATTTTTGCGGTACGTTATTTCGTTATGGAACAGAAAAATATTATATTTCCTTATGTTATATTATAACCTTTTAGATACGTTATTTTAAAATTAAATGTAATAAAACTATATTTAAAAATTAATCGGGATTTTTGTGAGCAATTAAACTCAAGCAACTAAAGAAGTAGTTTAAATTTTTTCGATTCAAAGGTATGGTTGGAAATATCACAGAAAAAACTCAGTTTTTCTTCTTTACGTGTTTCGATTGGGATTCGAACTCGTAACCTCATCAGTACCAGAGTGAGTTCAAATCCGTTGGCTGACACGCTAACCACTTCGCCACCATTGCGATGGTATTTTGAAGTTGAGACTTCATCATTATTCTACTTAAGTTGAATTCTCTACTTATGTTGAATGTTAGAACTACCAAAATCTTTAGTTAAAGCGTGCACATAAAATGAAAAAGAGCAGATAAGTCGGATTTTATACAACCGATATTTGCAAAATCGTCCAAAAAACGTAATAAAATATTTACGTTATCGTTACGTTTTACGTTATTGTCATGCAAATGAATTTTTAAAACGTTACGAAAGTATAATTATTATTAATAAAGTTACTTAATCGTTTAGTTAGTATCTATGACATCGTTACATTTACGTCGCTGTGTTACTAAATCTGAATGCACTTGTTAATGAAAATTTCATTGTTTTAGAAAACAAAGAAAATGAATCGGCATCACTTTCATCGAAGAAATTTGCCACTAAAATTTCCCACATTTTATAAATTATGTACCAAATTAACTCTGTTTTGTGCAACATTTGTCATGAAGAATTTTTGTGGAAAATTATCTGCCGCTAAATGGGTGACCACTGTCTCTTCTTTAGATTCCAATTTATTTGGACTAAAAAGTGAAATAAAGTACATAATTTGTATTTTGAGGTCAATCTCCACGTTAGTCGGAATTGAGCGCGTATTTTCTATTTTCTAAATTTAGCTTGGTACACAAGAAACTCCTAAGCCGATTTTATACATAAAAAAGTGGGCAACTAGTTTTTATTAATCAACCAATGAATGGTATAGTTTAAAATACCTATGAAACCGATAGTTTTGAGTTTTTTTAAATGCAAATATATATTTTAAATTGAAATAAAAATATATTGCTTTGAAATTCAAAATCTTGTTGTTTTCAATCTTTTGTTAAAGATATACTGTTTCACCCAACCAATGTTCTTATGAGGATGATATGAATATTGTAATCCGTAATTTATAATCGTCAAAAACTCTATTTCTTTATTTAATCAAATTGTTTACCTGTTTTCCATATTATTATAATGTCGAGCTAGGTATAAGTGCATCAGGACATTCGGGACTCAGGTAATACATAGGTCACAGATTTCTTATCATAATTAAAATTTCTGGTGTATGTTAGCCTGATAAAGACAAACATTTCATTAGATTACGGAATAACTTAATCTTGGGACAACTATTTGAGTAGCATCTGAGAATATTCAAGAAATCTAGAGAATCTTAAAAAAGATTCTTAACAATCGTCGCAAAATCTTGAGAATCTTACCAAATCTCTTGAGAATTTTCAAAAAATTTTGAGTATATTTTGACATCCTTAGTTTCTTCAGATAATCTAGGGAATCATGAAAATCTTGAAAATATGAAGAGAACCTTGGAAATCTTTAGAGAACCTTTAAATAATCTTAGAAAGTTTACGATACCTATTTTCTTTGTGATTTCCACTCCAATTAGATAGTTTAATTTAAAACACAAAAAACGAATTTTCGTAGTGTAAAATATACTAAATATACTGAATAAACCACCTGGTATCGACGATATAACATCCGAAATGATTGTACATGGTGGTGAAACTCTATCTTTAAAATTGTTTGAACTTAGCTATGCTGATACCAATTCATAAAATAGGTGATCGCTTACAATGTGAAAACTACAGGGGAATGGCTAAAATCAATCCTTTTGCTGAACAACTGTTTGGAGAATATCAGTGTGGCTTCCGGAAAGGCCGAGGTACCACCGATGCACTTTTCTCGATAAAGATGATTTTGGAAAAGTATCGAGAGTTCAACATACCTGTGTACCAACTCTTCATTGATTTCAACCAGGCCTACGACTCTCTCGAACGAGAGACTCTATGGTCTGCTCTGGTGTCAATGAGAACCCCTGGTTAACTGGTATCACTATGCAAAATGACAGTACAGAACTCTCAATACTGTGTACGAGTTGAGAACGAAATATCAAAGGTTTTTAAAGTATCAACTAACACCAAGCTCAAGTTATACAAGACATTGATCAGACCGGTTGTGATGTATGGGTCACAAACGTGGACCCTTACACAAAATGACGAATCGCATTTATCTATATTAAAGCGTAAGACCCTACGCTATATTTTTGGTCCGCTTAAGACATGGAGAATACAGATATAATTTTGAGATCAGAGATCTTCTTGGGGATGCTGTTATAAAAGGTTGTATCCGTTCACCAGGATTGCTTGGTTTGGGCATGTTCTACGAGCCTATACACAGTCTGGAATGATTAAAAAAATGTACGTTAGTACTTCAGGGAGTGGACGACCGCGAGGTAGACTACGACTACAATGGGAGCCAGACGTAATGAACGACCTTAAACAAACCGCTGCCATAGTGAATATGCCGCTGTTGCGAGTGACCGTGGTGAATATTCGAAGCTGAATAGCTTTGCAACGCTTATACATGGAGCATGAATGCCACAAAAAAAATAACTGTTTTTTTTCATGTAGCCTTTGCCTTTTTCAATATTTGAAAGAGGGACATGCGCATTAGTTTGATTTTTTTTATAATCAGAGCAAAAATGTTTTTGTTGATTTTTTTTATAAAATATAATCAAAAAAATTTATTTCGGAGTTTAATAAAATCAAATAAATTGTTTTATTGTGTCCCGCAGCATTCACGCAACAGAATAAAATTAACAGTTGTTTATTTTATTTTATTAAGACTAATAACGCACACAATTATGGTTCTAAAAAGGATAACAGAATTACTTCGGTCTGAAAGACCTAAGTAGTACATTCATGAGCCAAAAGTGAGCCAATTTCTCGACGTTTTAGGACCTACTGATTCTAAAAAAGTATGTCTTTCTGCCGGTCGTCACAACTCACATAATCTAGAAAACGGCTGAAGGGATTTTAAAAATTTTGGTTTCTAAAAATAGGTTCACTCAATGGTAAGAGCCGAAAGGACGATGTGTTCGATAGCTGTACTGGAAGTGTGTCAAAAAATCGTAAAGTGTGTCAAAACAAGGAAATATGCATATTTTTTGCTCAAAAAACGTTCATTTTAAGTGATAATGAGTAGGAACAAAGAATGTGGAGAAATCTTGATGGTCGGGATTGGTATGTGAGATCAAAAACTAGATTATTGCATTAGAAGTTTGTCAAACAAATGTTGTCAAGTGTGTCAAAAGAAAGATTTATATTTATTATTTTACCCAATTTTTAGGAAAAAATAAAATTAATTATTTGTATGACAAGAAATTTTATTATTATTATTGAGAATTATGGCATTATAAGTTTGTCAAAAAAATGTTGTCAAGTGTGTCAAAAGAAAGATTTTTATTTATAGATGGGTTTTTTGTGAACAATTAAGCTTAAGTACATATTGGAAATCACTTGAATTTTGCAATTCGAAATAACTTTTCATTTTCTCCAAAATTCCTTTATAAAAAATTTTTTTGTGTTTCGCGTCAGGATTCGAACTACATTTATCAGAGACACATGTTCAAATTCCGTGTGTCTTACTCAACTTAGCCAAAGTGGCGATGACGAAACATATTTATATTTTGATGTTCAGATAATTTCTAAATTGAAACTTCATCATTTTTCATATTTACTTAAGTTGAATCTTTCATCTATGCATATTGTAAATTGTATTTCTTTGGAATTTTTTGTATTAAATTTCTAGATATTACGATGTGTGAATTCATAGGATGAGAGAATATTTAGTCAACATCTAAGTCAACATTCTAATCAACATCCTAAGTCACGAGTGTAAAGTCATTATTGATTGTTGCCAATCAATGCGAAACTTAATATCTGACGTAAAGTCAATATGTTGTTATATTTTTGGTTAGGAAATATAGACAACTTTAAGGGAATTTTAATCTGATGAATGTAGTTCGAATCCTGACACGAAACACAAAAAAATTTTTATAAAGGAATTTTAGAGAAAATGAAAAGTTATTTCGAATTGCAAAATTCAAGTGATTTCCAATATGTACTTAAGCTTAATTGTTCACAAAAATGAAAAACCCCATCCAAATTAAAATTCCTTAAAGTTGTCTATATTTCCTAACCAAAAATATAACAACATATTGACTTTACGTCAGATATTAAGTTTCGCATTGATTGGCTACAATCAATAATGACTTTACACTCGTGACCTACGATGTTGATTAGAATGTTGACTTAGATGTTGACCAAATATTCTCTCATCCTACGAATTCACCCATCGTAATATCTAGAAATTTAATACAAAAAATTCTAAAAAAAATTTTTATTTATTTTTTTAACCAATTTATTGGAAAAAAATTTAGCCGTTTGTATGACGTAAATGTAATGTTACATGAATTGGACATGGAAATTTTTGAATTTGTTATAGTTTTTGAAATATTTTTGGAATTTTGAAAAAAGTTTGTATTTTTGATTTTGTAATAATTTTTGCAATATTTTTATGTTTTTGGAAAAAATTTTAATTTTTGATATTGTTATAATTTTTCAGAATTCTGGAAAAAGTTTGAATTTTTAAGAATTTTTGGAATATTATTAGAATTTGGAAAAAGTTTAAATATTTGATTTTATTCTAATTTTTGGAATATTTTTGGAATTTTGAAAAAAGTTTCAATTTTTGATTTTGTTATAATTTTTGCAATATTTTTAAAATTTTTGAAAAAAAGTTTTCATCTTTGGTTTTGTAATAATTTTTGGAATATTTTTAGAATTTTGAAAAAAGTTTGAATTTTTGATTTTGTAATATTTTCCGAAACCGCTAAATATACATCGCTGACTAAAATTAAAAACAATGTCCTCATAAAAGTGTTTTGCCGAAAACTATATCAAAATCCTTAACCTAGATCGAAGTCCTGATACCTCAAAGCCTTGAGATTTCTGCCCCTTCATATTTTATTGCATTGAAACACCGAAATAATTTTTGTTGAATGTATATAAAAAAAATCAACAAAACCATTTTAGCTCTGATTATATAAAAAACAATAAATTCATGCTAATGCTCATATCCCTCTCTCGAATATTGAAAAGGCAAAGGCTACTATGATTAAATTGAATTACAATGGAAATAAACGCAACACTTTTTCACAATGAAAATAAATTAGTATTTTTTATGATATTGTTTTGGTTTCTCAACTCTCGTTAGTAATAGTAGTTAGAACTTTGATGTCTTTCATTGTAGGTCATTTCATTTTCAAAATATCAAACAATCGAAATTGCATAAAATTTATTTAATTGTTTGGTAAACTTTTACTCGAAAAATATTAAACACTTTTCCAATAAATTACTATTATTTCGAATTGGGAGTAAAAACGAAAAAGGAGTAATTTTTTTATTTTTACTTCTGTGTTTGGGAATGTTATATTTTTTTTTCTTATTTGCTCTGGAAGAACGGAGTAAATTAATGATAAAAGTAGCGTTTTAAACTTTTTTGTTCTTTTCTTTATTTCAAATCATTATTTCGTTCATCCCTGTTGTTTTAAATTACATTATGCATTGAAGTGTTAGCAAGATATAACCTGCACTTTCACCCATCTAACATGAAATATTTGGCAAGGTCCGCAATAGAGTCTTAAAATATTTATTGGTCCGTAGCATGAAGTCAGTTGAGAAACAATGATCTAGATTCTAGGGTATAAACAAATAACATAAAATAACGTTAAGTATCACAGCTTTCCAAGTAACAGCTCTAATCTCTCAATTACAGTTCATTGGTTTTCTAACATATACGTAGAACAGTGAAATCAGTGAAATAATCAAATAAATCAATAAAGTCTAATTTTGAATATGCAATATTATTTTTAAAATGTTGATGTGATATGTATTACGTCTGAAATATTCAAAAAAATTGTATTTGGATGACTGTGCGACTTTTATTTATAGAACATTTCCTAAGAATATCGATAGTGAAACGTAGAATAACTTCAATATGTTTATTTGTTTGTATATAATAATGTCAGTGTACTATAAATAAAGTGTTATACCTTGTGTCACCGTTAAATATTTAAACGCTTTCCTAACAACAGACAAGCACAATAATATAACCTTGCAAAATTGTACACCGAAGTTTAAATCTCTTTTTTGAGTAATTTTTGCCATAAAATATATTTCACTGCACGCCGAGTTAGAACATTTGGGGGTGCGAAGTTGTAATTTTACAAATTTACATGAACACAGTGCTATTGACATACGAGTTAACGTGAGATATCACATACCACTGGCAATAGCAGTGAGATATCACTAGCCAAGGTGACATCTTAGGGGTGGTGGCGGATGAACTGTATTCAGTCAACGGTAGCACCCTCAATCTTAGCTGTGAAATAATCCTTGATGATAAGACGCTATTGCTTCCTTGAAGAAACGAGCCTTGATATAATTATGTGTGGTCTTTAATCTTTAAGAAACAAAGTGCGTCACAGGATCAAGGAATATGCAGCCGGCTGGATTATTGGCAACTACATTTTTGTTTTGTTTCAGCAAATTTTTGTACAAATTTGCTATTTACTTTTTAATTTCCTTTTATTTTCTCTATTATATCATAAAATATTGGCCTATGTCATATTTTGTCAGTGATAGGATTTTTTTTTAGTTATCCATTCTTTAACAAAAAATATAAAACAACAAAAAAAGAAAGATTTACGTCCATCAACACCTTTGAACGTATGTAGTTGTGGGACCTTGGTCTTAAAAGGTTTTTATGTGTTATTGTGACACATATTGTAGTTCCTACTACACAACACATTTTATTTAAAAAAAAAAAAAAACGAAAAAACTTTCAACATTGCGAGAACATTGCTATAAGATTTAAGGGGTGCCGATGGGTAAAAAGGTTAAGAAAGTGAAACATAAAACTAGAATGTAAAACATGATTTGGTTTTGCTTAAAGTTTGTGTAGAGAAAGTGAATAGCACAAAAAGCAAATTTGTGTGCATTATTCAAGAGACACAGGCACGTTTTATGTGGAATATGAATTGGTTCCACTGAAGCTTTGTGGAGTGGACAATAAAAAATTTATACCACAAATAGCAAATTTGTATTATTCAGGACTCGTCCACTTATTTGTCAGTTTTGGATCAATCCGATAAATGGAAAAACTCGAGTCCGAATGACAAAAGTGTTGTGAACAGCAATTTGTGCTGAATTGAAATAAATAATTTGTTTTAGGAATTTATGTATTAAATTTCTAGACAATACTATGTGCGAATTCTTAGGATGAGAATATGTCTATTATAGTCAACATCCTAAGTCACGAGTGTAGAGCCATTATAAAATGTTGCCAATCAATACGAAACTAATACCTGACACATGGTCAATTTATTGCCGTATATGGTGCCAATTAAAGAAACATTAGGGAGATATTAATTTGGGAAGATTTTTGTGAGTGATTAAAGTTTAGGTAACTATTGGAATTCATTTAAATTTTGCAATTCGAAATCATTTTTGATTTTCTCTAAGAAAAACTCCTTTAGAAATTTTTTTGTGGGTTTCGTGTCAATAGTCAACTTACACTCATCACTCATCAGAGACACCCTTGCTCAATTGCTGGGATTTTACACATTTAGCCACAGTGGTTATAATGAAACGTATTTTAATATTTACGTTCACATGATTTCTAAATTGAAACTTCATCATCTCATATTTACCTAAGTTAAAGTATTCACTTAAGTAGAAATTTAATACAAAAACTCCCAAAATAAATTTAACTTAGAATTGTGTAATCACAGATGAAGGATTATGTTTAGATTCTCGTCGTGTCAATTCTCTGACAAAGAAGGACGCTTACTCCCTTCTCGTGATCGATGGCCAATTAGGTAGTCTGAATAGTATACGAAGTACATCTCAAGTTTTGATCTCAAGAATACTTTCTGGCTGATTTGTTTGGCTGAAGCATCCAAAGATAAAATAGCCTTCACAGTGCCTGGGAGATTATTGTATCAGTTCAAGGTTATGTCTTTGGACTGTGTAATACACCCAAACAATGTGTCGGATGATGCATAAGTTGATTCCTCACCAATATCATAAGAATATCTTCGTCTATTTCGATGACTTATTGGTAGTGTCTTCAACGTTCCATAGAGGAAAGTACGTTACCTAGGTTTTCTTATTGGTGAATTTGCCTTAGAACAGATCCTGAAAAAGTACGAGCTGTTGCTGAATATCCAGCACCAACCCATGTGAAGCAGGTGCATCGTCTTCTGGGTATGGCCAGGATCGAGATGGTAGCAGCGATTCATTCTTAACTATGCGAGTGTAGTATCTCCAATTACTGATCTATTAAAGAAAGGTCCGAAGAAGCTAAGTTGGACCTTAGATGCTCAATTAGCTTTTAAAATCTGTAGATTCTGTTGACTTTAGTTTCGGTTCTGACTATGTAATCCGAATTATAAAAAAGAATTTTTCATTCGGCGTGATGCTAGCCCGACAGGGGTCGGTAGTGTCTTGTATTAAGTTGATTGTCGAAGACGCTAAAAAACCTCAATGGAACAATTCAGTTTCAGAGCTTGAGTGTCTTGCGGCAGTTCTAATTGTTAAGAAATTCAGGGTCTATGTTGAGAACAGATTCGCTATCGGACCGACCACTCAAGTCTGAAGTGGTTTGTGTCATAAAAAGACTTGATAAGCCTACTGGCTAGACGGAGCCCAAACCTCCAACGTATAGACTTTACTATTATCCATCCCGCTCTGATCCCGCTACTATTGACAGTTCTTGATCATTTCACTAAATTTGTATTACTCAAACCGCTTCGGAACGCAACTTCACCTAAGGTGAACAACGCCTTCCTGAAGAGTGAATGTGTTTTTGACATATAGAGACCAGAGTTTCTACATAACACAATTTACAATGGTAAAGAGTGGTTAAGTAAAACAGTTTTTCAGTAAATCATGCTATCGGATTCAGCATGATAGAACTGTAGTCTTCAGTACACAGTGCAATGCTTCAGAGAGGGTGAATAGATCCGTCATCGCTGCTATATGAGCATATGTGAAGGGTCAACACACAAAATGGGATTCTCATCTGGGGGAGATAGCTTTTGCTTTGCTAGCTGCGGTACATGGTTCTACTCAATGCTCACCGTATTGTTTGTTGTTTGGACAACATCCAATTTCAAATGGGAAAACCTATCAGCTTATAAAAGTCATTCACATCCGATGAGACTGTTAACGAAGAGTTAAATCGTTCGGAACATCCGGCCATACTCAGGAGTCGTGTTCAATCAAAACTTAAGGCTACGTTTGAAAAATCCCATTACCAATATAATATGCGAACTCGTGTAAGGACCTTTTCTCCTCAACAGCGTTTCATCGAGCGGCAACACCATCTTAGTGACGCAAAAAATAAATTCTCCGCTAAATTACGATCCCTATCAGTAGTAGGGAAAACCTTACATAATGCTAGTCGGGATGTTGTGCTAATGTAGAAACGTAGATGGTAAAAGCATCACGCAAAGGATATTAAAGGGTCATCGATCTGTAGACTGTATTACTTTCTGCAGTTTTCTTTTTTTTCCCTCTTTGGAGTTCTATTGTTGTTTTTTTGGTTTGTATCAGGGATCTAACAATACATACTGACGGATAATGTATGTTATGTATTTGGCGTGCGTTGGTTTTCACCTTTAGTCTGTTTGTCAGTTAATGTTCGATTCCTGATCCCATATAATCGTGTTAGCCAAGCTAATTCAGTGTTCTCGGGACTAATTTTGATCTGTGTCGTTCTTTCTAAGTTAAATTTCAAATAATAGAAGTTTTAATTTTTTTCCCAGTTTTGAGACAGGGTGACTCAGAGATTCAGGACAAGGCAAGTTTATAGTTAGGTTGTACTCGAACGGGTTAACCGAGACTTTAATTTTTCGGTGATAAAAATTTATATTGTAACGTTTCTTCGCCGAGTTATAATTATTTAGTTCGATCACTAAATCAGGAAATTTAAAACACAATGGATTTTCTAAACGTTATAATTTTTCGTTCAAGATTTTACAATAAAAATATTTCTCCTATTACTATTCCCCTTTTAGTTGTTCTTACTAACAATAATTCACCACTTATGTATAATTCTGTTACAATTTTTCACAATATCACTTTCAATAATTTCTACTTATAACACTGTTAATATCACTGCTAAATTTTTATGCTCAATTCTATCGCTAACAATTTTATACTAATTTTATCCTCGAACAACACCTCTTATGTATACTACATGAAATATCCTCGATAGTACTACAATATTCTAGACAGAACACACCCTTTTTTTCCTTTATCAACATAAACATAATAAGACAATCTTCAAATATTGACACCTAGGTGTGAAATCTACTCTTTTTAATTTGTTGATTTATACCTATTCTCTAATAGATTTACTTTACTTTGGTTACGTTGATTTGGTTTTATTGATTTTTATATTTCTTTTGTAGAACTATTTTCTCTAACGAGTATTTTCTCGGAAGATGTTCTATTGTTGTTGTGTTCTATCGTCTTCCATAATCGTCACAATATGTTTATAAGATTTTTTTTATTTTAATTTTTCAAACAAAAGGTCCACTTTTTTCAAATTTTTCTGTTTTAAAGATTTATTATATACTCAAACATTTTGTGATCTCGGAAGTTGGCCTGTTTGCATAAACCGATTAGCGAGTAATACAGAGAATATAATAATATGAGGCATGACGGATGTGCAGCAAAATGTTGGGTATCACTACATTATTACATCACCTTCACCATCGAATAAAAAAAATAATACAAAATAATAGCCAACATACCAAATCATCGATTTTTATGATAAATTATCGAAGATTGAAAATTCGATGATTCAAAAATTTTGCTGCTGACTCACTGAATAAATGCGGTTTCAATACCGCAAAACTGTTATAAAGATTTGGTTCTGTATTAAATGCCCTAATTATAGCATAAAACAAACCCATCTACTTGGAATAAATGCCACTGTGCTTTTCTACTTTTCGATAACTATTGATTGGTTTAACATATTTTTGAGATTTATATTAAACTTTTTCAAAATCTAAACTCGGTGTTTTAGAAGAACTTTTTCAGTTATTTATTCTTGACTTAGAGTTGCCGTTTTATATTTGATTAAAAGAAAATTTCGGTGTATCGAAAACAAATCTTATGAACTAAATTATCAGTAATTTTACATTTTTAATTTCAGGTGAGCGCAGTGAATTCGAAAAGTTACCATACAGCAACAATTCTTGGTTTACTGCCAGCCCAAACAATAAATGTATATTTAGGATCTACATTACGTTCAATGCAAGACGTGTTAAATGATCATAAAACAGCATTAGCAGGATATTGTGTTTTTATAATAGAGGTTTTAATTGGAGTTCTTTTAATGGCATGGGTGATACAAAAAGCGCGAACGGAACTGGCTGCCGCACTAATCACAGATATTGAAATAGAACGAAAACTATTAGTCGAAATCGATTCATAGCATATCGTTTTTATTTAAGGTTTCCTATATTATTTATAAATAAATTAACTCTATTAAGTTAAATGTGTATTTTAAAAATTATGTGGTGTACATGCATACAAGCCGTTTATTATGAAATAAAACTGCTAATAAGTAAACTTAGTTTTGGTTTTGCTCTCATGTTTAAATAATAAATTAATTTCGTAGATTATATTTATATATTACCAAAATATTAGCACAAAATCAAACGATATAATTTTTTTCTAAATAATTTTACTTATTTCATGGTAATTTGTAAATGGCTTTATGCATATAATTATGTAGTGTTTGGGCAGCTTTACGTGAATAAATGAAATATTACATTAGAATATTGAACTGAAAATAAACCAATTATTTATTTTACTAATATAATAATAACTTTGAACCTTAACTTAAGCTAATTAAAAATATTCTAAATTTTTTAACTAAAATTAAGCAATTATACACGTATCAGACCAAATTAATAATTTAACTAAAAACCAGACAGATTGGTAAAATGTAAATATCAAAATAAAAATCATATATTTTTGGAATCTCAGTTTATTTCTTATACCACTAGATATATAAGGAAATCAATAATATTAAGAAATTATTGTTAGTAAGGTATGTCAATTATATGATATACGTTTATAGTATTGAAACGATAATTGTGAGATGAAACACAAATTTAGAATTTCAATATTGAGTCAAATAAAATAAAACGATTATATTTTTTCAATAATGTTTTTTTAATAGAACGACTAGTACTAACGTGCTGAAATCCTTTGTATGTGCTTGCTGGGGTAAATATAGAGAACTTCTACACAACACAAAGTTATTGATCGACCCATTTAAAATTATTCACCATCGGTAATGTGATTACAGTTGAGTGGAAAAGGCTACTAATAACACAAAATGTTGCAATGGGCGTTTCCAGTTGGATGTCACTTAATGCAAAAGCAAGACCATTTGCATGTAGAAAATTCTTCAATTAAAACCGCACTACGATCTGCTTTCTTGGTTAGCTGTCACAAAAACGACCTCTCTTGCTAAGAAGTGGTCTACTTGTCTTACCACCGTCCTCGAGATACATCAGAAAATTGCTGAATTATATAGGTCATACAGACTACAGTACGGACATAGGTGATACCACCATGGGGTTTAAACCAAGCAACGTATAAGGAACACATGAAAGAGTTACACAGAAAAACGGCAGTCGATTCACTCAATAATGAAAAAATATACTGAAGTGATGCTAATCCAATGAACCGATTGCATTTTTGAAGGACATTCTAGATGGACACGAAAGTCACAACCGAGGTCGATAAAGTGTCGTTTACTAAATAATTATTTAGGTCATAAGTAAAATAGAGAATATCATCATCAAAATCTGCCCTAGCCTAGTTGTAGTTTGACATTACATGACCCGGTGTCCTGGCATTTATTTAAATGTCAACCACTGATGCCAACCACACACCACGGATTAGTGATATAACGGGTAATACAATTCTCGGGCATTTATGCGTACGTACAAAACCCCCGATATACAAGCCTTCTTCATTTTTTAGCACAGAAAAAATCGTGAACTTGTAGCGCCATTTTGAAATTAAAACTCCATATAAAAAAAATTCAAAAAATTTAATCAAAAAAAGGTTTTGGTACGTACGTTTTTGTTGGCATTATCTGCCGTGCTCACTTCCGTCTTCCGTAGAACTCGGGAAGTGCTTGTACTAATATATCTAGGATTTTAATGCAACTCGTGATACACGTCTCGACAAACATCATGTGCATGGTGCACGAGTAGGTGCACATTTCTTGCACATTTTATTTTGACTAACTTTTGTGCTTTTTTGGAAATATTCTAGTGTATATTTGAAATTTAGTTGAAGTATAAATGTATTTGAGTACTAACGTCCTACAAATTTGTTTTAATTTAACTTTTTTAAATCATGTAAACATGTATACAAAATGTGCATAGAACTCTAAACAAAATGCACATTTTTTATACATCTATACAAGTTTACTTTAAACAAATGTTCACCGTGTAATTTTATATTTCTGCGTTTGTCTATAAAATTCGCATGAAACATGTTTACGAAATGACCTATATACACGTAGGCGAAATGCGCATATACTTGTGTACGAAATATATAAGTTTCAGTTGGTTAAAATTCACTAGAGTACTATCCATTTAAGATATACATAGTTTACAAAATTATGTACTTTAGTTATCGCTTCTCTGCTTAAAAACTATGATAACAGCGACTGGGTTATGACTACACATTGGTTAGTATAAGGTTATGATATTTCTATTAACGAATTTATTTGATATTTTGTAATATGTCATAAACATGTTTCTAAGAAGTATACAGAAAATTTATGTATCTTTTGTAAACTCATCGTGAACATGTAAATGCACAAGTGGTGCATTTGTGTCTAAAATGAACCTGAAAATTTCCTAAACAAAATATGATTTTTCTGTAAATCTGGTGATGCACATGCCGTCAACACGTGTCTGAAAAATGTACATATTGCTGCAAACCTGTGAATGAACATATTGTGAACACATTTTAGGGCACATTTAATGCACATGAGACTGAAATGTCTGTGCATATATGTGCTAAGGCGTTTTACGACATGTGCATGGTATGGTGCACATCATGTGCATGACATATGTTATAAACAATTTTGTGCACGGACATATTGTATCATGAACAATTAGTGCACATTTCTTGTATTTTTTCCCAAAATTGTTTTACGGGCGTACCGTTTGGTTTAAAAATTGATTCTAGAGGATTTGTGTGATTAAACGACATCAATTTTTGTAGTCATATTGCAGCAGGAGTGTTGAATGGGAACTCAATTTAGTACACATACTATATTGTTTATAGGGTTTTTATATAATCTGTCACTTGTTGTTTGACTGGTACTAAATAAAGACTTTTGTTCTGTGAAATAATCGTGCATTGTTTTATTTATTGTAATAATAGTCATTGTTTTATTATCTTCAACATGAAGAACTATGGGAGAACGCATCTGGTGATTTGAAAGAAGGCTATACTGGATTCAGTAAAAAGAATGACACAAAGGCTAGAACAAAAATTGCCTTGTTAATAGAGACAAATAACTTCGTTTATATTCAAGATGAACGAACAGCAAATGAAGCATTTAAATGCTTAAAATCAACGTATGAAGATTCTGGTTTGACTCGTCGTGTTGGTTTGTTGAGAAAATTTGTAACAAATATGCTTGAAGACTGTGATGGAATTGAAGATTTTGTGAATAACGTGATTACTACTGCACACAAATTGACGGAAATTGGGTTCGCTGTGAGTGATGAATGGGTAGGTACTCTCCTACTAGCTGGTTTACCCGAGGTTTATGGTCCAATGATCATGGGAATTGAAAGTTCTGGAGTCAAGATCACGGCAGATTCGATTAAAAATAAGCTCATACAGGATGTAAAAAAAGGAAATTCTAGTTCGGGTTTTTCTCGACATCAAAACACAATTTACAAAATTCGAATAATGCAAGTTGTTCATCATCGAATAGTAATACTTTTAAACCAAGGTGTTTTGAATGTAATGGTTTTGGACATTTTCGTGAAGTGTGTCCAAGCAAACGAAAAAAAAAAATCAAAAAGAAAAGGCAACAAGTCGGATACTTCAAAGGCTGGTTTTTGTTCGGCTTTTGCACTTACAACTAGTGATGACGATTGTTTCAGTAGCGTCAATGCATATGTCAATGCGTGAAGATTGGTTTCAACATACTGAAAAATCAAACATCAAAGAAATAATTGTGGCTAACAAGGACGTGTTATCTGTCAAATGTAAGGGTGATGTTTGTGTTGACATTCTTGTCAATGGTTATGTTAAAAATAACATAATTCACGATGTTTTGTTGGTTCCTGATCTTAAAGTAAATCTAATCTCTGTAAGTCAAATAATTAGAAGAGGATTAGATGTTAAGTTTGATGCTGGTGGTTGTAGTGTGTTGTCTGATAAAAATGTAATGGCTAGTGCTGTGTTGGAAATACAATATGTTTAAACTGGAGCGCTCGCAAATTGTGCTATGGCAGCGCAGGCACAGGACGATTTTTTCTTTGGCATCAAAGAATGGGACATTTAAATTATAATGATTTGATTAAAATCAATGATGAATGGATTAAGTTTTAATGACAAATTGGAGCGAAGATGTGTACCGTGTTTTGAAGGCAAACATTCTCGTAAACCATTTAAAACGTCTGTTACAGAAACATCCAATTTATTAGAACTTATTCAAACGGATCTATGTGGCCCAATGGAAACCATTTCAATGGGCGAAGCAAATTATTTTTTAATTTTTATAGATGATTGGTCACACAAAGTTTTTATTTATTTTGCAGAAAAGAAATCGGATGTGAAATCCATATTTGAAACATTTAAGGCCATGGTTGAGAAACAAACAGGATGTCAGATTAAGTGCGTGCGATCTGATAATGGCATGGAATTTTGCAATACAATGTTAAAAAAATTTCTTGAAAAATATGGCATTCGACATGAAACGTCAGTTGAATACACTCCGCAACAAAATGGAGTTGCGGAACGTATGAATCGAACCATTGTAGAACGGGCACGTTGCTTGTTGTCAAATGCAAATTTACCAAAAATATTTTGGGCGGAGGCTGCGTCTGCAGCAGTATATTTGCTAAATCGATCACCTACAAGTGGAGTTGTGGGAATTATCCCAGAAGAACGCTGAACCGGCGTTAAACCAGATTTAAGTTTAATTCGAGTTTTTGGTTGTAAAGCCATGTCACATATATCAAAACAAAAACGCCAAAAATGGGATGTAAAATCGGAAGGGCTAATTTTTGCTGGATATTGTGAAAATACGAAGGGGTATTGATTAATTAGACCCGGATCATCAAAGTTAGTAAAAAGTAGAGATGTAGTATTCTTCGAAGATAAATTTTATTATAATAATAAAAATATTAAAGTAAATGAGGATTCTGATCGATTGTTGGATTCAGGAGGCTCGGTAATAGTGGAGGCTCCTGCAGTTTCTGTAAAAATGTAAAAAATCATTCAGATCAAAATATTTTTGACAACATAGAATCTGTTGGAGAATTATCACTAGATGATTCCACGAGAATTGTTGTAGATGGTGCAACATCATCATTGTTGTTTGTAGAATACCAAAACCGGTACGGTTGTCAGATTATGTTGTGTATACAGCACAAATACCACAAGGTGGTGGTGATCCAACAACAGTGCAAGAAGCTCTATGTCGAGATGATGCAGAATCATGGAAGAACGCTATGGATGCAGAATATAATGCTTTAATAGAGAATAATACATGGGTTTTATCAGAACTACCGCCGGGTAAAAATGTTATCAATTCAAAATGGGTGTTCAAAACCAAAATGAATTCTGATGGAGAAGTTATACGGTACGAGGCTCGATTAGTGATTAAGGGTTGCTCCCAAAGAAAAGGGATAGATTATAAGGAAACATATTCAGCAGTGGTCAGGTATACATCGATTCGATATTTGTTGGCCATTGCAGCTAGATTTGACTTAGATATAGATCAAATGGATGCGGTTTCTGCTTTTCTTCGGGGAGATGTCAGTGAAGAAATATATATGGTCCAACCCGAAGATTATTTAAATGGCACAAAGGTGTGCAAGTTAAATAAAGCGATTTATGGTTTAAAACAAGCCAGTCGAGAACGGAATAAAAAGTTACATGCTGTGTTAATTGAAATTGGTTTGCAGCAATCACGAGTCGATCCAGGTGTGTATTTTTATATTTTGGAAAGGAGAGATATAATGATTATCTCTGTGTACGTGGAAGATTTATTAATATTCACGAACAATTTAAAATGGAAAATAAAGATTAATGTCAAGTTACAAGAACATTTTAAAATGAAAGAACTTGGTGAAGCCAAGATTGTGTTGGTCTCCGAATTCGTCGTAACAGAGATAAAGGGGAGATATATATTGACCAGGAACAATATACAAAAGAAATTTTGTCTAGGTTTAAAATGGCTGAGTGTAACCCAGTGTTGACATCAATCAAAAGTTGATCAAGGGTGAAAATAAACAATCGGACGAAGAATTAGCAAACATTCCTTATCAAGAGGCCATTGGAAGCTTGTTATATTTAGTTCAAGGGACACGACCAGATATAGCGTTTGCAGTAAATCAAGCTAGCAAATTTAACAATTGTTTTGATCAAAAACATTGGGCGGTGGCCAAGAGGATTTTTAGATATTTGAAGAGTACATCAAATATGTCATTAGTTTTTTCGAAGAGTGGAAATGATCATCTCACTGGTTTTAGTGATGCTGATTGGGCTTCTGATGTCAATGAAAGGCGTTCGCATACGGGGTATGTTTTCGTCTTACACGGTGGTGCTATAAGTTGGAATAGTAGACGTCAACCTACAATTGCGTTGTATGCAACTGAGGCTGAGTACATGACTCTGTCTGCGGCAGTTCAAGAGGCGTAATGGTTCAGACAATTTAAAATGGAGATTTGGCCACAACAGTCGGAGATGTTTACAACAATTTATTGTGATAATCGCAGTGCAATGAATTTGTCTTCAAATGATGCTTATCATGCACGGACCAAACATATAGATGTGCGTCAAAAAGTAATAGATGGTCATATAAAAGTCAGGCCAGTTGGAACTCAAGATATGGTAGCTGATGGTCTAACAAAAGGTTTGGCGCGAGAGAAGCATAACTTCTGCAGGAAGGAGTTCGGATTAAATTTAGTTTCCAGTGGAGGTGTTGAATGGGAACTCAATTTAGTACGCATACTATACTGTCATCCTATACTGTACTATACTATACTAATTACTTTTATCTTAACAAGGAGGACTATTAAGGAAGACAATTATTGGAGTGTTAAGCTGGTTGCATGCTTCATTGATTAGTTTTTGTTAACTGTTTGTTACAGTCAAGCTCCAATATGCAGTTGATTAAGTCGTATTATTGTCTACGTTATTCTGAAGATATGTTGTGTAAAGCGTTTATTCGGTTTCTGAAGTATTGGATGCTTTTCTGAGTGTTCTATGCTAGAACTTATATAAGCCTAATCAGAAATAGAAGCTGCCTTCAAGGCATGCCAGTTCTTAATATGGTTCTCAGTGTTGATGCTGGTCAGAGTAATGTCAAGAACCTTTCTTCTGATTCGATTTCTAAAGGTATGCTCACTACCTGTTTCCAATAACACTCTGTTTCTGTACAAAAATTGAAGTAGGTGCTCTTCTTTTGATTTGGTGTTGAATACTTGATGAGTTTTCCTTCCACTTCTGGTAGTATTTTGTCCTAATCCTCCGAGAAGTATGTAGAAGCAGAAATGAATTTACAAAATCCACCCTAAGGAAGATGCATTTCTATCTGTACAGTTGTATGATTTTTTTTAGGAAATAAGTACTTTCCGGTGTTTGTTGAATCGCGGTTCTAAATTTTTCCATATCTGAAAAATAGATCAGTTTTGTATTTTTGTTTGTCGATAGACCTTTTATTTTTTGCTGTCGTTAACTGTTCCAAGATGAATGCAAGATCATGAAGATTCATCTCAATCAAGCTGTTTAAAATAGCTGAGGCCATTTCTTTGTCCAAAATCCAAATTATTCTGGACACATCTTGATTTTTGTGTTCGAGGTTTTAGTAGGTATTGTATAGACTTAGAGTATGTTGATAAAGCAGACATGATCCTAAAGTAACATATTGTGCAGTTTTGTTGGTGTTCACGTTAAACGTTTGGAAAAGCATCGCTGTCATCTATTATGCTATTGTTAGGGGAATGGGAGAGTACAATGTTTCATCACGATTGTAAATGTTAAGTACCGCACTTTAAATTTCTATTGATTTGTGTAGAGCCTATATAGAAATATAGTGAAAGAAGTTTTTATTAAACAAAAACAATCATCCGACAGTATATATAGTGAAAGAAGTTTAAAGACGTTTAAATTACCAAAAACTTTTTTAATTTCTTCATTTATCAAAACTAAAAAAACAACTTTCTTACAGTAAGCCTAAATAATCAAATTGGTTCTGGAAGAGTATTATCACGATATTTAATCCAATACTCTTGTACCCTACCTAGCCACGCACACCAATACTTCCGTAATACGTTTGCTTCTAATTTGAAATAATCCGCTGGTTTTCCATTTGTATATGCAATTACAACGGCTCCTTTTTTTATTTGTAAATTTATATTTTCATCATAATTAATTGCACCTAAGTATGCGCAAAGCTGTAACGGGGCATCATATGTGTATTCAAGTTTTCCTTTATTCCGATCCGATTTTTTCCATTCAATAATTCGGATATCATTATCTATTTGTACAACACAATCGACAATACCTTTGTACTTTAGTATTGGATGATGTACAGCGGTTTCAACAATTACTGGTTTTTGTATTTGTGTCAATAATGGACTTACACTCCTCCATGTTTCAAAAATTACCGAATCTTGATTAGGTTGTTCTTTATTGTTGAAATAATTTTGTATCGATGAATGAAACAGTTGGCCAGTTTTTAAATAATTTGCTTGTAATTCATTAAAGCCGATTTCTCCAAGTTCAGCAATTTTGATTGTTTTCCATTTAATTAAAGCATTTCGAGCCGGTTCCGACATTGTAGATTGTAAAATTTTACCAACAGACGGAAATTTTGAGATTTCTACAAAATTTGTATTGTTATCCGAAATAAAATCCAGCTCCGTTCTATGATAAAGGGGAAAGTTTAAAATTTGTTTTAGTTGTTGATCAGAAAAGGGAATTTCATTAATATTTTGAACAGTATTGTCTGCATTTTTTGTTTTCAACCTTAGTTGGGGTTTTGGTAATGGTTGTTTAATTAGTTTAGTTAAACTATCAGGTAAATTTAATTTAATTTTGTTTGTTTTTTTAACTTGTTTTAATTGTAATTTAGGATCATGTTGCGTTAGCCAATATATTTCAGATTTATATTCATCTGCCTTGAGTGTTTTAACAGATTTTGAATTTTCCTGATTTTCAACTTTTTTTACATGAACATTGACCGCACCGAATAGTGATTTATTTTCATAGTTTACGGTTTTTATAATTTGTATCTTCTTTTCAATTTGCGGTTGATTTGTAATTAATTTACTTTTATTACGAATAATAACTTTTCCGAACATGTTGAAAGGTGAAATAATAACTGTCAAACGAATATAAACAAACAAAATATATATTTCGGGCAACTTCACAATGATTCAAAAATTTTTGTCAAGCAGCTTGACAATTGAGATGAACTTGAGTTGAGTTCAATTAAAATAATTATCTTCTGTTTGAAGCTATATTGTAATTTAAATTCTAATATGAATTAAAGACTTATCTATTTATATTTTTATAACTTTATTCTAAAATTGCTAAGCACTTTAATCACAAATGCTTTATCATATAACAAACAAACAAAAATATCGGAAAAAAATAAGTTTATTAATTTATTAAAGTATAATATAATTTAAATTCGGCTGAAATAACTGTATTTCTGGTGATATTTTGCTTTCTTATTTACAAGCGTAATAGTAAAATTAAACTAAAAGTTGATAGGTTTGCCACAATAGGCGGCTATGTTTGCTTCTCGCAACGCTTCGCTGCAAGTCTGAAATAGAAAAAATGAAGGAGAATTCTTTCATGTTTAATTTGCTGACGTTAAAACTTACTGGATGTGCATGACATGTTCTAGCAACATCTTCTGCTGCTGCTCCATATTCCATAGCGAGAACCGATTCGTTAATTATTTCACCAACTCCCTAAAATATTAAAAATAAATAATGAGAAATGAGAACTAAAATTGTTATTTTGTTATAAAATACTAACGGGTCCAATCATGTGTGTTCCTAATATTCTATCGGTAGTTTTATCTGCTAAAACCTTGATAAATCCATCGGTTTCATTATTTGTTTTAGCACGAGAGTTTGCCATGAACGGAAATTTTCCTACTTTATATGCTACACCTTCCTTCTTTAGATCTTCTTCTGTTTTACCCACCCATGCAACTTCTGGATGTGTGTATACAACACTCGGAACACAGTTGTAATCAATGTGTACTGCTCCACCGTTCATTCCTTCAACAGTAATGATACCTTCATCTTCAGCTTTATGGGCCAACATTGGCCCGTGAATACAATCACCAATAGCATGGATTGATGGAACAATTGTTTGGAACATTCCATTCACCGGAATACGACCTTTATCATCACGAACAATGCCTACATTTTCTAATCCTAGATTATCAGTATATGGACGACGACCAACACAAACTAACAAAACATCACATTGTAATTCCTCTTTTGTGCCGTCTTTAACTGATTCAACATTAACTGTAATTCCAGAACTTGTTTTTGTAGCTCCGACAACTTTTGTTCCTAATTTAAATTTCAATCCTTGTTTTTCTAAAATTTTTTGGAATGATTTGGCTACTTCCATATCAATTCCAGCACCACCAATTGATCCAACAAATTCAACTGCCGTCACTTGTGCTCCTAATCTCGACCAGACTGATCCTAATTCAAGACCAATTACTCCAGCACCAATTACAACCATTTTCTCTGGTACTTTTGCTAATTTCAATGCTCCTGTACTGGAAACAATGGTTTGTTCATCAACTTCAATACCAGGGAATGGTGTAACTTCTGATCCTGTTGCAATTAAAATATTTTTTGTTTTAACTGTTTCGATGCTTCCATCGCTTTTTTTAGCGGAAACTTCATTTGGTCCGGTTATTGTTCCAAAACCTTGGATATGAGTAATTTTATTTTTTTTGAATAGCTGAGCAATTCCTCCTGTCAATTGTTTAACAGCTGTGGATTTGGTTAACATCAATTTTTCTAAATCAAGTTTAACGTCGGATACTATAACACCACGAGATGCTAGATCACCTGAATGTGCCATGTGATAGAAATGAGAATTATTTAGGAGAGCTTTGGATGGTATGCATCCCACATTTAAACATGTACCGCCGAGCGTATCACCTTTCTCAATACAAACCGTCTGAAAAAGAAACAAACATCAGCTTTAATATAATTAATACTATATATTGCTAATTGTCAAAAATATTTTCAAATCAAAATTGGAATAGATATTTTTATCATTCTTGTAAATTGCAAGTATTGATTGATTAAAATAATTCATATGTAACACTGTTGTTCTCTTGACCTATCCAACAAGCTCATTTATCCGAATTTGTTTACAATCGCGAATATTTAATTTTTTATATTTTACTAAGTAATTTTATCATGATGATAGTTTGCAGTATTTTATATATACTGTATAGATTCAATTTACTATGTAATAACAGATAACTATAAATGTTCTATTTGACCTTCATTCCCAGTTGTGCTGCTTTAATTGAAGCAACATATCCTCCAGGTCCTGATCCTATTACAACAAGATCAGCTTCATGGGTTGTTGAATACAACCGTCCATTCAACACTCCTACTATTGTCCCGGGATTACGTAAAGGCAAATTTGTCTAAATGAAGTACAAAAATGAAATAATATTGAGGTTATGTTAGAATTGCATAACAAATATAAAACCCATTACCTTTGACATAAAAGAAACAACATTTCGTAAATTGCTTTGCATTTTCGTTTAATAGATTTTTATTTGTATTAAAATAAATATTATAAATTAATATTTTTGACACTTCACAGATATAAAAAATAAATATCTTTGTGAATATGTCCGTCAGGAATGAACTTTTACAAAAAAATAAAAACACTTGAGCACACAAAAATGGTTTTATTCTTTTTAAGGACTAACTTAATATGAAAATATTTATTTAGAAAAACGGTCTGACGACGACGTTAATAAAAAGTGAGATTACGAAGTCGGTATTATTTTGGCAATCGATGTTTATTATGTTGGTATAGTTTATTGTTGGTCTATTCCTTTCTTATGTTGGTAGAAATTTTAAGCTATTTTATTTTTGAGCAACTCCAACTCGCAAGACGTTCGATTGCAGGGGTGCTATTTCAAATCCGATCGAAATCACACGTACACTTTATAATAATACGACTACAAATAACGCATGGTTTTTAACGAAGGGTTAAAGAAATGGGATTTTCAGGAATCTTCGTTATGAGAAACTATGGTGTGTCGATTAGCGTGCAGAGTGTGCGCAGAGTCGATTTTTTTGTTATATTGTGGATCGTTGTAATCGTCCACATCCAATTATATATAGTTTCTCTTCGGTTATGGGTATCTTGTCACATAATATTCATGTTGATTCGTACGTACTGGCGTTTTCTTCTTAAACTAGTTAATTATTGTAAGGTAGTCAACCCAAATAACAATATTTATTTCATTATGATTTTATTTATTCGGAAAAAAGATGGCAAACAGGCTAATGCCCAATTCTTGCCCAGATACATTACATGAATACCCCAGGCAAGAAACTGTAATCGACATCGTTTTGTAATCGATAGTTTCGAATTGGAGAAAAATAGGCATACCTATTGTATAATTATCATCTCACTCTAATTAAAAAATATGGCGTTTTGACATTTAAAATTACACATTTTTCATTTACGTATATATAGTCGCGCGGAACAAATATTAAATTAAAAATTGTGTATAATATAATATATTTCAACAGTAAGTACATTTTTAATGTTATGTATATACAATAAGAAAATATGTTTTCTGTCTAGAATTATTTTGATTTTATCTTCATCATAACATAACCTATAATTCAGGCTCACATTTTGATATTTACATCTGTAATTCTAGCAATTATTTCTTTTAATGCCATTTTTTCTCGTTTCAGGTTTACATATAGTTTTTTTTTAAGTTTTTATATTTAGTTGTAATAAAAATATGTAAATATGTTTTTTATATTATAATAAATAAATTTATTAGTAAAATTATTACAAATATTTTAATTAAAATACAACCAAAAATACAATACTCTAAACTTTTGATTACATGTGACTAGTAGTTTCGATTTTGTATCGAAACAGGTTTCGATTATGTTTCGATTACATGTTTCGATTAGGTATCGATTATAGTTTCTATTTGGTATCGATCACATATTCGCTTACTAGGGCGAACACGTTGTTCTAAATGTAATCGATACAGTATCGAAGCTAAATCGAAACATGTTTCGATTATATGATTGCATGTAATTGATACCGCATCGATTACAAATCAATTACATTACAACCGAAGAACTTGTTAATAACTAGTTCTTAACGAGTTCTTTTTTTCAATCGAACATGCAAACATGCAGTGTTATTGTATGAGTAAATTGAATTGGTCATTTTATCTTGGAATGTTTGAAAAGTAATAAAAAAAACAATATATTTTGTGAAAAAAAACTAATTTCATAATATATATGTTAAATAACTAAAAACAAAATTAAAATATTTATATGATGCTGCGTTATAATTATAACGTTATGATTTAACGTTTGTTGTGTTTACTTTTTGTCATAGTATGAGTAAAACTCAAAAATAACTGAAAATAAAACTAGTTCTTCAAAAGGGGAAAAAATGCACAACCAGTTCAGAACTAGTTTTTTTATTTTGCTTCAATCGAACATAATTTGGAGGGGAAATAATTTTTTTGTATTGAAAAAAAAGAACTAGTTATGAACTGGTTCTCAATCGAAAATGCTATAACAAATAGCTCAAGATATGAAAAAATCAGGTAAATATTGATTTTGTAAATAAACATCAATAATTGGTTATGTTATTTGCACGTATGAATATTATGTTTTACTTTTTAGTTGAGGAATGCAAATCAGCGTGGAAGTCCCTTAAAGATAGTTTACGCTACTATAAAACTAAAGCGAGGAAAGTGGGTAAATCAGGGAGTTCAGCGGAAATTGATTTGGAGTTAAACGACAATGCCATAAACGATGATATTGAGTGGGAGTTTATTAAAGACATGGCTTTTCTGGAATCGGCTTTACCTGAAAATAAGAGACGGTAAAGAATTTTGGTTTAATGTCAAATAGTTTTATTAACTTTATACTGTTTATTTTTTATTAGAACATTTTCGACAAGCACAGTAAAAGATGAAGAATGTGATGATGACACCAATACCTCTTCACATTACTCATATGTAAGTTTGTGATTTAAAATTAAGATACACATTAATTCCAAAATTATTATTTTAAAATAGATGAGCAAGAGCAATTCTAAAAACATAGCTCTTTTAAACCGCGCTGATAAGCTGACGGAATCAATTAGCGAATTAATTGCTTCCAGAGCAAATAAACCTTCAATCTCAAACCAATATAAACAAAAGCATGAAATAATGTTAAATAATATTGACCGTATGCTTCAGAAGCTGCCGGATGAAGTCGACGAATTAAATTTAAAATTTCAAATTCAAATAATGAACGAAATGAAAAATAATAATAATTAAAATTTCAATATAAATATTTTATTTAAATAAATTTAAATTATTCTTTAGGTTTTTATTCTAAGAAAACTGATCTATGCTGCCACTCTGGTGATCCTTCTTTACTATGAACGTAATTTTTGACGCATCTCTAACGACTTTGGCTTCATTGTTCGGCCTTCCGGCATCCATTATACATCGACTGGAGAACATGGAATCTTCATTAATTGTTTTCCGCCATGCTCCTTCGATAAGTTTTCCGTCCTTTTAGTAATCAGCATAGTTGGCTGGTACGTAACTGTGGCGATTCCTCCTCAGCATGAAGTTGTGAAGGTAACAGCAAGCAGCCACGATTTTTTGGGCTTTATCAGGTGCACAAAAAAGCGTTCTTTTAGGCAGAGCCACTTTGCACACAGGATACCAAATGCATTCTCTACCACGCAATGGGCTCTACTAAGCCGGTAATTAAAGATGCGCTCTTCGTCCGTTAGATAGTTGTTTGTGTGGTACGTTTTTTTTTTTTTTTTTTAACAAAATGTGTTGTGTAATAGGGTTTAGAATATGTGTCACAACAACACATAAATACCTTTTAAGACCTAGGTCTAGACCTGGGTCCCACAACAACTGGCGTTCTAAGGTGTAGATTAACGCTTTTTTTAAACATCTGTGGGTTGAAGCCACCTGAGTATGGCTTTCAAATTCTTTTATGTAGAGGGAAAGCATCATCTCCAATAAAAAAATGGAAGTTTTGTACTGCCAAGGGTGCAGTTATCTGGAAAAAGCATTTCATTATTCAAAACCGCTTTTCCGAAATCACATTTATTGAACACGCACGCATCACCCTCATTTCCATACGCGACAACGTCAAAATATGTAAATCTGTAGTTTGCATCAGATACAGCCATTCAAATTATGCTATGGAACGTCTGATAAAGTAATTCCTGTTAAAATCTTAACCATCAGTATCAATTAAAAAAAACGGACGCCATCATTACCTTATAATTGTAAAACACGCTGCCAGCATTTATAGGGCATTTTATTGCTATATGCTTCCCATCTATTGCAGTTCGGAAAGTTTCAAATAGCATTAAAATCATTCGCATTTTTTGTTAATGACTCTTTCGTGAAACTAGGAACTTCAGTTTTTAGTACTGTGCAAATGGCAGTACACACCTCATCCAATATTTTCCCGAAATGCTGTTTACTAATGACATATATTTATGCCATATGTCATTGAATTGAACCGGAAGCAAAATATCTGAACACGGTAGAAAACAGGGTTGCCACGTTTTAAAAGTTTCAAAGTAGGACACACTACCCCTACGGTCTTAAAACTAAAAAACTCGTTGGATTTGTGCCACTTCATTTTTCAGCTATAAAATAAATATTTTTTTAAAAAAACTAGGTTTCAGTTTGGTGTAAGTATGAATGTATGGGCGTTATTTCAGTAATGCTAATTGATTTATTTATATTGAATAATGGCATACAAATTCGCATTTATGTTATCAGCCTCCAATGCGGTAACACTCGAAAAACTTAAATTTAAAGTTTTTAAGGACTCAGAAATACAGCTAAACATACCGGCACTTTCATTAAAATCAATAAACTTATGTTGTAAGCCAGTTACTCATAAATAGTTCTGTTTTGTATTTTTACATTTTCCTTCAAAATCGTTAGCTTTCTGTAGCCAAATGTTATACTTTATAACAAAATTCAGTTCAGTCATTTTAAGAACAGCTAATTTGTAATAAAAGTTATTTAAAAAAAACAGAGGTTTAATGGTGGATTTAATTCAAAATTATTTAAACAATGGTGGTTTACCACCTGAAAAATCGTGCAATAAAGCATAGATATTCACATATGTCACAGCGATGTAAATTGTTTTTTAATTGTTACTAACCTTTCGACATAAAATAAAATAATCGGCTACAAATTTAATATAAGTAAAGGTGCAATCACGATTATTTATTTTGCTAACGCGTTACAGAGAAATAGATTGGAAAAAAAATTTATTTTTTTCAGTGTAAGATATTGTATTACAGTTTGCCTAAAGTAGGACATTTTTATAGTAAAGTAGGACGTAGGACATTCTTGCTCCAAAGGAGGACTGTCCTACCGAAAGGAGGACTGTCCTACTGAAAGTAGGACACGTGGCAACCCTAGTAGAAAATTAACAAATATTTAAACACATAATAAATAACTAAACTTATAGTGAATTCTTTTCTACTTGTTCGGTACAAGTTCCGACTCCGAATTATCCAAATTTGTTTTTTTTTGTATTGCTTTTTTTACAAAAGAATACAAATTTCGTTAATTCTGTGTTGGAACTTGTACCGAACAGGTAGAAAAGAATTCACTATTACTCTAATACAATAGCAAGCTTTTCTTTAGGAGTGATTTCATCATGGGGATGTGACCGAATTTTTGGCAGTAACAGTGGCTCCACCAGTTCGAACAATTGGTCAAATTCTTCGGGACTCATGTGAAAGTTCTCATTAAATGATGCTTTGTTGTCTCTTATAATAGCTGCATTTCATGAAACCGTGTGATCCGAATCCGCTTAAGTTTTACATGCAAAATCAGATCCAACTTTGTTATTTGGATCTCAGTTTGCATGTAAAACTTAACCTGATCCGGATCACACGGTTTCATGAAATGCAGCTAATATTGAACTTAACAAATTAAAACAACAAAAGAATAATTATGTATTCATTTATGCCATAAATACAAACCGTGTATATTTACCTGAGTATTAAAGCGTCCGAACTTCCCCCTGTTCTTTAAATACGAGTTAACTCTGTATGCAGGTCGTTTGCAAGTAACGCACTCCGCCATTAGTGAAACAACCACAGACGCGGCCCCAATTATAAGATTATCTTCATCGCTTGGATCCATTTTTTTATAATATATTTTGTTTTATTTTATTAAAGTAATTTTAACACAATATTATTATGCTGGACCTTTGTTAACTAATATATTTAAAAGGAATTTACCCGGGATAAAATCGAATCGAAAATTTTGGGAATCTCTTAAATTTTATATAATTAGCCTGACATTCCAAAGAGAATAATTAAACTAAAATTAATATATATATTTACAATAAATACCTTAAATTATTAACTGTTGATTGATGATCTGGTTCTAATTTTTCAATTCCCTTGACTAGCGTTTGATCAACTACTTATATTGGATGAACTAATTTGTGAACATCAGTTGTTGCTGTTGAATTACACCTTCGTTGTTCGAAATGCCCAATTGAACATTGCCTTTGATCCTTTAACTTTTCATTTATATATCTGCCTTTGAATCCATGCGGTTTCAACAACCGGAAAAACCATCAAACAAACGATTGTCTCTATCTGTGGTAATAGCTTCGATCACTGTTATCCTTGCCATTCATACTTTCGATAACATCATTGGATACTTTATCTTCATGTACTGCCACTTTTATAAAGCAGATTTTTTTTAAGATAAATTAAGTAAAAAAACTTAATGAAAACAAGAATGAAAAACTTCAGAAAAAATGTATATATGTAATCCAAATCACACACTAATGAAAACAGTGTTAACTTTTTTGTTTGATTTAATGTTTAATAACAAAAACAATTGAACATTTTCTTTTGAAAAGCAACAATGGAATGCATCTTTTTTAAATTGCAAAATGTGATTTTGCTTTTGACATCTTATGATGTCAAAACAAAATCGGGTAATCTTCAAAATTCAGCAATGATTAACAACGACATCTGTTCATTAGTATTGGAAATAAAAATTTAGTACGTTCGTTGGCTTTTTATAATATATTCAAAATCAATTAGCAGTTAAGTTGGGAAAATTTTAAAAGTACTATTAATGTAAAAATGAACGGAAATTAATGTAATACATTTCTATTGAATTGAAAACAAAGAGGAATTTGATTTTATTATTGTTTTGCGATTATTGCGATCGTTACACCATGAATTCAAGGTAGAAACCAAGATTTTTACTCTTGAAATCACAAAAACGTCGCCATC
Organism: Diogma glabrata; assembly: GCA_963693315.1. Classification (NCBI taxonomy): domain Eukaryota; kingdom Metazoa; phylum Arthropoda; class Insecta; order Diptera; family Cylindrotomidae; genus Diogma; species Diogma glabrata. The sequence goes on along the minus strand of OY856187.1, from coordinate 134,404,758 downwards.
CCCTCCATGACAGAAAACCACCAAAGCACTATTAAACTTAAACTAATAATAGAAATTCCAATAACTAATAAAAAAATTATAATAACTAAGTAATATTAAATATAACACCTATTTAAATTCTAAAAACCGAGAATTAAATTTATAACTATAATAACTAATGATTAAGAATATATGTTTAATTTATGACAACTAATAATTCTAACACTAAATTTAATTTTATAAAAAAAATATATTGAAAAACTTAGGCTTGGTATATAGGAAACAGACGCTAGAGATTTCGATGGTAAAACCCGCAAAATCATGACTCGCAATCACCAACAATAGTAAAACCAACTCTCAACAAAAAAAAAAATGGAGCCAGTACGACGGAAATGTAAAAAGGATGAAAGCACAAAAACGAAAAAAAACAACGAACGCTCAATTCGAAAACATACAAGATTTTCTTGTAAAAACAAACTTTATAAAGGAACAAAAAGGACCACCGTCGTAGCCAATCTTTGCTGAATCTTTCACAAAAATTCCTAAAACATTATATATGTAAAAGTATAATTTATTTATTTAATTTCAGATATACTGAAATAATTATATATACCTAAAATTAGTTATTGACGATAGCACCCCTAAAATATATTTATTTATTTTTAAAAGAAAATTGAAAAATAAAAATATCTAGAAGAATGTTTATTTATTGGATGCACCGTCCTAACTCTGAAATATTGATTTATTTTTTTTAAAAAAATAAAAAATATTTATTTATATCTTGACGTAAAGCTTAATTAAGAAAATTTATTTTATTTAGCTACCTAAAATTAACTTAAATTTAAAAAAAATTATTTATTTAATAAAAATTTTATTTAATTAATTTTCGAAAAATTTGTTTTATTTACTTTATTTTTATTTAATAATATAAGAGATTCCCAAAATCAAGATTCGTCTGGAGACAATTTAAAAAGTAAGTATGGCTACAATATTCATATTGTTTAAATTTGAAATATCGCGTTCGCGAGCCCACTCCAACAATGCATGTGAGAACTGACTAGAAAAGCCCCTAACGACCAGATTCTACAGAACAGTTTCTCCCCAACCTAATAAAACAATCACAACTGTCACGATTAGACACTAGGTCCATTTCTACTGACCCAGTTGTGCTTGTTTAACCTAAAAATAAATTACAACTAAACCTAATGCGAAAGTTGAAGAACGCTCCCGAGCACCAGACTTCAAACCCTAAACTCTATGAAAAATTGTTTTATTGTAAAGCTAAATGAAAAAAATGGTAAGTTTTTGAATTTGTATGAGGTGAAGCCTCTGATCCTGAAAGCAAAAGTATAATTGGTCCTTCTCTTCATTACACCGAAGAAGCCTCTGAGCAAGGAATGGTACTACTGGTTTGCACCTAAGTACAAACACAGCAACACCACTCCTCGTCCCTGAGGACTTCCTCGCCGAATGAAGAGAAGAAACCAATGTTCTTCGATCGCATAACCCCGATGGCCATAGGCGATCTAAGAACGACATCAATGTTAAGGGGATAAGCCCCATGGATGGCTTGTTAGGCCTACCGCTGGAGAAAGGTGAATCAACAAACCTAAATAATATATAACTTATCCATAATCTAAATAATTTCTTATTTAAAAATGCTAAATCGAAACATGAAATACATAATATGTGTTAATAAAGTTTTACATGAAATTAATTAAATTTAATCTTCAGACTAAATAATAAATTGGTAATTTAAAAAAAATTACGATTATTTTACATTTAAAACTAAGCTTACTAATCTTTAAATTATTAATTCTAATATATTTGTTCAGGTTAAATCTTTCGCTTTATTTATTGTATTCAAAACAAAAATAAATGTTAGCTAAGAATAATTGTTTCTATATTTATACCACTTTTTTAAAATTAATCGCAATAAAAAATAATTTAAAAAAAAAAGTGGTGGTAGCTAAAATGGCCTCATACGAGGTATGTATACGTACATCCGCGGATCATTATGATGACAAATGTAGAGATATTGATTTGGATCCGGCTCACTCTATAAAGTTGATGGGAATTAATTATTTCCAATTGTACTTCCATAAACTCAGACCAATAATACTTTGAAAGTAGTGACGAAAGATTTAAACTTATACAAAACCGTTGAAAACTGTTTGGTCGATGTTAACTTTTATTACGTTAATAACATCCTAAAACTCATAAAAACATGACTTAACCACAATCAAAAAAAACATACGATTAATTTCATATATAAATTAATTGCATCATCCAAGAATATGTACAATATATAACCAAATATAAATATACATTATGTACGAAAAATTGTACTATGTGTATAAAAAAAAAATATGTACAGGATATACAAAAGATATGTACAATAGTATACCAAAAATATTTACAATATGTACGTGGTAGCATAAAAAAATTTCAAAAAAAAAACTGCTTCCCCAAAACGGTTTTCTTTTTCCCCAAATTAAAAAAACAATTAGTATTACTAAAAGCAAATGACAGCACAAAAAAACAATCTCCAAAAAAAATTGCTGTCCCAAAACGGTTTTTTTTCAAACAAGCAACCACTTAACTAATTATACAGTGAGGGACAGGGGCCTCCTGTGGACCAATCCACTCCTCTACCTGTCGCATGGTCGGTGAGATGGGAACCACCTCAACCAGCTCCTCTATTTGAGTACTCTTGGTCGAGGAAGCTCCCAGCTCCACGACCAAGCGACTCTCCTTCTCCTTCTTCCTCCTCTCCTTTCTCTTCAGGTGTGAGCTCCTGTTTCTCTTGACCCGTCTCCTCTCACGCCAGCCCACATTCACTTCCTCATCCACTCCATTCAGCTCCTCATCCACTCCATTCAGCTCCTCATCCACTATCTCACAAATCAAATCATCCAGAAACTCATCATATTTTTCTTCGTAAATATCATCCATCAATTCCAAAAATATTTTATGTTTTACCTCATCCAGAATCACATTTATCATTCCATCCACTACATTCCTCGCCTCAACCATTCTCTCTTTTCTCTCCTCATTCGCTCTCCCATCCACCTCATTCATCCAGGGCTCAAACCCACCTGGCCGACACCTCCTTATCAACCCCTGACCCTGTTGGAACCTGATTCAGCGCTGTTTATATTTGGTAATAAAAAGAACGAAATATGGAATAATCAAATCAATGAAATCTTTTTTATCGCGTCATAACAATATTACGATAGATTCGTATGTATTGCAATAATTAATAAATCACGAAGAAATAAAATTACTCTAATTAGCCAAACTTAGTAAAGAGAGAGATTCAATAAACAAATTGTTACAATACCGGATTTGCAGGTTTTGGCTTAACCAACTGTGAATTAAATAATTAAAACAAAATTAGATTTTAAGATAATATTTTTGATAATAAAAAACATTACAAATTTGGTCTTACGACTAGTTAGTTGCTTCTTAAAAGTAAAAATATTAATTCATTTTTTAAAGAATTAGTTACATTTTGAACCTGTACAATATAATTAGTATTTATATTAAACTCAAGGAATTTTGTTAAAATAAGACTATAAAATAAACACAAAGTATTTTCTTGTGGTTAAACAAAGTGTTTATAGCTATTGTGCTTGGTTTGGATGATAAATCCATATCCTCTATACCGACGCAATATTAATTACTCTGATGCAGAAATTTTTTGTTGATTGGAGGACAACAACAAATTAATCAACCGTATTTAATAGCAGTAATTATAATGGTGACCCCGAAAATCGCAAACACGCGAATAAAAATTTAAGGCCGTGTAAACTGAAACCTGGACGCTTACTTAAGAATATAAGAAAAGCGTGCCAGGTAAATTGTAAGTAGAGTTTCCTTTTCATTTGCAAACCAAAATCTATATAGAAATAATTCTAATACAAATATTTTTTTGGATATAACCACGGCCATCTTTAATCCCGCTTGGACATAATTATTTGGTTAAAATTTTGTTTTGGATTATACGCTGGCAAGCTACAGCTTTATATATTAATATTAAACCAACTCAACAAGCATACATGAATAATAGAAATATTTAATAACTGACATTATAAAGCATCAACGATTGCAGGATTTGAAGCAAGATCATTGGAATTAACACAGGAAGATATTCAGGATAAATAATACAAGGGTGAGTGACATTTTGTTTACGTTAGTCTCTCTTCAATTTTATTCTCTTGGTTTTACAACTTAAATAAATAGATGAGTTTATTATTATTTTGAATATTTATTGATTTGATTATATATTATATTTTTTTATGGTATATATGTATGTTTATATTTATACAAACATATACATGTATATGTATTCCTTGATATATTCGGTTATCTTATGCGATCATACTCATTGATTTTTTTTTGATTTTCAATCGTTCGGGAAGAGAATTTCACAAATAATTTTTTTACGTATATTTTTTTATCGAAAAAAAAAATATTTTTTTTTTAATTTTCTTCGAACATCAGCGTCTGGTTTGTGAATTTTGCTCCCTGTTGTTTTACATTTATACATATTAAACGCATATGAGCGATCCCGATTCGAAAACCGACACCGATTCAGAGAAAAAGGTTTTACGGTCAGGTAGAAGGGTTGAGCAACTACCACAAACTCCGTCAGAGCCGATTTCAATTCAACCATTATCGCCACCTGAAAAACCAAAACTGAGGATGGCAAATACAACACTCCCGGACTTCTTGGATACTGATCCTGGACTATGGTTCCTGCAGATAGAAGCCTTGTTTGCTTCCAGAGACATCACAGAGGACAAACAACAATTCGCAGCAGTCTTAGCCGCCCTAAAGCCAAAGGTACTTTCGGCGATCCGTCCTCTCTTGATAAACCTCCCAACTGCTAACCGATATACAACACTAAAGGCTGAAATTCTCAGTCGACTAGCGCAATCGGAGCAGGAAAAAATCCAAAAACTGTTCGAAACTGTAGAGATGGGGAACCAGAAACCATCAGCATTCTACGACCAGTTATTACAAATAGCTGGCGATTCCACAGCAGCCAACCCCACCCTTATTAAAGAACTTTGGGTGGCTCGCCTCCCAGCAAACGTAAAATCAGTGGTAGTCTCAATTAGAGACGACGATATTAAAACAGTCACAGCAATCGCGGATAGAGTGTGGGATGCTGTTAGCATGCCATCTGCCTTTTCGTGTGGTAACTTAAACAGCTCCAATGTCGATAGAGTTTCAGCACCCTCAACATCTACAGGGATCTCGAATACACCACAAAGCCACAACAGTTTAGAGAAAATGGTCGAACAATTGACAATTTCTCTTGATCAACTCCGGTCGCAATTTGGCAGCTGGCAAAATAACAGCCAGGGACAGAGATCCAGATCGATTACTCCCTCTAGATCATCGTCTTTTCGACAATCTCCATCGAGATCTAGAGGTAGATCTTCTTCCAGGTACCTTTGTTGGTATCATCGATCATTTGGATCAAGAGCTACAAGATGTGTAGGAAATTGCTCCTACAAATCTAGTAGAACATCATCGACATCATCATCATCACCATCAAACAGAAACACACCAAGGTCGGGAAACTATTAGTTCCCAACGTTGACACGGCTAACATTGGGATACAGACACCAAGCCGTCTGTTCATCAAATGTAGGAAAACTAAACTGAACTTTCTCATCGACACAGGCGCTGACGTATCAGTGATCCCTTGTCAATCTTTTTCTAACCTCATCAAAGATGAACACAATGTCCTAACCGCCGCGAATGGATCTATAATTCACACTTTTGGTTCCAAACTTCTCAACTTGGATTTGGGTTTCCGTCGAGAACTATCTCATATATTTGTGGTAGCGTCAGTTAGTAAACCTATTATAGGTGCTGACTTTCTGACTAAGTTCTCTTTAACAGTCGATCTAAAGCGTAAGCGCTTACTAGATACAAGTACGAAACTTTCAGTGAATACAATTTCGTGTTTAGATAACACACCTTCACTGCATTTGTATACTCTTCAAGGAATTTATGGGGATATTCTCCATGAATTCCCGACCCTTACTCAGGAACCCAAATACAACGCACCAGTCAAACACAACGTGGTTCATCGCATTATCACAGAAGGACAATTACCCTTCTCTCGGCCACGTAGACTGGAAGCTAACAAGTTCAAAATAGCAAAAGATGAATTTTCGCATATGACTCAGTTGGGATTGATTCGACCCTCCTCATCTAGTGTTTCTTCTGCTTTGCATTTAGTTCCAAAGAAAGATCAAGGTGACTGGAGGCCTTGCGGGGATTATCGACGTTTGAATGATGTTACCATTCCTGATCGGTACCCCATACCTCATATACAAGATTTTTCAATGCATCTTCATGGATGCACTATATTTTCTAAAATCGATCTGATCCGTGCGTACCACCAAATACCAGTCTCTGCGGAAGATATTCACAAAACTGCTATAACGGTCCCTTTTGGTCTCTTCGAATTCGTGAGAATGCCTTACGGTTTGAGAAACGCAGCTCAAACTTTCCAACGTTTCATGGATGAAGTAGTCAAAGGACTAGATTTTGTTTTTGTGTATATCGATGACATATTGGTGGCAAGCAATTCAACACAGGAACACCAAAATCATTTGCGTATACTTTTCAATAGGCTAACTGATTTTGATATTAAAATCAAACTCTCTAAATGCGTATTTGGCGTTCCTTCTCTTGATTTCTTAAGCCATGAAATCACAAAATATGGTATTAAACCATCCCCAGATAGAATCATAGCAATAAAAGATTTTCCACAGCCAACTTCTGTTCATCAAGTTCAGCGATTCGTAGGTATGATTAATTATTACCATAGATTCATACCTCATCTAGCCGAAATCATTTCCCCACTTCATGGTTATCTCGCTGAACTGGCCAAGAGTAAAAAAAAATCAGCCTTCATTTGGCCTCTACAATGCAGTACAGCCGTTGACACAGTCAAACTGGCACTAGTAAACTGTACACTCTTGGCTCATCCGTCACAAATAGCAAGTTTTTGTATTAAAACGGATGCTTCAGGTACTGCACTAGGGGCAGTACTCGAACAATTCAACAAAGGGTTTTGGCAACCTTTAGGTTTCTTTTCCAGTAAGCTCTCACCTGCAGAGCAAAAATATTCAACATTTGATCGCGAGTTATTGGCAATTTATAAAGCTATAAAGCATTTTCGTTACTTTGTAGAAGGTCGTTTGTTCACAGTGTTCACTGACCACAAACCTCTAGTAACATCAATCGCTTCAAAGACTGAGAAAAGTCCTCGTCAGGCTCGGCATCTCGATTTCATTTCGCAGTTTACGACTGATATTCAACACATCACGGGCATGGACAATGTCGTGGCAGATACGTTATCACGCACTGAGGAAATGGCAATCAATTTCACTGGATTAGATGAAGAAAAGCTCATCCTACTTCAAGGGTCCGATCCAGAACTCCAACATCTCATTTCAACTCCACAAGTCGTCGGTTCTAAGTGGAAATTAGAACCTATCTCCACTAAACATAATAGTAAACCGATCTGGTGTGAGACATCGACAAACATTTTTCGTCCGTATTTACCAGAGCCTCTTAGAAAATCTACTTTTGAGTCACTACATAGTATATCCCACCCCGGTATAAGAGCATCCCGGAAGTTGCTCTCTAAGCGTTATTTCTGGCCTTCAATGAGTGTTGATGTTGGATTCTGGTCCAAGACATGCCTATCATGTCAAAGATGCAAGATCCAACGACACACTCATTCAGAATTCGGTCAGATACCTGTACCGTCGGCCAGATTCGAGCATATCCACGTCGATTTGGTAGGTCCTTTACCTCCATCTCATGGATATCGGTATATTATGACAACTATCGATCGCTTTACTCGATGGCCGGAAGCAATACCTTTGGTTGATGGAACAGCTGAATCTACTGCTAAAGCTTTCTTAACTAATCACATTTCACGATTTGGCGTGCCGTTAAATATAACTTCTGATCGCGGGGCGAATTTTGAATCAAAGTTATTTCAGGAACTTATGTTACTCATGGGTTCTCATAAAATCAGGACAACGGCTTACAATCCTAAAGCCAATGGAATGGTAGAAAGATTCCATAGACAGCTCAAATCTTCACTAAAAGCTCATGGTAATACTACCAATTGGAGTGATACACTCCCAATCGTCATGTTAGGCATTCGGTCTTCGATCAAGTCTGATCTTGGATGTACTCCTGCGGATCTTGTCTATGGACAAAGCCTAAAGGTCCCAGGGGAACTATTTATACATCCCAAGGATGCGCATCCAGTAGAACCAGCAGATCTGGTTGAACATCTCAAGCAACGGATGCAATCCTTAATTCCGAAAGATACCCGGAAAGATCCTCAAACTAATATTTACATTCCAAAAGATCTTTTGGAATGCGATTACGTATTCGTCAGGGTGGATAAGGTAAAACCTAGCTTATCACCACCTTATGAGGGTCCATTTAAAGTTATTAGGCGTTTCCGGAAGAGTTACATCGTTGAAATAAATGGTAAGAATCAAAATATTTCAATCGACAGACTAAAACCTGCTTACATGACTGACGCAGTAAACAAGAAATCAAAATCACGGCGAGTGACATTTCAGTTACCTCCTCGACAATCACAACGTATTTTTTAAAAGGAAGGGAGTGTTGTTGGAACCTGATTCAGCGCTGTTTATATTTGGTAATAAAAAGAACGAAATATGGAATAATCAAATCAATGAAATCTTTTTTATCGCGTCATAACAATATTACGATAGATTCGTATGTATTGCAATAATTAATAAATCACGAAGAAATAAAATTACTCTAATTAGCCAAACTTAGTAAAGAGAGAGATTCAATAAACAAATTGTTACAATACCGGATTTGCAGGTTTTGGCTTAACCAACTGTGAATTAAATAATTAAAACAAAATTAGATTTTAAGATAATATTTTTGATAATAAAAAACATTACAAATTTGGTCTTACGACTAGTTAGTTGCTTCTTAAAAGTAAAAATATTAATTCATTTTTTAAAGAATTAGTTACATTTTGAACCTGTACAATATAATTAGTATTTATATTAAACTCAAGGAATTTTGTTAAAATAAGACTATAAAATAAACACAAAGTATTTTCTTGTGGTTAAACAAAGTGTTTATAGCTATTGTGCTTGGTTTGGATGATAAATCCATATCCTCTATACCGACGCAATATTAATTACTCTGATGCAGAAATTTTTTGTTGATTGGAGGACAACAACAAATTAATCAACCGTATTTAATAGCAGTAATTATAACCCCTCATAATTGTATACATTCTTATCAAAATTCAAAATATATAATTTCCTAATCAAAACGAAACCAATAACTGGTTTATTTCAAGATACACAAAAAGCTGATTGACAACCACGGCCCAAACCGATTGCCACCACCCTATTACCAAAAAAAACCACAACTGGTTTATCCTAAAACTTACAAAGAGAAACGCGGAATTCTTTAAATTTTTGAAAATATAAATTTAGAGTACTTATGATAAATATACACATGAACACCTTAGAAACTAAACCTTTATTTTTTCCTCTAGCTTTTTAACAAAATTTAGCTAAATAAACCGACGCGAAAAACAAACTATTAATCTGAATTGAAATAATCAAATAATATATAAATATATAAATATAATAATATAAGATGTTCCACACAAAGAAAAAGTTTTTTCAAAAAAAAAACCGGCTTGCCAACGCCCAACCTGGAAAATATTTTCCCACCAAATTATTTATATATATATATCTAAAAAAAAATACAAGAAATATAACTGTAATTAACCTAACGGGTCCCTGTTTCGGCGCCAGTTATTATGCTGGACCTTTGTTAACTAATATATTTAAAAGGAATTTACCCGGGATAAAATCGAATCGAAAATTTTGGGAATCTCTTAAATTTTATATAATTAGCCTGACATTCCAAAGAGAATAATTAAACTAAAATTAATATATATATTTACAATAAATACCTTAAATTATTAACTGTTGATTGATGATCTGGTTCTAATTTTTCAATTCCCTTGACTAGCGTTTGATCAACTACTTATATTGGATGAACTAATTTGTGAACATCAGTTGTTGCTGTTGAATTACACCTTCGTTGTTCGAAATGCCCAATTGAACATTGCCTTTGATCCTTTAACTTTTCATTTATATATCTGCCTTTGAATCCATGCGGTTTCAACAACCGGAAAAACCATCAAACAAACGATTGTCTCTATCTGTGGTAATAGCTTCGATCACTGTTATCCTTGCCATTCATACTTTCGATAACATCATTGGATACTTTATCTTCATGTACTGCCACTTTTATAAAGCAGATTTTTTTTAAGATAAATTAAGTAAAAAAACTTAATGAAAACAAGAATGAAAAACTTCAGAAAAAATGTATATATGTAATCCAAATCACACACTAATGAAAACAGTGTTAACTTTTTTGTTTGATTTAATGTTTAATAACAAAAACAATTGAACATTTTCTTTTGAAAAGCAACAATGGAATGCATCTTTTTTAAATTGCAAAATGTGATTTTGCTTTTGACATCTTATGATGTCAAAACAAAATCGGGTAATCTTCAAAATTCAGCAATGATTAACAACGACATCTGTTCATTAGTATTGGAAATAAAAATTTAGTACGTTCGTTGGCTTTTTATAATATATTCAAAATCAATTAGCAGTTAAGTTGGGAAAATTTTAAAAGTACTATTAATGTAAAAATGAACGGAAATTAATGTAATACATTTCTATTGAATTGAAAACAAAGAGGAATTTGATTTTATTATTGTTTTGCGATTATTGCGATCGTTACAATATAAACACATGGATCAAAAGCAAAATAAAAATTAAAACAAAAACGTCAGACAACTGTCAAAACTTATCTCTACACAAATGTCTACATACATTTTTTAGCTTCAGTTTTATCTATATTTTTGTGGAGACCTTGTTCAAATTTAGCATCGCTCGAGCAGAATACTGAGCATTACGGTGCAACCGGATAGCATAATACCTTTTTACTTTGACAGATAGTTATTTGATATTGTAATAAACTTCGTCCAGAATGGGTTAATTTAATTTACTCATTCATAACCAATACATTCTGCATAAATGTTTCCACATTCAGACTATGGCAAAGATGAATTAAAAGTTAACTCCTTTTAACTAATACAATGTGCATAAATTAATAAAAATTAAATTTGTTATACAAATGTTTACATTAATGAATTAAAAAGAGGTGTGGCCTATTGTTTCTAGAAAATACACTGGTAGAATGTTCTGTTTATTTGTTTTTGGTTATAAATAAGCGAACAAAATATCAGATAATCAGTTTTAATTTTGCAATTAAAAGTGTTTATAAATATTCGCAAGTATAAGGAATAATCAGTGGTACTTGAGCCTGGGTACTAATAGTGAAAAAATTTGAACCTAGTGGAATAGTAAATACAGATTTTACGATTCCGAATATTATTGATTCAAATTGTGGAAAAGCAATGAAGTTTATCGTACATAAATTAGAGACCCTGGAATTTATTGTAGTTAAAATCGGAAGTTGCAGTAACTGTTTGATAAATAAAGTTTGAGATTTTGTTAACTAAAGATCTGTCTTTTTACTGTCGTATTTGCTCAATAATCGAAAAGAACCAACGAAGAGTCGTTACAGTGGTGTCAGAAGTGGGATTATTGAAACAATGGTCAGGACAGTAAATATAAGTGATCTCAGCCAGACCCAACTGAAGGACGAGTTGAGGAAAAGGAATGCTCCAATCCATGGAACGAAGGCAGAACTTGCATTTCGGCTGCGTAAAGTTTTAGAAGAAGTAGGTGAAAACACAGAGGTCATAGAAATAGAGCCGGAGGAAGCTCCGGTTCAGAATGCCCCAGCAATTGATCCGATGATGGTGTTAATGAAAGAAATGATGGCACAGCAACAACGACAACTTGCTGATATGATAGCCAAACAAGGAAACAATCAACAACAACAACATGCTGATATGATGGCCCGACAAGAGAAACTGGCAGCAGAACAAAAAGTAGATCAACAACAACAACTTGCTGATCTGATGGCCCGACAAGAAAAACTGGCAGCGGAACAAAAATTAGATCAACAACAACTACGTGAAGTAATCGAGTCCTGCAGCCAAATTCTGTAGCTGTGAAGCGGTGAAGTGATAAAAATTTCTTCGTTTCTTTTCATTAAAAAACTTATCACTTCACCGTTTCACAATTACAGAATTTGGCTGCTGTATATCCAGTGCGGAGGTTAAAATCAACAACATGGAAAGGGAGCTGCGGGAAGTTACCGAAGAACATGAAGAGAAATTACGCAATCTTTTGAGTGAATTCCGCCAAGAAATAGCACAAGTCAGGTAATATGATCAATCCATCAACTACTTCAGCTCCAGCTAGAGTGAAAACAGCCGCATTTGATGGATCTACATCGTATCAGATATTTAAGATGTAATTTGAGATAGCAACAACTGGGGTTGATCACCAACAAAAAGCAAATGCGCTTATATTGGCATTGAAGGGACCTGCTGCTGAAATTTTGCAGACATTATCGGTGACAGAGCGTGATTACAGCAAGCTAATGGGGGCCTTAGAAGTAAGATATGGGGAAAGTCATATGCAAGCTCTCCATCGCATGCAGCTCAAAACAAGAAAACAGGAAGTCAGCGAAACTTTGCAAGAATTAGAGGCTGACATTGTGAGACTGGTTAATCTGTCATATCCGAACTATAACGCTGAACATCGAGACGAGCTGGCAGCTGATACATTTATCAATGCTCTTCGAGATGTACAAATGAGAAATCAGCTGTATCTAAGCGGGAAGAAATTACCCGCGGAAGTCTTAGCATTGGCCCTGCAAATAGAAGCTGGAAAAAGAGCGTATGGCTCAGATAGAGTACGTCAGATGGAAGTTGCTGAAGAACCTCTAAAAGCAGCGCTTGAGGAAGTGATCATGCGTGTCAAAAGTCTGGGAGATAAACCTGAGCGAAATCAACGAAGTAGATCTAGCATAGTAAGATGCTGGAACTGTGGAAAGTTGGGGCACATCCGATGAGAATGTAAATGGGGCCGCACCCGGAAGACAGATGCCGCATTCCGGATTCGGGAAACTAGATTGTGCCAGTTTTGAAGGGCGAAAGCTGGCTCAATTACAATGCCCTACATTGGTGGTATCACAAGTCAAAAGAGAAAATAGTAGTTTAGTCCTTGAGGCAACCGTTGGAAGCAAATCGTGCATGTTGACTTTGGACACAGGTGCCTCAAGATCGATAGTGCGTGCGTCCAGATGTGGTTCATGATAGTCAGATCGATACCGCAAGACGATTCACCCTAAAAACAGCTACGGGTGAAACAGTTCTAGTTCATGGAGAAAGCGACCAAGAAGTTCACCTTGGAGGAGATTCATTTAGGCACCGATTTATTGTAGCAGATATAGAAGATGAGTGCATAATTGGGCTTGACTTCATGAAAGAATACAATTTTATATTAGATCTGGGAAGCCACGTACTGAGATATGGAAACACAGAAATAGTGCTACACGCCACCAACGACAATGCTGAAGTCCGTGTTATTAGTGACGGACCAACTGAGATCCCGGCAAAATCTGAGAAAATCATATGGACTAAGCTACTAGATAAAAGTGACCAAAATTCACCTGTGATGATTGAGCCAGCTAACAACGACTTTGGGGGAAACATTATGATTGGACGAACGCTAGTAGCAGCAAAAGAGGGGGTAAAAAAAAGAGTGATCATCAATCATGGAAACTCAAATAAACGAGTGATCATCAATCATGGAGAAGAAATCGCCAAATGCAGCACCATAAAAGAGATAATCAGCTGTCAAGAAGAGCAAAAGGTCTTCATGCAGAGAAACAATCCCGCATTAGTAGCAATACTTCGAGATCTTAGTAAAAGAATGAACCCAGCCGAATTCAAAGAAATCAAGCGGGTATTAACGAAGATGAGCAGCGTTTTCTCTACTGGAGATGAAGATGTTGGAAGAACAAACATCGTGCGACATAGGATCAGCACTGGAAACGCTCATCCTATCAGACAGCCTCCTAGACGACTACTACTAGCTAAACACGAGGAAGTGCAAGGAATGCTGGACAAAATGAAAAATGATGGAGTCATTAGGCCATCTAAGAGTCCATGGAGCTCACCAGTGGTGCTAGTTAGAAAAAAGATGGGTCAGCTCGTTTTTGTGTAGACTATCGAAAACTGAATGAGGTAACCATTAAGGACAGCTATCCACTGCCACGAATTGATGACACACTGGATACATTATCAGGAGCCAAATGGTACAGCACACTAGATCTGAAGAGTGGTTACTGGCAAGTTGAAATGCATCCAGAAGATCGACGAAAGACAGCATTTTCTACTGGCAATGGGTTGTGGGAGTTCAATGTGATGCCGTTTGGTTTATGCAATGCTCCAGCAACATTTGAACGTCTAATGGAATGCGTGTTGCATGGCTTAACCTGGAAGGCCTGCCTCGTTTATCTTGATGACATCATTATAATGGGTCGCAGCTTCGAAGAGCATCTAATGAACCTCGAAGAAGTACTCCAAAGAATAAGTAATGCCAACATGAAGTTGAATCCGAAAAAGTGCAACCTGTTCCACAAAGAAGTGAAGTACCTTGGACACATCATTACAGAACATGGAGTCAGAACCGATCCCGAGAAGATTGATGCTGTGAAAAATTGGCCAGTACCGAAGAATGTTCATGAGCTACGCAGTTTTCTTGGCCTATGCACTTATTATCGTAGATTCGTGGAGAATTTTGCGAATATCGCCAAGAGTCTACATAAATTGACAGAGGCAAATACCAAGTTTCTGTGGACAACCGAATGTAATGAGGCATTCTGCCTTTTAAAAGAAAAACTATGCAACACCCCTATACTAGCCTATCCAGAATCCGGAACGATGTTCATTCTGGACACAGACGCAAGCAATGTAGGAACCGGAGCTGTTTTGTCACAGAAAATTGGAGACGATGAGAAAGTGGTACTTCAGTAAAGTTCTGTCAAAGCCGGAGCGGAATTATTGTGTCACGAGGAAGGAGTTGCTAGCTATCATGCTGTGAAACACTTCCACAAGTATTTGTGTGGACAACCATTCCTGATTCGCACGGACCATACTGCTCTAAAATGGTTATTACAATTCAAATTTCCTGAAGGACAAGCAGAAAGATGGATAGATATCCTGCAGAACTACGACTTCAAAGTTGAACACCGCAAGGGAAGGGTCCATGGTAACGCCGATGCCTTGTCTAGGAGACCCTGTATAGAGGAGTGCAAGTCCTGTAGCAGAACTGAGGGAAATGAGGCAATGAAAGTGAGCCAAATCAAGTTCCAAACTCCTGAGGATTGGTGTACCGAGGCAATTAAAAGAGAGCAGCTAGAAGATCCAGCTATGGCTCCAATATTGAAATGGAAAACCGAGGGAAGGCGACCGGAGTGGAAAGATGTAGCACCTTTAAGTACGGAGGCGAAATGCTACTGGGTGCAATGGGACTCACTATTGATGGACAACGGCATACTAAAAAGAAAATGGGAGTCCGCTGATGGAAAGAAAGTGTTGGAACAACTGGTGTTGCCATCAAGTCGAGTAGAAGAGGTACTGGGAAAGCTGCATGGAAGTATTTCTGGAGGACACCTGGGAGTCAATAAAACCCTAGCCAAAGTAAGGGAGAGGTTTTATTGGGTAAGGTATCGAACCACCGTAGAGCAATGGTGTCGGCGATGCGATACTTGTGCAGCGAGGAAAGGACCAAAAACTAGAACTCGAGGAGAGATGCAACAGTACAATGTGGGCGCCCCAATGGAGAGAATTGCTATGGATATCACGGGGCCATTTCCGGAAACGACAAAAGGTAACAAATACATCATGGTGGTCATTGATTACTTTACAAAATGGCCGGAAGCTTATGCGATACCGAACCAGGAAGCAGTTACGGTCGCTGAAACGTTAGTCAATGAATGGGTTTGCAGATATGGAACACCGCTCGAGTTGCATACCAACCAGGGAAGAAATTTCGAATCTCAACTGATGGAAGAGCTGTGCAGAACACTCGACATTAGAAAAACACGAACTACACCTATGAACCCACAATCGGATGGCATGGTAGAACGATTCAACCGAACCATGGAAGAACATTTGTCGAAGGTAGTAGAAGCCAACCAAAGAAATTGGGATAAGGACCTTCCGTTATTCTTGATGGCATATCGTAGCGCAGTGCACGATACGACATGTGAAACGCCAGCGAATAGCGACATAAATGCAAATAGTGGCGGTTTTCAAGAGGGAGAACTAAGGGAAGATCACCCAAGCTGCAGCCAGATTGGGAAGGTCCATATAAAATAATCAAACGAATTAATGATGTTATCTGCCGCATCTAAAAGGGACCCCGTACCAAGATGAAAGTGATACATCTGCAAAGGTTGGCACCGTACCAAGGTAACAGTACCAATGCGATAGCTGATATTGTTCGGGACGAACAAAACTAAATGGAGGGCAATGTAATAAACTTCGTCCAGAATGGGTTAATTTAATTTACTCATTCATAACCAATACATTCTGCATAAATGTTTCCACAATCAGACTATGGCAAAGATGAATTAAAAGTTAACTCCTTTTAACCAATACAATGTGCATAAATTAATGTAAATTAAATTTGTTATACAAATGTTTACATTAATGAATTAAAAAGAGGTGTGGCCTATTGTTTCTAGAAAATACACTGGTAGAAGGTTCTGCTTATTTGTTTTTGGATATAAATAAGCGAACAAAATATCAGATAATCAGTTTTAATTTTGCAATTAAAAGTGTTTATAAATATTCGCAAGTATAAGGAATAATCGGTGGTACTTGAGCCTGGGTACTAATAGTGAAAAAATTTGAACCTAGTGGAATAGTAAATACAGATTTTACGATTCCTAATATTATTGATTCAAATTGTGGAAAAGCGGTGAAGTTTATCGTACATAAATTAGAGACCCTGGAATTTATTGTAGTTAAAATCGGAAGTTGCAGTAACTGGTTGATAAATAAAGTTTGAGATATTGTTAACTAAAGATCTGTCTTTTTACTGTCGTATTTGCTCAATAATCGAAAAGAACCAACGAAGAGTCGTTACAATATTTTGCTTTTGATCGATAGTATATAGTATATTCAAAAAAATTGAAACCGTCAAAACGTAAAATCTTAAAGACAATTTCATGCGATTATAAAAAAGGTGCGATATCAGAATAACTCAAAATTTAGTTTTAAATTTATATTAATATTATAATTTTTTGTTGAAATACTTTTCGATAGATGATATTTTATATTAAAATTTGAAAAACGGTAGCCGCATTCTATCTGTCAATATTATTCTAGGCGTTTATACCTCAGATAGAATAATACTATTTTGTGGTATAAACGCCCAATGTATCGATATAGTTTAATAGCAAAAAACTATTATTCTATTAAAGTATCGGTGGTATAAACATAGTATTAATATGTTTCTAATATTGAATTTTAAATCTAAACATTTTATAATATTAACTACAAATTTATGAAATAGTGATTTAATTATTATTTAATTCTTTTAATAATATTAACCATAAATTTATGAAATAGTGACAATAAAGCAATGTCGAGATGAGTGAACTCCAGGTAAAATTTTGAACGTAATTTGTTAAATTAAATAGTTTCATTTTCAGATGCAAAATATCAACTGACAGTTAGGTTTAACTGTTTAACTGTTTTAACACTCATTTTAATAAAAAACGTGAAACAATCAACAACAATAAGTTGTAAAAATAGTTTTAAGCTTGTGGGCGAAACTTGCAGCTGAAATATGGTCACAGTTCTCGATTCACAATTTTACTACTGTTGCGAAATACATTGATCCCGAATTCAGAGCATTTTCTAGAAGATTTATTCATAAGAGACCAACAGTGGCATAATATTCACCGAACAAGACTAAAAGTTCATATTTCAACATATACTAAGTTTACACCAGTATCTAATTTGCTACATATCAAATTTGCTAGCCATTTTCACCATCATACTTTTTAAATTTAATACGGTGATGTAAACTCTTATTAATTAGGTATGACATATTAATTTTTAGCGCGTCCTTTCATTGTTAATTTTTTGGTTAGGAAAAAATAATTTCCATATATATTTTTTATAAAAAACTGAAAACATTTATTATATTAATGCTAAAATTTATTTTACTTTTAATTTCAGCAAAAAAATCACATCAAATATAAATATATATTTATAAAATAAGTTGATTTATTTTTATTTTAAATGTCATACCTAATTTTAGTGTTCACACCGTAAAAATAATACCTATTTGCTACGTACCTAATTTGATACGTAGCAAATCATCCTACCAAATATTTGGTACGTACTTTTTTGATAACTGTTTACATCGACCATAGTCGACCTAATAAGTATAGTATGTACCTATTAGATCCTGGTGTAAACTTAGTAGTAGTCAGAAATAAAGCTCTTCCCCCACCTATTCCAATAGACCAAACTTGCGATGGAGTCGAGGGTCCTAAAAGGACATCAAAAAGTCGATGTCGAAAAAATTGTTGTTTTCCATCTTTTGTATATTACAAAATATGCGTGTGACTGATATTTACCTATGTATATCGGCAAGTGTTTTCCAAGAACTCACAAGTTCATCGTAATGACTCTCGTCGATGAAATTTATTAATATTTTTAATTTGAATTTTGTGGTTCTTGTTTTGATAAAACAAATAAATTTTGTTTGTTGATTTAAAGAGGGTAAAGTTAAAAAAAAATATCAAAATCCCATTGGATTAAATAGTGTAACAACGAGTGCAAGTATGTGGCGAACGAACGCACCAACATGTGCATAAGTGTGAACGCGCCTTTAAATCTATTAATACTAGTTTACACCAGTATCTAATAGGTACGTACTATACTTATTAGGTCGACTATGGTCGATGTAAACAGTTATCAAAAAAGTACGTACCAAATATTTGGTAGGATGATTTGCTACGTATCAAATTAGGTACGTAGCAAATAGGTATTATTTTTACGGTGTGAACACTAAAATTTGGTATGACATTTAAAATAAAAATAAATCAACTTATTTTATAAATATACATTTATGTTTCATGTGATTTTTTTGCTGAAATTAAAAGTGAAAAATTTTTAGCAAGAATATAATAACTGATTACAGTTTTTTATAAAAAATATATATGGAACTTCTTTTTTCTAACCAAAAAATTAACAATGAAAAAGACGCGCTAAAAATTAATATGTCATACCTAATTAATAAGAGTTTACATCACCGTACCAAATTTAAAAAGTATGATGGTGAAAATGGCTAGCAAATTTGATACGTAGCAAATTAGATACTGGTGTAAACTTAGTATAAATCACCATCTTGATATATATATAAACTTCACTTGTGGTTTGACGCGACACAAATCACATGTTAAAAGTTAATCTCTCCATCTTTAATTTTGATTACAGACACATTTGCTTTGTATAAAAATTGTCACTTTTTCCATTATTGTAATCACTTCTTTTAATAATAATTTTTACAGTTTTTACAATTGATGGTTTTGAAAATTTCTTCAGTTGCTCTATTGAATGCTTTTGGTGAAATGCAACAACCTTGATTTATTCCTCTTCTTTATCTTTATCTGTGAATTGACTAATTTTTGAACTAAAGTATCCAACAACGATTTGCCATGATGATTCTTTTGTTTCGAAAATTGCGTCTTGAATTTGATCATAAAACCCTTTGACTTCATTGTTGGTTCTTTTTGAATGTGGTGCATATGCTTGAATAACTGTTAATATTCCGATATCGAACTTTAATTTTACATAGCACACTCGATCAGAAAAACTTTGGAAAGGAAAACTTTTAAGTTCAAACTTTGGAATATTTTTTTTCCATTTCATTTTTATCAAGATGCCGACCGATCCTCTTTTCCATGTTTTTGTGTTTGTGTATAGTATATATAATCACTTCTTTCAAGGATCTCTTTATTATCTCGTTCCACTTGTCATAAACCAATTACACCATAGTTGATTATTTTTAAAGCTTCGTCCATTCGTTTGAGATGTAAATCTTGGGAGAAAGTACGAGTATTAAAAGTGCTGACTTGAAATTTAGAATTTGCATTTTTTCGTTTTTTCTTCAGAAACTGATTTTGCATTGTTATCATCGGGATTTTACATGGTCATTTCACCCACACGATGTCCAAATTCGGCTTGTGGGCTAGCAGAAAAAAATTTTAAACGCGGAACGAAAAAATTTGCGACTTTTATAATTGGATAATGTATATACTTGGTACATTTTATAATACATAAACGGTAGTTTGCGAGAATCCCCACACCACACATAATTATTATTATATTATTCTTACTAGTTTGTAAAAAATATGAATAAACAATCAATACTTTATCTTGGGTTTCACCTATTTTTATGCACAACATTTATTCGATAAAATAAACATTATATATCAAGATTTGAGTAGGTATCGGCAAAGCCACTTTTTCAGTTGCCGTCGTTCGTGTGTTCGTTCGTTCAGTGTTTTTTATAAACCAATCATATTCCCTAAATGTGACGAGTCCTTCTTAATTTGTTTTCTAAAGAATATGATTGGTTTAAAAAAAAACGCTGAACGAACGCACGAACGACTGCACCAGAAAAAGATAAGTTTTTGATGTCAACAATTGACGAATACAAAATTTTATTATATGTTTCGATATTTTCTCTTTTAAATTGTCATATTTTTGTTTCTTTTTTTATTTTGTTAAGAAAAAAAGTTAAAGTTAAACCAACTTTGAAGCCGCTTTACCAGCTATTATGCATGTTATGCAAAACGAATTTCACAATATTGTACAAATTCCATTTATGTGTACGGGAATAGGGCTCGGGAATTTGTTTTTGTCAAATATTTATTTGTTATTATGCGATACCTCATTTTTAGTCGAACATAACATTTAACACAGTTTGGCAAATTGTTTAAGGCAATTGTTATGAGCTAGAGGTATGAATAGATCCCTTATGCTGCGGGAGGATCGTGTATAGTGATCCTTCTATCGACCGTTCTGTAGCGAGATTCTATTCGTGGCTTCTTTTACAAAAATATGTCCGACTGAAAGACTGAGCTTGCTTTTTCGCAAGAGTTTCTGTTGACTTCTGATGCAAAAACACCGATTTCTAGTTCAAACAGCTTTATAATTTTTCCAAAAACTTAGAATAGATATATATTTTATTTTTCAAATTCTCCTTATTGACCCCACTGTTAGAAAATAAAATTTCTTTATAATTTAAATTGTAAAATATTGTATGGATTTCAGGTAACCCATTTTCAGCAAACTCGACGTTATATTAAAAAAAGGAAAAAGAATTTTCAATAAAACAAAATAAAAAACAAAGCTAACAATATGAAAAAATTTTAAATAAAAATAAAAATAAAGTCGGTTTGGAGGTTTGAAAAAGGTTTGTAAATAAATTAAATAAATCTAAATTTATGTTGTCTTTATCGATATGTTAATTGCATTGAAGACATGAATATAAAGGGTTTCAAAAGCATCCAATTTATTGTTGTCGTGTACTTCTTTCTTTAACTTCATATTATCGATTGAAAAATTTAAATGATGATTTTCTAAAATATGTTTTGCTATTGCAGATTTATTTGGTTGGTTTGTTCTGATGTATCCAGTATGTTCTTTATAACGTTTCTTTAAACCCCTACGTGTCTGCCCATAATATTTTTTGTTGCAATCACCACATGATAGTTCATAAATACCAACTTTATCATGATCATGTGTTTTATCTTTAGTTGATCCTAATTTATGTTTTAATTGTTCTTTACAAGAAAAAACAATATACGTTTTATGTTTTTTAAAAACTTTTTTAAGTTTATTAGTTATTTTTGGTGCATATGTTAAACAAACACGTTTGTTTTGTTCATTGTTTAACAAACGAGCATGCTGGGAAAACAGTGTTGTCATATTAGATCTTGAAATTTTTTTAGAATGTTTTGATACTAACCAGTCTACCATTGTCTCATTAGGCGCTTTCCAATCGAGTGAATTACTGAATGAATCACTTAAACTGAATTGTATTCCGGAATTTGTATGTTCCAATGGTAATATTCACTTTACACTGAACGTAAACTGAGCTACTAAAGAACTGAATTGAATTGAATAAAGTGAAGGAAGAAATAGGTTAATCAGTGCAACATATTCATATTTTTTTATTTACGGTTTGTGGTCAAACGTTAAAAATAATAAAAAACTAAATCGGAACATATTTGTTTGTGTTTAGATTTTCGATTTTGGTTATATATTTTTTAAATGTCAAAAATTGCAGTTTTTTGTTGTTTTGGCTCTATTTTTGATGATTTACTGAATATTAGACCAATTGGCTACAATCAATTCCTTCAGCAACTCACTCGATTGGAAAGCGGCTTATATATCCATTGTTGACAGCAACTGTTTGAATTCTTTCATATTGTTTTTTATAATTTTTAATTGAGAATTTGAAAAATAAAATATATATTTAAGGAGTTCCACATGTTCAAGACTCATTTATAAATTATATAAAAAATATAATTTATAAATACAACAATTTATAAATACAACGATACTGGTGTAAACTTAGCATAAATTAGAATAGATTAGTTAACGTTATAATGCAAAATATTAATTTTAAACGGTCCCAGCGAATAAAATGTCATCGATTCGTCCATGAATCGTTGAAGAAACTTCTTCTCTGAGCTGTAGAATCGTGATGGAAACGGTATGGAAATTTATATGAAAAAAAAATAAAATGTCCGCTAGATTCGTGGACGAATGCTCTACTACGATTCATCATGTAATACTACCACTCGAATCGCTACGGAATATTCTATCACGATTCTATTGTGAAATTTTAAC
Source organism: Diogma glabrata (assembly GCA_963693315.1). NCBI lineage: Eukaryota > Metazoa > Arthropoda > Insecta > Diptera > Cylindrotomidae > Diogma > Diogma glabrata. The sequence goes on along the minus strand of OY856187.1, from coordinate 134,381,777 downwards.
AACTTTCTATAACGATTCTTTATAGAAATTTTGTTATTTTTCACCTTCGATTCTATAGGTAGAACCGAGAATCAAATTGAATAAAATATTGAAATAATTAAAACACATTTTCTTTAAAAAGGATTTTATTTATATCTACATATAAATTCATTTATTTAGTTAATTACATATTAATTTAGTTTAATAGCTAAAGGGTTTAATTTGATTAAAAATCATAAAAATTAAATTTTAAATTGATGTTATATTTTTTTAAAATGTAATTCTATAGTTATTAGTTATATATATAGCTTTTTCTTCATGCATCTGCAAATATATAAAAAATTTATTGACATAAATCTTAAAATAATTTTCATTTGATAAATTACCGAATAGATCTGATTTAAAAGTTTGTACATACTTGTTTTGCTGCACTCTTCCGCCATGTTATTATTCCCATGAACTTGTTTCTCATCTGCGATTATTGTTGACTTCCTGTAAAAATTTGAGCACACATTATTATTTTGAACATATGTTTTAATCAAACTATAACGTAATTTTACATAAATTGAAATTTAAAAAAGCAAATGAATTAGTTTTAGCAAAATTTGTATACTCAGAATGTTTTAAATGGAGTAGAAATCATGTTGTATTTTCTCACCTCGTAATTTAACTTTTTAAAAAATTTCATATTTTTTCTTTAAGATATAAATTTACACTTTTATGTTTATATACACTTTAAAAACTCTTAATATATTATAATATTAATTAAGTAAATCGTTTTAATAAATAACTTAAATTTTCTCACGGTAAAACAATAATAAACTATAAAGTTATAGAATGTTTGATTGTTGCTTTTTTTGTTTTAGTTCAGTTTCGTAAAACTATTCTCAAGATGGCAGGCTTATCAGAGAATTAACCAATCAAAATTCGTTAAAACTTTATAGAAAGAATCGAGATAGAATCGCTGTGTAGTTTTCCTATGGAAAAGGTGTAGAAACTTTCTACTGTAGAAATAAAATTCGTTGCGGTTGTATATTGAAACTACATACAGAACGTGTTAATAACTAGTTTATGGTTTCCTCAAAAGATGTCCAAAGTTCATACACTACACCCCTGGTTATGTTAGAAATTTGAGTTCAGTGTTACGTGCGCAATACCGACGTTGTGTAGTAAATAAAACCACATACGACAGCATTTAATTAAATTGGATGGATAAAAGGAAGCAAGATAAAATAATTTTAATTGTAAAAATAGTGTTAAAAAATGAAATTAAAAAAGAAGTTTTAATTCTCTACAAATAAATTACAACTCTATCGCTTATTATAAATAATAAGAAATTATTAGATAATATAACTGTGATTTTTGTAAAAATTATAGAAAAGATATCTTTATTTTTTTTTATTATTTTTTCTAAGACATTTTTTTTCGTATATTTTTGATATTGAAGAAAATCATCCCGAATTGAATACAATAAAAAATTATCAACAAAAATAACTTATTTTTAAGAGACAAATAAATAACATCACCCACGTGCAATTTTTCTTTTATGAAAAATTTAGAAAAATATATTAAAACGCGTACAATTTCCACACGATTTTTTTGTCCAAGGGAATAAAAATCTCTGCCTCAAAACTAACCATCTTTTGGAAAACAAAAGAAATCTGTGATAAAATTATTTTGATTTCAACAATTATTATACTTTGTTAAAATAATACATTTTTTTTCATCGACATTTATAAGGGTAATAATGTTTTGTTTTAAATCGACGCAAAAGGGAAAAAATTAAAATTTTCTCAATATTTCAGCTGAAAGATTAATACACAGAGATGGATAATGTTGGAGGACGAGCAAGCTGGAATAATACACCATATAACCATACGAATCTAAGACAACCGAATATAAATTTAATTGGTGTAACAAACTCTGCAGATAAAAGTGAGTAAATTTTAAATAAAAATGTTAATTATAATCTTCATGCGACATAACCTCATTTTATTTTAAAGTAAATAAAGCAAAAATAATTTTTGCACAAGATTATGAATTTCAAATAAGATTTTCAACAATTGTGCAAAATTGAATTTATAGTGATTATATTTTTATGCACACTACTACCTAATCTTGGACACCATTTTGTTTGTGTTAAACAAAAGAAAAGTAAAAAAAACAAATTGACACATAAATTTGTTAAATTTGCGTTTGTGGAAGTTTATGGTTAGTTTGCCTTTCTACCTAGCGTCAAGTCATTCGAATGTGAAAAAATAATTAAAAATTTAAATGAATATGTATTGAATAATTAATACTGAAATTTGTGATTTGAATTTTTGAATTTGGTTGGTTTGACCTGTTATTAAATTTTATATGAATATATTAAATAGACGAATTCCTGATATAAGATTTTTTTTAACGTTAATTAATCGTAGAATAAAAGGTTTTCATTTTTTACTTTCACATTAATAATTCTTGAATAACAAAATATGTTAGTGTGAATGCAAACCAAAAATAAAATTATTAAAAAGTTATGCAAATTATAGTTGAAGTTCACAAAATTGACAAACCGGATAGCTGGCACCAAAATTGTTTAAATATAGTTTAGAGCGGTATAATCAATTAAACAAAATATTTTTTTTACAGCAACAATACCACCATCTTCTTCATCTACATCTTTTCGATTATCAATTGATGCACCAGAGTTTTTTCCAAGAATTAAAACAGGTCAAACAACTTCATCTGTGGTTTTTGGACAACAGGGAACAGTAGTTGGACCCCCGGTAATGCCTCTTGTAGATCCTGCAATTATTCATCACGGTAATAGTTATCATCCGATGGCAGGACACCCAGAACAACATCTGAATCATATACAACCGCAACAACAACAATCGCACCACCACTCCCATCATCATCAAACTCATCATCAGCATCTTCATCAAAATAATATGACCGGATCTGTTGGCGGTGGGAAACCAGATCATAGATTTTCAGTTCAAAATCGTTTGAATATTGGCGGTGGTGGTTGTCCAGGTCGAAGTAGTGAATATAACAATAGTGATAATTATGGACAATCTTCAATGTCATCGCAGCAAAATAACGAGCCTGTACAATCCGTTGGAGTGAGATATAATTTTTTTAAATTTAAAATCCTAACTATTTTATAAATAAAAATTTTTGAATTTCCAGACAGAAAAAGAAAATCGTGCTCTTAACTTTTTATCAGAAGTAATGAACAAATTGACTGATAATCCTGGTATGTTTGAAGAAATTCAACGACAGCTAACGAATATGTTCATCGATTATTCATATAATAATTTTGTGATGAGTAATGCTGTTGAAATGATTTTCGAATTATCAGTTGATGAACAAAATTTTCGATATATGGGAGCAAGACTTTGTCGTTTACTCGATAGCGTTGATATACGTTCAAATAGTATATTCCGAACTTTGCTGTGCTTGAAAATAGATGATCATCAAACAAAATTGGCAAATTATATTTTTAATGAAAAACGAAGAGTTCGTGGCACAACATTATTTTTAGCTGAGTTGTATATGCAAATGCAAAATGTAAGTTTAATTTAGATTTTTTTTGTTTAATTTTATGTGGTAATTTTGGTTGGAAAGCAATCCCTTCTTAATTATTTATTTTATTTCTTACATAATAGGATAACTATAACTATCAAATATTACAAGTTACAGTAACTTTATTATCACAATCATTTAACAATCGAAAACAATCAACTGTGCTTATCACAGAAGGAGTTCATATCATAGCATCGAAAAATCAAATCATCGAATCGTGTTATAGAACCAGTAGATTGAAAGTTCATACCATCGATTTTGATATCATCACCGAATGGTTTTGAAATTGAAAAATTATTGGATCAAAATATCTCACCGAAAATTCATTTCGTCGAAACCTTCTTGCATCGAAACATCACATCACTGAAAATCGTATAATCGAAAATTTAATTCATAAAATCGAAAAATCATTTGATCGAAATTCGTAAAATAGAATAAAAAATCATAATATCGAAAATATTTGATATAATGAATAATTCATTACATTGAAATATAGGGTATGCCCTACTCACTGCTAGGAATACTGTAAATTCAAATACCAGACCGCATTATATATTAATTATTATATTGATTTATATTGTTACGGTTTTCCTCCTTACTTCGAATTGGCTTTACTCTCAATTCGATAAACGTAATTCAAAATCTCCTGGGTTCGATTACTGATTAGTAAGCAAACACACCAAGTTTTATTAAGTATTCAACAAAGCTATTGTTCCACAACAACAGGAAAACAATTCAAAAAACAATATTCATATCTAGAATATTAGAATATTATTATTCTATCTAGCAATAGCTTCTGAAACTTCAACGGTTTATTATAGAAATTTCCAGTAAATAGAGTCCAAAATAATACATTTTGTGTATTATTTTGGACTCTATTTACTGGAAATTTCTATAATAAACCGTTGAAGTTTCAGCAGCTATTGCTAGATAGAATAATAATATTCTAATATTCTAGATATGAATATTGTTTTTTGAATTGTTTTCCTGTTGTTGTGGAACAATAGCTTTGTTGAATACTTAATAAAACTTGGTGTGTTTGCTTACTAATCAGTAATCGAACCCAGGAGATTTTGAATTACTTCTATTAAATAACACTTAAAACTTTATTTACAAAAACTAATTAAAAAAATAACTTCTATTTACACGGTTTTATATGCACGATACAGCATTTCGTTTACAATTAATTTCACTTAAAATCATCGCAGTCAAAAATAAAAACTAACTAATTAAGCTAAGCAAGAAGTATTTCTTATATACAATTCTGCATAATTTCTCATATCTTCTAGAAAAATCCACTCTTTACAAAGAAGGTTTCAGAACAGAAATCTACGTCATTATTTTCCATATATTTTATTTCATGTTTTGACCCTTGTTCTAAGAAACGAATGTGACCTTGATTTTATTTTTGAAATATCTTCCGCATGGAGGGATCAGTTTTTATTGTTTTGACATTGTTTTTTTTATTTTTGATCTACGGGTGTGACAACCCCGCGTACTCCAGTCCCTGCTATTGACATACGAGTTGACGTGAGATATCACACACCACTGGCAATAGCAGTGAGATATCACTAGCCAAGGTGACATCTTAGGGGTGGTGGCGGATGAACTGTATTCAGTCAACGGTAGCACCCTCAATCTTAGCTGTTAAATAGTCCTTGATGTTGAGACGCTATTGCTTCGTTGAAGAAATGAGCCTTCATATAATTTTATGTGGGCTTTAATCTTTAAGAAAGAGAGTGTGTCACAGGATCAAGGAATATGCAACCGGCTGGATTATTGGCAACTACATTTTTGTTTTGTTCCAGCAAATTTTTGTAACAATTTGCTATTTACTTTTTAATTTCCTTTTATTTTCTCTATTCTATCATAAAATATTGGCCTATGTCATATTTTGTCAGTAATAGGATTTTTTGTTTAGTTATCCATTCTTTAACAAAAAATATAAAAATACAAAAAAAGGAAGATTTACGTCCATCAACACCTTTGAACGTATGTTGTTGTGGGACCTTGGTCTTAAAAGGTTTTTATGTGTTGTTGTGGCACATATTGCAATTCCTACTACACAACACATTTTATTAAAAAAAAAAAAAAAATATATCGAAAATTAAGGTTGAATACAATTGTTTTGTATTTCATTGCGTTTATGTAGAATCGTAAAATTACCCTCTACCTAAACCTGTTCGTCTCGAACTGGTTTTAACGCCCGTGCCATGGGATCCTCTTCATCACATACACAACATCTGATGTCGCTTCTATCTGTGTATGGCAATTCTTCTCTGATGTTCCGCTCTACATTCTTTGTTCTGCATTCAACAGATGGCATACGTATGCAACTGTTTCATGAAAAATCCTTCAGTACCTTCATCTTTTCCATAAAATACGGTATTTGAGTGTGCCAAATGAACGAGAAATAGTCCTAAAGAGATCCTCTGTTTCGTTGCAAGCGACCCTTTAGCTCAATTCTATATAACTTCCCTTTATGGTCGCTGCCATATTTTCGTTCCACCGCGTTCATACTTCTGCTTAACTTTTGCGTTCTTGTTCTGGTACTGCTTGTCCAGCTGCTTTTCCTTTAATCGCAACCAATAATGCAGCTAGACGATTTTTTGCGTTCCAAACGTTCTGGTCTCCTGCTGTCTCAAACTAGATCTTAAAGATGCCGAAAAATGTGGTGCCGTCATATGATAGTGCCTGGTGGCTTTAGTTTGTTTGCCTTTTGTTGTGTTACAATTTTCGATGGTACGATTTTTCGATGATACGACACGATCCGAAAATGAGTAGTTTAATACGAAATCTAATTATAGTTACCGTAAAGTTTCGATCATAATACCCTGGTATACTAACAGTAATAATATATCCTTTTTTTAAGGCTATGACTAATAGAGTACCCGATCGGTTCTTTTAATTGACAATAAACTATTGAATTTTTAATTGTACAAACTCCACGTCACATCGAAAACCAATTAAATGTTAAACTACTTCTATCTGCAATTATATAGAGTAAAAGAGCGTATCGAAAGTGTAACACATTTTGAGTAAGCAAATAATCGTAGAATAATAAAGATGATACACAACTTTTGTAAACAAACAGATTCATGTGAGCCCCAATTTAAACCTTATCTAGTTTTAATCAATCAATCAGATATCAATCGTAGCGGATCGCACTGTTTCATCGAAAATCGTTACATCGAAAAATACCAATAAATTGAAAAATCAAAATCATCGAAAAATCATATCAATAAAAACAACCGCAAATCATATCTCCGAAAGTTCACACTGTTGAAAAATCTTTGCATTGAAAGATCGACCGAATTTTTTCGATGTTTTCGTTCAAAAATCAGATGATAGAAATTCATAAAATAGAGTAAAAAATCATATTATCGAAATATCATAACATCGAAAATATATTGATATTAAGATTAATTCATTATCTCAAAAAATCATATAATCGGAAAACAGGGTATACTCTCCTCATAGACAAAAATATTACAATGATTTTTAATTTTTCGATAGTGTGAACCTACCTATGATTTTCGATATTGTTTGGTTTTTCGTTAGTATGAATTTTAATTTTCGATTTATTGATATTTTTCGATGTAACGGTTTTCAATGGTATGATTTTTCGATGATATGGCACGATCCGAAAATAAGGAGTTTTAAATACTTCTTTTATAGGTAACGTAAAGTGACGATCATAGTGCCCGAGTATACTAAGTAAAAATTACAAAAATTGATCGTATTTTAAAAGTAATACCATACCCGGTTTTTTAATTAGCCAATAAGGAAGGAGCATCCGGCCGGTTTTTTTAATTTACAATAAACTATTGAATTTTTAATTGTACAAATTCTTTTTTTTTTTTTTTTTTAAGGCGTTCATGCTCCATTTAGGAGCGTTGCCAGGCTAATCAGCTTCGAATATTCACCACGGTCATTCGCAACAGCGACATAGTTACCATGGCAGCCGATTTTTTTAAGGTCGTTTATGACGTCAGTCTCCTATTGTAGTCGTGGTCTTCCTCGCGGTCTACCACTCCCTGGGGTACTAACGTACATTTTTCTAATCATTCCAGAATGTGAATCGGCTCGTAGAACATGCCCAAACCAAGCAATCCTGTTAGAACGGATACAACCTATTATATCAGGACCCTCAAGAAGGTCTCTGATCTCAAAGTTATACCGGGTTCTATACTCTCCATCGTCTGTCTTAAGTGGACCAAAAATGTAGCGTGGGATCTTACGCTCAAATACAGATAAATGCGATTCGTCATTTTGTGTAAGGGTCCACGTTTGTGACCCATACATCACAACCGGTCTAATCAATGTCTTGTATAACTTGAGCTTGGTGTTAGTTGATACATACGGTGATCCAAGGAGAGGTTTAATTGAGTAGAAAGTTCGATTACCTGCAGCGATTCGAGCTTTAATATCTGTAAGTATGCTGTTGTTTGAGTCAAGCATTGATCCCAAATATTTAAAAGATTCAACTCCCTCAATTCGTTCATCGCCGCACATCAAATCTTTCTTCTCAGCCTCTCTTGAAACATTCATATGTTTGGTTTTATTGTAGTTAATTTGCAGACCAATTTTCCTAGCACCACTATCAAGCGACTTGAAAGTCTCACTCATAACAGCTTCACTTCGGCCGAGGATGACAACATCATCAGCGTAAGCAATCATCTGTACTGAGTTTATTGACAAGATATTGTTATTAGTCGGTAGTTTCTTTTGACGGCACACATATTCCAAGGCTAGATTAAAAAGTACAGGAGAGATAGCATCACCTTGTCTTAATCCGGAGTCGACTTTAAAAAATTTTGATATTTCGTTCTCTACTCGCACACAGCATTGAGAGTTCTGTACTGTCATTTTGCATAGTGATACCAGTTTACCAGGAATTCCCATTGACACCAGAGAGTCGTAGGCCTGCCTGAAATCAATGAAAAGTTGGTGCACAGGTATGTTGAACTCTCGACACTTTTCCAAAATCATCCTTATCGAGAAAAGTGCATCGGTGGTACCTCGGCCCCACCGGAAACCACACTGATATTCTCCAAACAGTTGTTCAGCAAAAGGATTGATTTTGGATAGCAAAATGTAGGAAAAGATCTTATATGCTGTGCAGAGGAGAGCGATTCCTCTGTAGTTTGCACATTGTAGGCGATTACCTTTTTAATGGATTGGTATCAGCATAGCTTTGTTCCAGTCCTGTGGCATGGTTTCAGTCCTCCAGATCATTTGAACAAGTTCAAACAATCTTGAGGATAGAGTTTCGCCACCATGTACAATCATTTCAGATGTTATATCGTCGATACCAGGTGCTTTATTGCATTTTAATTTTGACAGCGCCGCATCGCATTCCTCTTTGGTGGGTTCGTCTACATGTACCTTTGACGCACGAATAAGCTTTGCTCGTCGCCCGACTTGTTGCTGGTCACTTAAGTTGAGAAGATTCTCAAAATAAGCGGCCCAAGTATCTAAAATATTTTTAAGGTCTACTTGTAGCTCCCCATCTTCGTTTTGAATAGCAGTCGATCTAGTTTGAGGGTCCTTCCTTAAGGTTTTAACCTGTTGAAAGAAGTTACGCGATTGATGTTCCTTATTGAAGCTTTCAATCTCCTCACACTGTCTCTTCCACCATTCTCTCTTCGTTCGTCTACATAGCTTTGTAACGGCTTGTCTTGCCAGTTTATAGTTCTCCTTCGTGGACCTGGTATTGCGTCCTTGTAGACACTTCAGATAGCAATTTTTTTTGTATTGAATAGCGTCAAGACATCTTGATCCATCCATGGCTTCTGGGAGTGGTTCTGTGGTCGTCCAAGTATTCCCTCAGCAGCGCTTAAAACAGCATCTTTGAGCAAATACCATGACTTATCGACGTCTCCATTAATGGTTTCTGATTTCTCCAATGTTTCGGCAATATGGATTTGATATCTCTCTTCTGTTTCAGCATTCTTTAATGATGAGATGTTAAAACGATTCCGTTGATTGAATTTTGGAATGCCTCGATTTGGGAAGTGGAACCTTATCGTTGCACATACAAGGAAGTGATCACTTCCAATGTATGCACCTCTAAAGGATCGCACATCCCGAACGCTCGAAAAGAAACGTGCTGTTACTAGAACGTGATCAATTTGATTTCGAGTGTTTCCATTCGGTGAGACCCAAGTCTGTTTATGAATCGATCGATGCGGAAAGAACGTACTGGCAATTCTCAAATTATTTGATAATGCAAACTCAGTCATTCTCTCACCATTATCATTCGAATTCAAATGCAGGCTGTTGGGACCCACCACATTTCCATAAGAGATATCTCTTCCAACCTGTCCATTAAAGTCACCAAGAACCATAATGAAGTCGCGTGTTGGTGTTTGTTTCATAACCTCTTCCAGTGCTATGTAGAAATTATCCTTCTCGTCGACGGTCTTAGCTTCAGTAGGTGCATGCACGGCAATAAGAGAAATATTGTTATATGTACCACGTACACGTAGGTAGCAGATCCTCTCACAGACCGGGATGAATTTCATCACGGCTTCTTGTATGCGTGCACCAACAAGAAAGCCAGTACCAAATTCTCTTCGAGAAGGATGACCACTACAGTATAGAGAGTGACTATCCAAATCTTGTTTTCCGATTATCGGCTGTCTAATTTCTTGTAGAGCAATAATATCCATCCTATACCTCTCAGCCTCTGTTTCCAGACTTATAAGAGCATCAGGAGCGCTCAGGCTACGCACGTTCCACGTTCCGATTCGGTAGTCTGGTCCTTTTTCACGTCCAGGTAAAATTCTGTTTTGTTGTCCGGGTCTGTTTTTCTTTTTCTGATCACCAAATTTAACATATTAGTTTTTTTCCGGGGTTAGGGTGTTAACCTTAGGCCCAACCCAAATTGTCGTGAATGGGTCCGTTCTGCATATTAAGGTCACCAGAAACAACCTTTTTACACGTTTATATAGCGAGCCGCTTGATTCAAGACAGACGCTCGCTCCAAGCCGCCCCTGACATGGAGAACAGACGCTTGAGTCGCATTGGTTGTAAGGCGCCAATTCGCCGTGATGTAGCGTCATTGACTAAGCAGTTTTTACTCTGCTTGTCTCCAATACACCAACCTAATTCTGTCAGCATTACCCAGGCACCACGGCGTGGACGTCGAATTTAGGATTTCGCTACCCACAAATTCTACTTCCCGTAAAAGTGCGTCACGAAAGTATAGCACATTTTGTGCTTATAACTCATAATCAAATAATCGTAGAACAATAAAAATGATATGTACACAGCTTGTGTAGTCAGATTCATGTGAACCACAATTTAAATCATAATTGATGTCTAGTTCCATCAATCAATCAGCCATCAATCGTGGCGGATCGTGCCATAAATAAATCGAAAAATAAAAATCATACTATCGCAAAATCAAACAACTTAAAATAACAACATCGACAATCATATCACCCGTAAGCGATAGATCACACTGTCGAAAAGTAATTGCATCGAAAGATCGTTGCACCGAATTTTTTCAATATACTGAAAATGTCATACCATCGAAAAATCAGATGATCAATCGATCGAAATTTATAAAATCGAATAAAAAATTATGTTATCGAAAATGTTCGAAAGTGAATTACCTTGAAAGATCATGTAACCGAAAAACTGGGTATACTCTCTGCTCCTCACAGACTAAAATATTGTAAATTGAAATGTTCGATATCCGCAGTACATATTAATTGAACAATTCTTTTGAAAATGTATATTTATTTATTGATTTTTTTTTTTAAATCTGAAAAGTTTGTATGTTTTTGGTGTGAACGAATGAAGAAAACTAAGTTCTGGATTATTCAATTCATTTTATTTTCATTTTCCGTATGAAATAAATGAACAAAATAAAAACGAAACGAATAGAGCAAGAGCCCGCGACGGCCAGACCTTCGTTATTTTATAAAAGCTGAAAGTTTTTCTGCGCACACCCCCTACTCAGGTAGGAACGATTAGCGACATATGAGTTTAGAAATGGTGGCTTGGATCATGGCTGGATCAGTTGGATCATGGTGGCTTTGGCAGGGAGCCAACAAATTGATAAAGTTTAAGGGTGTCTGGCAGGGGGTTGCCACGATAGTAAGTGTCTGGCAATGGGTGACATGACTTCTAATACTATCCCGAAGAGTATATAAAAAAATTACCTTTTATACTTTCACGAAACTTTGGAGGCCCCTTTGTTACCTGCTCTCTGCCAAAGTCACCATGATCCAAATTTCATATGTCGCTAATCGTTCCTACCTGAGTAGGGGGTATGCGCAGAGAAACTTTCAGCTTTTATAAAATAACGAAGGTCTGGCCGTCTCGGGCTCTTAGTCTAGAAACTTAAACGAAAATAAAAACGATTTGTTCGATTTGAATATATGAAACGAAAAGTTTTGAATATATGAAAATTGCAGCTCCACAGTTCACACTCAAATCACACCAAAAACCTGAAACAGTAACAATGCCATGAACCTCCCCATTCTCCTACACTCATTCCCCCAGTTGTAACGAAAATGAAACCGTGAACGTGAATTGAAATTTTACAGGAACTTAGTTAATAACTTAAACAAGAAGCTAAGAAGTGAATTTTATAAAAAAGAATTTGAAAAAAATAAGGGCAATGTTAGAAAAAATTGGATGGTTCTCAATAAAATAATTTATAATAAAGAAAAAACATCGAAGCCACAATCGTTTCCAATTTCTAAGGATAACATTATACTGGATGATCCTTTCACCATAGCGAATGAATTTAATACTTATTTCACAAATGTATCTAATACGTGTAAAACCAATACAGCGCCATCTAATGCACCTAGTTTTTCGTCCTATCTTAACTACAATATTAATTTCCAATTACATCTTCAGGAAACGAACTACATATGATGAAATTACTCACATTATTTCTAACTTAAATAGAAACGCTTCAGCTGGTAATGACAAAGTCTCAATTAAACTCTTATTTATTACCAAAGAGCACATCTCACCAATTTTTCGAAGTTGATTAACCAAGCAATGGCTGATGGTATATACCCTAGGGTGGCACTTATTTGTATGGGTGATTTTTTTTTTTTGTATTTTGGCATGGCGCCGGCCGGAATTTTGTTCCTTTGGGTAATTTAAGGATACTGACAAAGTTTCACCACTCTATTACAATTTTAACACGTGGCGACTTTGATTCTTAAGCACGCTTACATACAAATATTTTTGTAATTTTCACATAGTCGAGTCTGTATTAAAAACAAAACCGTATAATAGTGTCTAAAGTATCATTTAATGTTTAAAAACAGGAACCTATTTTATATTGTTAACAAAATTATAAAGGTCTTTTCAAATCTTGCAATGTAGCAGATTTCGGATATTTCTTACGGTAGTCTTGAACGGTCTGAAAATGCATGAAATAAAAGTAATTCTCATTCTATATATGCTTAAATTATCTTAAATTATTGCTTATTGTTTACCTTTAACAAAAATTGTTTTTGATCTTCATCTTTAGTTATTTTATCGCTGATCTCGTCCATTAATTTTATGCATCGTTCTGCTGGATCGTTGACTACCTTTAAACAACTTACAATTTTTTGCGCTTCTTTGTATTCACTTAAGTTACTCCATGTACATGGATGTGATTTTAAAAATGTTGTGGAAATATTAAACCTTTTTAAAAAACATCCAGTGACGCAGCGTTGTGCTTTGTCTTTAAATATGAAGTGGTAAAAACAAATGTTCGAATTAATTTTTAATTATCTAGACTTTGATCTAGAAGTACTCCGACGGTTATCACGAGATTTAGAGCGCGACCTATGACCAGCATTTACTATCGAGTGAATTTCACTCAGCATTTGCGTTTTAAAATTATTAAGAATTTCATTAATGTTTCGATTTTTTTTATGTTGAGAAGCACTTTGATGAAACCGGTTTCAGCTAGTTGATGTAGAAGTATAGTTCATTGAGAAAATTTGTCTCTGTGACAACGTTTCCATAAGATTGTCGGCACGTTTTGCCAACAACGTTAATGGCAAATCGTTTTCGAAAGACGATAAAACAAGTTGGATGCTTTCAGGAAGACGTGCCATCCAAAGTTGTTTTATAATGCCATCGTTCATATCAGCACCGTTAATTTGGAATTCAGCTAGCAACTGTGTAGATTTTTCATCACCTAATACTAATTTATGCAAAATATTATTAAATTTTGCCTTATTGCTGTCGCCCAAAATTTTAATTACCTACGTCTTAAAGGTAGTATAAGGAGTATCACCTATCTCTTTAAAGAGCAACGGTGCCAATTTGTTGTACAATCGTGAATCAATTGCACTTAATGCAGGAGAATATTTGGTCATTTCCGACCTAACATTCGAACCAAAAAATTTTAGTTCCAACATCCTGAACTAAACAATTGCGTTTTGGTCAAACAAATTTTGCGGAGCTTTAAATTTAACAAAATTAATATTGCTCACTGCAGCTACATCTGGTTCAGTTGTTGGAGGTTGTGAACAAGGTGGTGGCATCTGCCGCTGTGCCAAGAACTGTTGATGGGGAAACTGCTGCAAGTTTCCTTGGATAATATCAGCTAACTGCTGATGAGTCATTAACATGGGTGCTTCATTACCACCCAAGGCATTCACAGGTGAGGCAGGACGTGAGGGAGAATTGTTTGGGGAAGCCATATTTTTAAAATTAAAACAAAAATAAAATAAACCAACCGCAATAATCACAAAACAAAACAAACGATTTTAATAAAACAAAATTTTCAGAACAAATAAGAGATAATTCAGATACTGCTAGAGGCGATGAGAATTGCTGGGATGAATTTTGGTATTCAATAAATTTATTCAATGAAGCTCCCAAATTTTAAATTATACATTTTAAATTATACACCGTTTGCCGTTGGCACTTGGCGTAAGTTTTCAAATAAGATAATGTCAATCTCTTGTTACTTTACGCAAATAACTTATTTAATAAGTTTAATAGAAAAATTAAAGAAAACAAAAATTTTTTATAATTTTACTGTTACTCTATATATATGTCAGCTTGTAAGACCATCTTCTGGAGTAATCTGGATTACTCCAGAAGATGGCCTAACAAGCTGATATATATAGAGTAACAGTAAAATTATAAAAAACTTTTGTTTTTTTTAATTTTTCTATTAAACTTATTAAATAAATTATTTGCGTAAAGTAACAAGAGATTGACATTATGTTATATGAATAGTGTCTTTCAATTTAACATTACGTCACACCTTTTGACAGACACTTTTAAATTATATAGGGACGGACAGGTTGCACGAGACCCAACTTGTTCTAGCACGTATACTACAAAGGGCCATAGGCCATGTCACAGTGACGGACCCTTTACTTATTTTGTTCGAGTTTTCCAATTTTTAAGCTGATAAGAAATATTTTTTTTGAAATTTCTCAACTTTGAGCTCAACTTCGCCACGTGATAAAATTGTTCAATTGAGCCCAAATTTCAGATTCTAGTTACACATATATAAAGGAACAAAATTTTGACCGACGCCCTTCAAAAATGCAAAATAAGAAAATAAGTGCCACCCTATATACCCTGATACCCTTAAAATTACTAAAGTTTCACCAATATTTAAGAATGGTAATAAGACTCTAACCTCAAATTATCGTCCCATCTCAAATTCCTTTTCTAAAATATTTGAACAGGTTTTGCTTTCAAGACTGAATGTATTCTTCGACCAGCATAGTATAATGAATAAAAATCAATTCGGCTGTGTACGTAAGTCATCAACTGAGTCTGCCGTCGCAAATGCTCTCAATGAAGTATACATCGCTATGGATCAAAACCTGTTTGTTGCCATTTTATTTATTGATATAAAAAAAGCCTTTGATTGTATCATTCATAATGCCTTACTTAAAAAAATTAAGTCTATAAACCTATCTCGGCTATCGTTATCTCTTTTTGAGGATTATTTTAGAAACAGAAAACAGTATACAATCATTAATGAGTGTTGTAGTTCAATGGAAACCATTGTAGCAGGTGTGCCGCAGGGTTCTCTTCTTGGCAAGCAATTATTTAATTTCTATGTCAATGACTTATTCAATTTGAATACCAAAGGAATCCTGCAATTGTTTGCAGACGATGCTGCATTGGGATACTCCGCTAAAACAGCTGAAGAGCTGATTGACAAAATGAAATCTGACTTTGACCTCATTTCTGAATGGTTTGCTGCGAATGGATTATCGCTAAACCCTGACAAAGCTAATTACATTTTGTTCCAAAACAAAGTTTTTCCACAAGATTTTCCAAGATACTTTGTACACAATTCTATAAAATTCACCCAAATTGATAATACTGTATACTTGGGATTAGTTATTGATTCCAAACTTAACTTTAAGCAACATGTTCTTCAAATAAAAAAGAAGATAGCACCGATGATCTTCGCAATTTTCAGATCCCGCAATCTCATCTCTGAGCAATCGGCTTGGCAATTATTTTATGCACATATAAATAGCCACTTAAATTATATAAACATAATTTGGCAGGCACCTTCTTTGAAAGATATGATTAATGGATTACAAATTCTTCAAAATAAAGTAATTAAATCTATTAGGCGCCTGCCTAGATTAACTCCAACTCTTAACTTATATAACAAATATATTATTCCTGTCGAAGCAATGTCTAACTATCAGCAGCTTCTTTTTATACACAAGATTAAACACAACTTAGTACGCTGTAATATAGATCTAAATTATCTAAAGGACATACACAATTATTCTACCAGGAGGCGATCCAATTTCTACATCCCACGAGTCAATACGATAAGGGGGTGTGGTAATGTCTTCTTTTCTGGGCTCATAAAATACAACAAGTTACCATCGTCGGTACGACATATTCCTAACCTCATTAGGTATAGGAATGCAATAAAAGAATATGTTTTTAATGATTGGCACTCCTCCAATAGATATCAACTTCAATCCAGTCTAAGATGCTGTCCATTAATTAAAACCATATGTTAAGTTCTTAATCTGTTTTCATGTTTATTTTGCATGTTCTTTGTATGATATAGCAGAACGATTTGTTTGGCCAGTGCATCGTTTTGAGTTAAATTATTGTAATTTGTGGGTAATGCTCTTCTGATATTGAAATATGAAATAATTAAATTAAGAGTTCTAAACAGTTAAAAGAAAACTTCTAAAAAAAAAATCAATACTGAACATTTTATTAATAATTATGTATTTTCACTATATAGTTTTCCAATACAGTTATTATAAACTAAACGGAATAAATAAATAAATGTAAAAAAAAAACCAATTATTTTTCGATGCAATATTGTACGGAAAATGCTTCTTTCTCTCAGTATCAACAAATCTGCTGGCCCCGACGGTGTGCCACCCCTCATTCTTAAAAACTTTGCTAGGCAACTAGCTGCAATTTTAACAAAAATTTTCTATTTATCTTATAAAACCGGAATATTTCCCGACTCTTGGAAGCTGGCCAGCGTTCAACCAATACCAAAGAAAGGCAGTAAGATAGATCCTAACAATTATAGACCAATTGCAATTCTGTCGGTTTTAGCTAAAATATTTGAAAAATATGTTAACTACAATTTAATAGATTATTTAGAAGTGTCGCCAATTATTGATGATAAACAGTATGGTTTTCGTAGAAGTCATGCAACAGGTGATCTGCTAGCCTACGTATCCCATCTCTGGAACAAATCGCTGGAAAACCATGGTGAAACATTCAGTATTTCACTTGACATTTCTAAAGCATTTGATAAAGTGTGGCATAAAAATCTCATAGCTAAATTAAAATCTTATGGCATAGACCATCTTACTGTCTCATGGATTCATAGTTTTCTTACAGGTCGCCAATTTCATGTCAATTTAGATGGTATCACAGTCAATATTTTCACAACCAATGCTGGGGTTCCCCAAGGTTCTGCACTCCCACCAACCTTGTTTCTTCTATACATTAATGACTTACTTATTTCCACAGTGCACCCAATCCACAGTTTTGCTGATGACAGCACATTGCACGCATCACATGCATCTCCTAAATTTCGATCTCATACTGCAGTTACCACTGATAGAGAGCTGCTAATTGATTCTATCAACAAAGATCTGGAGCGTATAATGGAATGGGGAGATCGTAATCTTGTTTCATTTAATCCAACCAAAACCAAACTATGCCGTCTTTCACGAATAGAGCGACATAAAAATTTCCCTATTAAAATAAACCACGAAGAATTGCGTGAGGTTGAATCAGTTAGACTCCTTGGAGTGGATATTCAAAATACCCTGAAATGGAATAAACATGTGTTCAACTTCGCTAAATCTGCAATGCAAAAATTAGGATTCTTGAGTCGATGTAAAGTATTTCAATCCCGCGCAAATTTTGCTAATCTTCAAGTCCTTTATTCGTCCATGTATGGAGTACTGCTGTCATGTTTGGGGAGGTGCTTGTCAGTCAACAATAAAATGTCTGGACTCTACAGAGAAAAGCAATACGGTTGATTGGTAATACCGAACTAACGGACCAGCTTGATTCACTCCAGCACAGAAGAAATGTGGCTGAATTTTCAATCTACTATAAATATAACTTTAGCGAATTCTCCTCTAAGGAAATTCAAAATATCCTTCCATCGTGTGCGCAGTATAATCGACAAACAAGAGCTGCCGAGTTATCCCATCCATTTGTTGTACAAATACCTCGTTGTAGAACTGTGTCCTTTCAGAACGACTATTTTAATAGAGTGGCCAAATTGTGGAACTCAATGCCTCCCTCTGTATTTCCGATGAATTTTCCCCTCAGGCATTTAATGAAAATGTCCATAATCATTTAAAACAATTATGGCATATTCGATTTGCATCACTTTTCTGGTGTTAGTTGCTAAAAAACTGCATGAGTGTAGAATTTTGAATAAAACTTAAAAAAAAAAACCTAAAACTGATCCACTCAAAACTCAGTGTAAACAAACTACAACTGAAAAAAAATATTCAATGAAACTACAATTTAGCAGTTCAGTGGTCTTTTTTGTGTGGACTATGTTTGTAAATAAATATGTTATTTGTAAATGTTTTAAATTCAATAAATACTTAGGAAAAATACCTCTATATTAGCAAAAGCCTCTATTACTTCTACGCAGTTAACAATTTTACATAAGTTCCGCTTATCCATGTAAGTTGCAGAAATTGCTTCCATTTCATCATTAGATAAATCTGAACTTGTTAAAAGTCATTTATCACAAGATACTTTCGGTTTTGATTCATTATTTGCATTTATTATTTAAATACAAAATTTGCAGTTTCTCAAAAAACTCACTCTATTTGACAGTTGAAAAAAGTGCAAACTCTGTTAGTTTTTATGTACTAAACTGGTAAACCGAACTTAAAAAACTTAAAATAAGCAATAAAACTTGTAAATCGAACATGAATAACTGCACTAGTGTAGTGAAACTTATAAACCGAATTTGAAGCACTGAAAAAGCTTGCACTAGTGCGCACGAGTTGCGTAAATCGAACACGCCATAAGTATAGTTATCCCTATATCCCCATTCCTTCCATTTTCCTCATCTCCTTCCATTATAGTTGACATGGTATCTTCAGATATTCAAAGAGTCTAAATAATGAATATTTCATATTTAGTGTGCTAAACATATCCAACTAATTAATAAAAAAATAAAATGGAATAGAAATATCAATATAATTACTAATCAAATACAAATCAATATAATTACTAAAATATACTGCTATTTCAATTTACAATATTTTTATCTACGAGAAGAGTACCCTGTTTTCGATTACATATATGATTTTTCGATGTAATGATTTATTCATTAAATATATCGAAAATGTTCGAAGTTATGATATTTGAAATTATTTTGTTCTTTTTTACGAATTTCGATAAAATGATTTTCAATTTTAGGAATTAAATTTCCGATTATATGATTTTCGTTGATGCAATGAGTTTTTGGTGATATAATAGTTCGATCTAATGATTTTTCAATTTCAAAACCATTCGATGATATGAAATTCAGTGGTATGAACTTTCGGTCTAGTGATTTTCGGTTCTATGACACGATTCGATGTTATGATATGGACTCAATCGTAGCATAGTTCTAAATGTCTTTTTTTAATACAAAATGTGTTATTATAGGAATTACAATATATGTCACAACAACACATAGATACCTTTTAAGACTTAGGTCCCACAACTACATGCGCTCTTAGGTGAAGATAAGCGCTTTTATAAACCTTTGTGGATTGAACGCCCCCGAGACTATTAATTCGGGCAAAGAATTCCATTTGTACGATGTACGAACAAAGAAATCTCTGCATTTTGTCACTATGACAGTGAGTGATCTCAACAGTTTGAATGTTTGCATAAACCGATTGATTTGTAAAACGAGAATTGTTTCCCGTTAGCTTGATTTCAAGTCGAATTCAAATGCCGCCGAACTCTGTTGCACTGAAAAATTTTTTGAAGTAATGACAACCTCATCTCGAAGTTGGCAGTTAATTATTCAAACAAAGAAAAAATATTTGCAAACAATTGCACCGTGATTGGGACAACAACATGGAAACATTTTCCTGACAACGGCATGACGTTTATTTAAAATATAAAGTGTTATATCCGATAAAACAGTAGTTGAATAAAGTTAATAACTATTTCCATGAAAAAAAATTTCTTTGCCCTTATATCATGAATTTTTCATTTTAAAATTGAAGTATTTGAGATTAATTGAACTATATTTTATTTCTCATAAATATTGCTCTAGTCTCAACTACATCGTTCCATAATTGTACAGTTGTTGAAACAATTTCATAGTTCTATTCGCCATATCTGCCCGCACGGTGAGATTAAGACAACTGTATTTCGATTGAAAATAGAACATGTTTTTCCAGTGTGTTCATTTACAATTATTTTTCTACAGTTAAACTTTTATTGTTATTGCGTTACAAATAATTTCATAATTATGGATTCAATTTTTGTGACATGGCAATTATTATGGCGATTAATGATTTTGCTATTAAAATAAAAATGTCTAGTTAGTATAACTTGATTCTCTATTTACCACGGCAGATCACGAATGAAGTGATAAATATTTCTACCTCAAACACATTTAAAAATTAACCCGTATCAAAATTGTTTTTATTCGTTGTATGTAATTAAGACATCTTACACACATCATAATATATCCAATCAAAAGAAAATATGTAGTACATTTTGCTACAAGAGATGTACACGCTGCTTTTTCGTGGGTGAAAATTTGTTCACGAGATGCGCTGGTCGGGTGGTGCAATTTCACGAACGTAAAACATTCAAAATTCATATTCTATTTTTCCTGTTTGTTTTGTTTTAAAAACTTTGTAAAATTATATGAAAATCCATAGCAACTAAATTTGTTTATTTAGTGCTAGAGTAAAAAACCATTTTCACACTGAGATTTAGTCTGCTTGAAAATAGATTTTTCATATGCTATCATAGAAAAAAATATTTTTGCCAATAGATTTTTACCTAGGCGTGTCTGCCTAAGGATTAGATCAAGATACTGAAGAGGAAGGTTCGAATCCATCCGAAACACGTAAAATTAGAAGTGGAGTTTTTTTCTGAGAAACTTCCAACCGTACCTTTCCGGGGGGGTCTTATGATCGGCACTTCACGGTAGTATGATATGTCCGGTACGCCTGCAGTTAGACCATATAAGTTTATTATGAAAATATGGAGGACGCTTGTTGATTAATATTTTATGCATATATGTACCAAATACGTAACTCAAAGTATTTTTCAGTTTCGCAGTCAAGAATTAGTTTGGTAAAATCCGAAACGTGGTCATATTTTTTCAATGAAAAGGCATATTTTACACCCGCATTGAATAACATTAACAAAACGTAAACCATACACATAACACCACAACCATACACATAACCTATGTCGCTGGTTTTATGCTGGAAATTTTTCGTTTTGTAGCCGCCATTTTGTCAAAAATCAAAATTTCAACTATTCCTTTGATCAATACCTAGATTTATCTATCCACTACTAGAATCTTAAGTTTTTTAATTTAAATAATCTAAACCGGAGATCGTGCTCACCTGCGGACACCTTTTTTGTGTACTTAAAACTTTCCTACTCTCTCTCTCTGGCGTTTACATCCCATGGAGGGATTTGCCGTCTGTGCAATCTGCTTCCAATCATCTCGTTCCATGACCAGTTGACCCCAGTTTCGACATCCTACATCACGAAGGTCTTGGATGATGTCATCACGCCAACGTTGTCTAGGTCTTCCTCTTCGACGAACACCAGCTGGTTGTTTTTGGGACGCTTTTTTATCATTCTATCTAATGGAGCCCTTTCTACATGACCAAACCATCTAATCCGGTTGGATTTAATGAATCCGATTACATCGCAGTCTCCAAGAAGCTGTCTGATTTCATGATTCATTCAGATTCTATACTGATTTTCAGCAACTTTACATGGACCATAAATTGTTCGTATGACTTTCCTCTCGAACGTTGACAAAATTCTACAATCGGAGGAAGTCAGTGTCCAGCTTTCACTTCCAAACGTAAGCACAGGTCGGATTAATGCTTTGTAAAGTGTGAGTTTGCACGACTGCGATAGATGTTTTGATTGCAAAAGTTTTGAGTATGCGTAGAAAACTCTGTATGCGGCATATCTCGGGCTTTGATATCTGCCTGCATGTCATTTGACGATGTTATTACAGACCCGAGGTATTTGAAGGTTTCTACGCGTTCTACCTCATAGCCGCCAGTATTCAGATTGCCAGGAGGTATGTTCCTGGATGTTGTTAAAAGTTTAGTCTTGCCGGTGTTGATGCATAATCCAAGTCGTTTATTATTTCTTTCAAGCTGAGAGAGACTATCCTTAATATCGCTTGGTCTACGTCCGCAATATCATCTGCATACCCAAGAATTTGACTAGATATGTTAAATATTCAGTTTTGGGTCTCAATTCGGCTTTTTCTAATCGCGTACTCAAGCGCCAATTTAAATACTACGGGCGCGAGTGCATCACCTAGACGAACACTTGGTGTTATATCAAAAGAGTCAGAAACTGACCCTACGATTACTATTCTACAGTTTGATCTCGATGTTGTGAGTTTGCACAGAGAAACAAGTTTCTCTGGGATACCAAGGCATATGAGTGCGGACTAGAGGTTGTCGCGGATGATGCTATCGTATGCTTGCTTGAAATCAACGTAGAGGGGTGAATGCTGATGTTGTACTCCCAACATTTTTCCAGAATCATCCTTAAGGTAAAACATTTATCTGTGGCTGACCGGTTGGGACGAAAACCACACTGATAGTCACCGATGATAGATTTGGCGAACGGGATGAGTCGAGCAAGTACGACATTAGCTAGTTTTTTATATGCAGTGCTCAATAGTGCGATGCCACGATAATTCGCACACTTTAGGTGGTCACCTCTTATGTAGCGGAACAATGAGAGCTGTTTTCCACTCAGCAAGTAGCTCTTCTTGGTCCCAAAGGGCAAGAATCAGATCGTATATACGTGAGACCAGAGCTGCTCCTCCATTTTTAAATAGTTCTGGAGAGATCTTTCGATACCTACCAGGTGATTTACCGTTTTTTAATTTTTTGATGGTAGCGTCCACTTCTTCTATTGTTGGGTAAGGGACAAAAATCTCCTCACTTGACGGAGCAATTGCTCGAATATGATGAACTTCATTCGTCCTATTCAGCAGGTCTTGAAAGTGGGATCGCCATACTGCCAGCACATCACGTTCATTTGTTGTAAGCTCGTTGTTTCCATTTTTGATGGCTGTGGATCTTGGGTGGAAATCTTTTGTCAGATTCCGCGCATTGGCAAAGCATTCCTTCAAATTTCCATTTCGCGTTTCTTTTTCCGTAGGAGTTTTGCAGAGACTTTTTTGGCGCATAGATAATCAGTTTGGAAGCTTAGGGTGTTCCTTGTTAACCATTTTTCTCGCAGTTTTTGTTTGTGCTCACCGCTTTCGTGGCACTCGTCATTAAACCAAGCGTTGCGTGAAATCGGTGGTCTTTTTCCGATTGTAGTTTGTGATGCGGATATAATGGTGGATTGAAGCGTTGGCCATTCTTCTTGTATGTTTGATGGCATCTCAGACGGGATGTCATACTCTTCTATACTTTGCGTTACTATTTCCTATTATCTATTTACCGATTCCGGATGTTTAAATGCTTCTACATTCCAGCGTACGGTCTTTTTGGCTTATCTATTAAATGTAGATGACAACTTGCATTTCTACTTAAAGATGACAAGCATATCATCGGTGTCCATATCAGCACCTCTATATGATCAAACGTCAGTTACACTTGTAGAGTGTCTCTTAGAAATCATGACATGATCGATTTAGAAATCATGACATGATTGAATCAAATCCAATCAAATCAAAAACCTTCCTACCCATTTTAAATAAAAAAAATTTGCAAAGTTCCCGGATGGAAGGATCAGTTTTTATTGATTTTTTATCTACGGGTGTGACTCCAGTCCCTGCTATTATCATAAGAGTTAACGTGAGATATTACACACCATTGGGAATAGCAATGAGATATCATTAGCCGAGAAGGCTAAGGCGAAATCTTAGGGGTGCTAGCAGATGAACTCTATTCAGTCAATGGTAGAACCCTCAATCTTAATAGCTATGGAGCATTCCTTGATGATGGCACGTTATTGTTTTTTTTTCGAAGTTACGAGCATTCATATAACTATTTATCGGCTTGAATCATTAAGGAAGAGAGTGCGTCACATGGTTTAGGAATATTCTACTAGCTGAATAATTGGTAACCCCATTTTAGTTTTGTTCCTGCGAATTTTTAAAACAAATTTTCTTTTTATCTCTTATTTTATTTTTATTTCTGCACCCTATCATGAAATATTCAAGGGTTATTTTCCTGAAAATTTAGTGATAAGTCCTCATTTTTTTATGATTTAAAATAGCGTAGGAAGGTTTGCATATGAAATCAATTCTGATGTGTCGATTTTAATAATTTTTAAGCAGTTTGTTTCTAATGAACAGTTAAATTAATTTTTGAAGTGAAAACTTCTTTATGCGCGTTGCAAATTTTGTATGAGGAAAAATTTATATATTCGCGTTACCATTTTTACATGCAAATATCGTCACGCTTCTCTTTTATTTAAATATCGTTTTAAACGGTAGTTTGCTTTGATCAATGTTTTTTTTGTTGGAAATAATTTTTTTTATGAAATAAATATCGTAAGAAAGTATAACCTGAAACAATTACATTTGTATATCAAAATTATATGTATTGGAATTTAACACATCATGATGTTACAAATTTTATCATCTACACCAAATATGTTGTTGGTTTGGAATGGTATGTAGTACATGTCTTCTAAAATTAAGTGAAGACTTAATACTTGTAACTTGATACTTGATAACATCGATCATATCGATTTAAAGCTCAAAACTACGAGACGGAAATCACACAAATTCTATACAAAGAAGCATAGCTTATGTATGATTAAACGTGGACGGCAATCATGATAAATAAACTAATTAAAACTGGTGGCACTTAGCCGATAGTGATTTGCAAACGGCAACAATGCGCATTAATACCAATGATTTTACTCAGCTTTCCGCAGGAAGATTTGTAAAGTTTAAAATTGTTGATCTATGGGTGTGGCAACCACGCGTACTTTAGTCCATGCTATTGGGATATGAGTTATCTTGAGATATCGTATACCACTGGCAATAGCAGTGAAATCTATCTCATTAGCAAAAGTGATATCTTAGGGGTGCTGGCGAATGAAGTTTTTTCAATCAACGATACCATCCCTTAGTCTTAGTTTTGGAATATTCTTTGTTGACACGCTATTTTTTTTTTTCAATAAAATGTGTTTGGTAGTAGAAATCACAATATGTGTCACAACAACACATAAAAAACTCTTAAGAACATGGTCCCACACAACAACATGCTTTCTAAGGTGTTGATAGACGCAAATTTTTATATGATATGTTTTGATTATTTTAAATATAAAAATGTATATAATAGTTGCTTGGAATGCTGATAGATGTGAAATCCAGAATAATATTAATGATTTTAATTTCATTCATTCATAACATTCTGAAATTTTAATTTGCAATGCTACAATAATTGTAAGATACAAAAAACAGCTATTTCACAGTTTTAAGTTTTCACTTCTGTCGGCAGTCCTTAAGACTGCCTTCTTTTTTTTATTTATTTTTTTTCTAAAATAACTTAGAAACGGCATTTGTAAAAAAACCACATTAGATATTACCCAAACAATTTTGTTTAGAGTTAGCAAAATGTTTGAATTTATTGCGTATGCTGTGGACATAACCGCGACTTCATAATTTGCACATAGCGAGGGATGATTTATTTTAATTGGGTTGATATTAGCACAACTGTGTTCTTGCATCATCCAACTCTGAGAGTTTAACATCTGTGATATTATTGTATAGCCATTTTTTGCCAAAATTTGATTAAACTTTTCTTTAATTTGTTTCCTATTATATTTACAGGATGGTGCAAGGATCCCTAAAATAGCATTATGTATTGTAAATGATATGATTATGTTACTCGACAATTTAGGACCAGAAAATGTAAAATGCGTATGTCAAGCATTGAAGGTTTGTAAATATATTCTTTTAATTTAATCTTATAATTTTTAACTTAGAATGTTTTTAGCTTTGTGGATATGAATTAGAGATAGATCGTCCTAATGATATTCAAAGAATAACCGAAAAATTAAAGGATTTGGAAAACAGTTTAGACGTGTCCACTGGACGTTTACTGAAGTCGGTCTTAGATTTAAAAGCAAATAGATGGGGACGAAGTGAACCTGTTGTAATTGCTCCAATTATGGAACCAATAAGGCATGATTATAATGATGCTCCAGTATTTTATGGTCCTGATGGCCAAGTTCTAACTGATGAAGAAAATTCATTCCTCCTATCGAATATTCCGAATTATCCGAATGTCAATTTTGAAGACTTTGAAGAGTAAGTTTGTTATATTTTCATTCCGCAATCTTATATTAACTTTTGATTTATTTATTACAGTAATGATCCTGACGAATTGGTTGAAGCTGAACCTGAAATGGATCTGGAAATTCAAATGGCGTTCAAAGATTTCGTTAAAATTACAAGAAACAACAACCAACATAAACATTAAATATTTTACAATTACAATTTTTTTGATAAAAAACATTATTGCAAAAGAACATTGTTTAAGTAACTTTTTTCTTGTTTTCCTTCATCATGATATATTTTTTATGTTTTAAAATTCAATTTACAAAAATTTGTATATTTAGAGAAACAAAAATGTAATATAAATAATAATTTTTCATTGTTTCTTCAAGCAACAAAACAATATTTAAGAATCTTGTTTACAGATAAAACACAATCGTTTTTATTTTTCATGAGTCAAATTTAAAAAAAAAAGTACTGTTATTTTTATGTGTAAAAAAATACAAAATCTAGAAATTAATTTAAAAAAAAAACTTAAAAAAACTCTGTTAATTTAAAATAAGGAAAAAAAAATAAAAAAACGAAAAAAAGATTTGAAAAGCACAATCAACAGTTTTTGAAATAAAATAAGGTACAATCCTAGTTTATCCCCCCAAATAGATTTGCGTTTTTTTTCAGATAAATAGAAAGATTAGGTCCTCTGCATCCTAATTATGAAAAAAAAAATTTGCGGAAATGAGGGGGTCAAAAGTTATAAAGGATCAAACTTTCAATTTTACCTTGGTCCCCCCTTTGGTTTTTTTTTTCTTTTTTTTTTTATTTTTATTTATCAAAAGTTATAAAGGATCAAACTTTCAATTTTACCTTGGTCCCCCCTTTGGTTTTTTAGACTTTGAATTCAATTTTTAAATTTTTTTTGGCTCAATTCTGCGATCTTGCACAATTTCGATCAGAGATAGCACCGACCCCCCTCGCGCGTCGCCCCCCCCCCGCGTTTTCCGCGTCCCGTGCGCCGCGGTCGCGCGAGGGGGGGTCGCGTTGAGGGGGGGTTGGTGCTATCTCTGATCGAAATTGTGCAAGATTGCAGAATTGAGTAAAAAAATAATTTAAAAATTGAATTCAAAGTCTAAAAAACGAAAGGGGGGACCAAGGTAAAATTGAAAGTTTGATCCTTTATAACTTTTGACCCCCTCATTTCCGCAAATTCTTTTTTTCATAATTAGGATGCAGAGGACTTAATCTTTCTATTTATCTGAAAAAAAACGCAAATCTATTTGGTGGATAAACTAGGATAATGCCTAAAATAAAAAAAATCGACTCAACAAAAACCCAAAGCAAAAGTATCCTGCGCATTAAACATCAAAAATATTATTATTTTATTTGGATCAAAATTGACAAGTTTAATAAATTTATAAAGGCAGAAAAAAATAATGAGCAAAACTTCTGTAAACCCAATATCAGATGAAGCAATTTTAAGAAAACGTGGTTACAAATTAATATCGAAATTAGGCGAGGGATCGTACGCCACCGTATTTTTAGGAGAATATGCATCGGAAACAATGAGTTCAAGATCAGGCAATTTTAAGCTTGCATGCAAAATAATTGACGCAAAACGTGCACGAAAAGATTTTGTTAGAAAATTTTTACCACGTGAATTAAGTATTTTAGGAAAAATAAATCATCCACATATTATTCACATTCATAGTATTTTCAAAATTCATTCAAAATATTTTATTTTTATGCGTTATGCAGAACAAGGAGATTTGTTGGATTTTATATTAAAATTCGGAATTGTACATGAAAACCAGGCAAGAGTTTGGGGTCGGCAAATTGCATTAGCTATACAATATTTACACGAAATGAGCATTGCACATCGAGATTTAAAATGTGAAAATATACTTGTTACCAACAATTTCAATGTTAAGTTATCTGATTTTGGATTTGCCAGGTAAAACCATCTGACAGTTAATGCAGGTATTTATTTAAATTTTAACGGTTACATTGGTGGAACATATTTTTTTTTAAAATAAGTGTTGTAATAGAGTTTACAATAAGTGTCACAACAACTCATAAATACCTTTTAAGACCTAGGTCTCACAACAACTAGCCCTCTAAGGTGTTGATGAACGCTTTTTTTAAACCTCTGCGGATTGATTGTACTCAGTTCGGACAAAGAAGTCGTTCTGCGATCTACCAGTATGACAGCGCGGGATCTCGAACGTTTGATTGCTTGCGCTAGCCGATTGCCGAATGAAACGGGGGTAAGAATATCTTTGAGGCATGTTGCGGCTGATTTCATCTCAGCACTGTTGATGACGATATTTGTAAACAAATGAGGTCAGCAACAGTGCGACGATGTTGTAGGGAATCAAGTTTTGATGTCAAATCTCAATCACCCACAATTCGTATAGCTCGCTTTTGAAGAGTCCAAGAGAGCCAAGATGGAAACAGAAGCAGCACCCCAAACTTGACAACAGTACTCCATACAGAAACGAATATAGGACTTATAAAGATCAAGCAATTGGTATGGAGTGAAACATTTTTTGCATCATTTATGAGGCCGAGTTTTCTAGACGCGCTTTTTGCCATCGCCATTACACGATCGTTCCAGCGTAGGTCATTTGAAACTGTGAAACCCAATAAACGAATGTTTTCACATTCACCCATCGGTTCATATGATTTAAAGTTAAAAAAGTAAGGTCTGGGTCAGCTTTTAGTGAGTGTTAGTAGTATATGTAACGGTTTAGAGAAATACATTTTGGTCAAATATGTTCATAGATAGCGTCCTAGTATTTTTAAAAAATGTTTTGCCCAGACGTATTACATCGACAAATATTTTCCAATACATTTTAGAAAACAAATACAAATTTAAAATGTGTGCCTTCTAAGGGCTTGCAAGGGGCTCTCAAGCGATGGCTACGTTGTCGTTTTTTTTTTGTATAGTCTATTGGCTTACCATTTTATGACACTACAGCGTCTTGTCATTTAATTAAAATGTTTGTAACGTTTCTTGGTTGAACCAAAGAAACATTTTTCTATGGTTGAACTACTAATATTTGGTTCGATCAATAGATCAGGAAATTAAAATAATAGTTTTTTCATACGTTATAATTTTTATTTGTTCAAGTATTTATCTTCTTATAAAAATATGTCTGCCTTTATTATTTCCCTTAATTGTTCTTATATTCACAATAACTCTTCATTTACAATAATCTCTTGCATCATTTTATTCCTTTTATTTTGTGACTAACTTGTGCCACCGCTTACTTAACTCACCTTTTAATTTGAAATTTACGTTTATTTACCTATTTAAAGAATTTATATTTTCTATTCTTATTAGATAACAAATATATTATTTTTTTTATTTTCATTCCGGTGTTTTATAACCGACTTCTGCTCAACCAGGTTTCAATCTGCCACGTCATACCTGGACTACACTAA
The DNA here is from genome assembly GCA_963693315.1 of Diogma glabrata. Lineage (NCBI taxonomy): Eukaryota > Metazoa > Arthropoda > Insecta > Diptera > Cylindrotomidae > Diogma > Diogma glabrata. Next base: position 134,351,830 of record OY856187.1, on the reverse strand, counting down.
ACTGAATAAGAACAAATCATTGTGCTGACTCTTTCTACAACTAATTTGAACCTAATTTGTGTATTATTTTTATAGTTTTTTATATATTTTTTTCAACTTGAAAATGGCAACGTGCCGAAATATTGTTTTTATTAATTAAATAAAAAGAAATTTTAAGACTGATATAAGTGTTTTCAAAAATAATTAAAAAAATAATTAAGAAATCAAGAAATATTAATATTTTAGACAAACCCACAAACTACATAATCCTAATTATTTCTTACAGATATATAGTCGATAGTCGGCAACGTCCAGTGTTTAGCGAAACTTATTGTGGTTCATTATCATATGCAGCACCAGAAGTCCTATCTGGTCGACCATATAATCCAAAATTGTCTGATCTGTGGTCTTATGGAGTAGTAATTTTTGTTATTTTAAACAAAGCAATGCCATTTGATGATACTAATGCAAAAATGTTACGTGAGCACCAATTGAAAAAAAGATGGAAATTTCGATCAAAAGTAAGCGATAAAATGTCAACGCAAGTAAAATCCCTTGTATCGAGTTTACTAGAACCAGAGCCATTAAAACGATGTAAAATCGAAGAAGTTATTCGTTCACCATGGATCGAAATGGATGAGCGATTGCGAAGTAATGATATATTTATATAATATATAAAATAATTGATAAAATATCAAATTTTTAAATTTCCGTTAGCTATGACTGCTTGTGAAATACATGCATTATCGTCTTTGCACGAGAGAAAAAAATTTAGTAATCCTATACTTGAGTCGAAAAAAAATAAATCGAAAACTTTAGATGCCTCTAAACAGAGCCCGGATGATATAGTAAGTGTATTGAAATCATATCAAACTGAACAAGAGCCGAGGATATCTATAGATTCTAAAGTTCCACCCCCAACGAAAAATCAATCAAAAGATGCTCCGAGTGATGTGAAGAATGAGTTGAAAGCCAAATCGAGTGGTAAGTAGATATTGTTTTGTATATTTAAAAATTGTCTTAACACATCTCTGATTCGATTCCTGGATTGGATTGTAAGTAAAAATAAGACGTTCTATTAATTTTATAATAACTATATTGGTTCAAAACAACAACAAATATCCATACATGAAAGAGCAATTGCTCGAATAAGATGGGCTTTATTCGTCTTATTTAGTAGATTTCGGAAGTGGGATCGCCGTACTGCCCATATCACGTTGTATGTTCGTTTTGTTTTCACTTTTTAATTTTCATTAGCCACAAAAAAATTGTGTTTTTATATAGACTAACACCCCGATTACCGAAGGCAAGTCATGTCACTTTAAATGACTAAAGTCACATCGCATTAATTTTCGTATTGTTGAAGTCGTTTTTTACGCCTATAGTCATTTTATACGACAGATGTCACTTTAAATGACATTTTAGTCGCCTCAATTTTGCATGTGACAATAATTTTTTCAAACATCTTTAATTGTTTTTGTGAAATTGAAGAACGTAAAGTACTCTTTTGGACCCATCTTTCAGTTTATATACCATTCTCCAAGATTTGCGACAACTTTTTTTGTCGCCAATATGTGCCGGTACACAATCTCTGGCCCCTCATTCTGAAAAATTTTAGGATAGGTATTGTTACGTTTTTCTAACCTTACTTCGAATTGGCCTTACTCTCAATTCGATAAACGTAATTTCCAATCTCTTCTGAGTTCGATCACTGATTAGTAAGCAAACACACCAGGTTTTATTAAGTATTCAACACCTTAATTGTTTCACAACAACAGGAAAACAATGCAGCAAACAATATTCTTAACTAGAATATTCTTCCAACAGCTTCGAAACTCCAACGGTTTATTGTAGAAATTTCCAATTCACAACGTTCAAAATAATACACAAAATATTTCTATTTAGTAACACTTATAACTTTATTTACAAAAACTTTACACAAAAACTAATTTAAAGATCACTTTTATAATTTTTAACTTCACAATCGCAGGTTTAAAATAAACTAACTTTACATTAAATTTCACTTTACTGTCGCAGGTCTAAAATAAAACTAATTAAAAACTACAAAAGGTATTTTTCTTATATACCTTCTGCAATACTTCTAGATAATTCGACATCACTTTCCAGAAACCTTGAGAAAACATTAGAATACTCGATTATTTTACGTTATGTTGATTTGATTCATAAAATCGTTTATGTTGACCCTATTTCTAAGAAGAGACAACAACAACAATATTCATTTCATTAACTTGTTTGTTGATTTTATTTTCCTGGAAGTGACCGTAATCGTTTAGATCTTTCTGTAATCGTCTAGATTTTTCTGCACTCGTAACATTACCCTCCACTTAAGCCTGTTCGTCCCGAACAGGATCTAGATCTCTCCTCCAATTGTTGAATCCAAACATTTTTTTTTTTTCGTTTTCTATTTCCCAGGCGGTTTAGAATTGCTTCTGGTCCCTTTCTAAGTCCTTGGCCATTACTTTGTTCTATGTCCGCCCACCGTGATAAGTATGGATTCTCATTATCTCTAAAGTGCTCCTTATCTCTTCCCTTTGAGTGTTTCACACCGCTATGTCCCTGAACCATTCTCCTTTTCAGCTGCGATTCGCCCCGGTTTGAAGCTATTTGAACCACTTCAGTTACATTGCTCACTTCGTAATGGACCGGAACTTGTTTCGTTTTTAACTTTCGGCGTTTGTTCAAACGTTTGCGTCGGTTGACGTTTCTTTCCGTCATCTGTTTGGATGATGGTTCTGAATTTTCATCTGCACTGCATAGTTTCTCATCGCTGCCAATATCTGTTGACTCTGCCTTATTCACAAGTAGTGGCATCTGAACATTATTAACCTTTAGGATCCCACATCCAAAATCGAAGACTAATCCCTTCGCCTTCATGAAGTCCATCTCTAAAATGACTTCATCCATAATGTCTGCCACTAGCACCTCTTGTTGATAGCAGTTGTTTCCTAATTTTATTTCAGCGATTCTTTTACCTTCTATTTCAGCGCATTCTCCAGTTACTGTTCGGAGTTTCAATCCATCTGATGGTTCCAAAACGCCGTCAATTAAACCTTTGCGAACGAATGTTCGAGCTGAACCTGTATCCAGTGTCATGAAGCAACTTTTACCTTTAAGTTGTCCATTGATACCCAAGCTTTCACCATTTACCGCAATTCTTGAAATTGGAATGTAGGCTGCATTCTCCTCACTTTTTGGCCTTACAGTTGCACCTCCAACAGGCTTCCGTTGAATAGGAGACGAAGATCTTTCACGCTTCCTGTTCCAGCAGTCCTGTGAGATATGGCCCGATTTCCTACATATCCAGCACAGGAGTTTTCTACTGCTGTTCCTGAACCCTACGTGCTCCATTTCTTCGGCTCCTCTGTTCTTCACAGAAGACGACAATCTGTCTGCTTCCCCGTTTTTCTTGCACTCCCGTGCCATGTGACCCTCTTCATCACATACCCAGCATCTGATGTCGCTTCTATCTCTGTGTGCCAAAACTTCCCCTTTGATGTTCCCCTCTACATTCCTTTTTCTGCATCCACCAGATGGCATACACAACCTCTGTACCATCTCATATTGCATTGCGTATGCGACAGTTTCATGGGAAGTCGCCTTAGGTGTAGTTATTACTTTGATCCTGGTTTCTGGATCTCGGATACCATCAATGAAGGCCTCGATCTTCATTTTCTCCATAAAATATGGTGGTGTATTTGAGTGTGCTAAATGAACAAGCCGCTCTACAGCCGAGGAATAATCCTGTAGAGATTCACCATTTCGTTGCAAGCGACCTTTTAGCTCAATTCTGTATAACTCCTTTTTATGGTCGCTGCCATATTTTCGTTCCAATGCATTCATTACTTCAGCATAGCTTTTTCGGTCATTTTCCGGCACCGCCTGTAATGCTTCAGCTGCTTCCCCCTTTAGAGCAACTATCAATGCAGCAAGACGATTTTCTGCGTTCCAAACATTCTGGTCTGCTGCTGTCTCAAACTGGAACTTAAAGATGCCGAAAGATGTGGTTCCGTCATACGATGGTGGTTTCAATTTAATATTAGCTACTTGCTGCACCACCTGGGAAGTAACTTTAGTCGTCTCAACATCCTGCAACCGTTTTTCGAAATCATCAACTTTGGAAAGTACCTTTTTGTTTTCGTCAAGCACTTTTTGTTCTAATTCTTGGATATCGTTTTGAATCTTCTCGACTTTTCCATCGAATGCCGTTGACATTTGTAGAAGTTTCTCATCCATAATTTGTTTGACTTCATCGCGACTCATAGCAATGTTTGTGTTTATTGCTTCTAACTGTTGATTGATGTTGAGACTAATTTCTTCCTTGGTAGCAGCCATTTGTTGATTGATGTTACAACTAATTTCTTCCTTATTAGCAGCCAAGCTTTGATTCACATTGGAACTTACAACATCCAGTTTTTGATTCATATTGGCATTTACGGCAGCCAATTGCTGATTCATATTCAAATTTATTTGTTGCATCATAGCCATTAACTGTGTAAAATCACTATTTGCAGGTGGCAATGAAGATGTTGTTTCCGCAACAAAACTTTTGTCCTCATCAACTGAATCAGTATTTGTTGTAACAATTCCAAACTGGTAACTTTCCATGTCCATTCCATTGGCTTCCATACCTTGTCGAAGCCGTAGCATTAATTCAGTTTTGTTTCCGCTTGTTGACAATCCACGTTGTTCTAGTTCTTTCTTTAACTCAAGAACCTTCAAATCACTTAATAAAACCATTATTAACAGCTAACTAATCCGCCGATGTCACCAATGTTACGTTTTTCTAACCTTACTTCGAATTGGCCTTACTCTCAATTCGATAAACGTAATTTCCAATCTCTTCTGAGTTCGATCACTGATTAGTAAGCAAACACACCAGGTTTTATTAAGTATTCAACACCTTAATTGTTTCACAACAACAGGAAAACAATGCAGCAAACAATATTCTTAACTAGAATATTCTTCCAACAGCTTCGAAACTCCAACGGTTTATTGTAGAAATTTCCAATTCACAACGTTCAAAATAATACACAAAATATTTCTATTTAGTAACACTTATAACTTTATTTACAAAAACTTTACACAAAAACTAATTTAAAGATCACTTTTATAATTTTTAACTTCACAATCGCAGGTTTAAAATAAACTAACTTTACATTAAATTTCACTTTACTGTCGCAGGTCTAAAATAAAACTAATTAAAAACTACAAAAGGTATTTTTCTTATATACCTTCTGCAATACTTCTAGATAATTCGACATCACTTTCCAGAAACCTTGAGAAAACATTAGAATACTCGATTATTTTACGTTATGTTGATTTGATTCATAAAATCGTTTATGTTGACCCTATTTCTAAGAAGAGACAACAACAACAATATTCATTTCATTAACTTGTTTGTTGATTTTATTTTCCTGGAAGTGACCGTAATCGTTTAGATCTTTCTGTAATCGTCTAGATTTTTCTGCACTCGTAACAGTATATTAGGAAGAAATGCTTGAAATGAAAAATTAAATGGACCTACTCATACATTTGACCCCTCTATAGGTCATCACGGTGGAGCTATGAATAATTGTTTAAAATTTTTATATTTATATTTTGAGTTTTTTGTATGGGAACCCCCCTAAGGTTTGCAGATGGGGTGTGGATGACTTAGGGTGAAATATTACGATTAAAAAAATATTAGGACCTTGTCATACATTTGCCTCATCTAGAAGTCACTTTAGGGCAGTCACACCGAATTTAGATAAAAAATTAATATTTCCACTTTTGTATGGAGACCTCCAGAAGGGAGGGAGATAGAAGATTGGTATGTTTGGAGAAAATAGTGGAAATTAAAAACTAATAGGACCTAGTCATAAGTTTTACTCCTCTAGTGATCACACCGAGTTAGCTATGAATTATTTTTTAACATTTTTTATTCATTTTTTGAGTTTTTTGTATGAGGCAGATAGGGGTTAGGTATGTTCGGAAGAAATGTTGGAAAAATCAATAATACCATCTCATACATTTAGTTACTCTAGGAATGACCTAGAAGAAGTTATGAACTATTTTTTAAAATTTTCCTTACATATTTTAAGTTTTAAGTGAAGTCGAAGGTAGTCTTTTGTAATTTTATATTTTTTTAATAAGATGTGATTTTATTTTATAAGTATTTTACATTTCTATATGACATCTTATATATTAATACGCTAGATTAAAACTTTGTGGAGCATTAGGCTTTTTTATTCGCAGATGGATTCATTTGAAATTTTCACAGCTAACTGATATTAGTGTAACCTATAGTCGGATCCGGATTCAAACAAATCGGATCATAAATAAAAAAGTTATTATATACGGAAAACTTTTTATATACATATGCATTATAAGTTTACATACATATAAAAACGAAATTTAAAATTTATTTTATTTTTTTATATTTTCTTTTTTATATATTAGCGAACAACGAACAACAAAAACGAAACTTTTTTTTCTCATTCATTTCAGTGATCAGTCGTCTTTTGTCTTTGAACAAAGGATGGTTTTCGAGTCGTCGGAATAAAACAGATTTATGCGTTATATATTAATACGCTAGATTAAAACTTTGTGGAGCATTAGGCTTTTTTATTCGCAGATGGATTCATTTGAAATTTTCACAGCTAACTGATATTAGTGTAACCTATAGTCGGATCCGGATTCAAACAAATCGGATCATAAATAAAAAAGTTATTATATACGGAAAACTTTTTATATACATATGCATTATAAGTTTACATACATATAAAAACGAAATTTAAAATTTATTTTATTTTTTTATATTTTCTTTTTTATATATTAGCGAACAACGAACAACAAAAACGAAACTTTTTTTTCTCATTCATTTCAGTGATCAGTCGTCTTTTGTCTTTGAACAAAGGATGGTTTTCGAGTCGTCGGAATAAAACAGATTTATGCGTAATAATGTTGATTTTATGAATGATATTTTATGAATGATATTTATGATGATATTTTATGAATGATATTTTCTTTTTTATGTATTAGCTATCGAAAAAATTTATTTTCATTTTTAAATAATTCATTTCAGTCGTCTTTTGTCTTTGAACAAGGACGGTTTTCGATATTATTTCGATTATTTTGTTTATTGATATAAAGATATTTGCGTAATATTTTTCTTTGGTACTCTGAATCGGCGTTATGCGCGGTTGAATTTTTGAGGCTTTTTCACGTAGTTTTGGTAATGGTTTAAAACTTAAAACTTTTTTTCTTTTTTTATATATACTAGGAGGGCCCGGCGTGCTTCGCTACGCTTATAAATAAAGTTTTTGCGTAGACATTTTGTTGACGTAGAAGCAATGATTTCAAAAAGTGGTAATGAGAAATGCTACCATGTAATTTTTAATTTTTCTTTTTAAATATATGAATGAAAAATAATCAGAACTCTAGCTGATCAGTTCGGATATATGAAAAATTAGCGAAGCTTACTTGAAAACTTATTTGATCGCTAATTTTTCATATGCTAATTTTTCATACGAAGCTTACTTGAAAACTTATTTGATCGCTAATTTTTCATATATCCGAACTGATCAGCTAGAGTTCTGATTATTTTTCATTCATATATTTAAAAAGAAAAATTAAAAATTATATGGTAGCATTTCTCATTACCACTTTTTGAAATCATTGCTTCTACGTCAACAAAATGTCTACGCAAAAACTTTATTTATAAGCGTAGCGAAGCACGCCGGGCCCTCCTAGTAAAAAGTATTATATGAGAGTAGTCGATCAAAAGAAAAAATATAAAATAAGTTTTATATTTATGTATTGAATGTAATTCATTGTTTGGATTATTGAATATACTTGTAAAGACATTTATTATGTTATACATGATGGGGCATGTTTATTAAATAAAATAGAAGAAAACACAATTCTTATATATAATAGAACAAAAATAGAACCGAATATAGTTTATTTTTGAAAAGGAAATCGTTCCAAGTAATAAAGTTATATAAGTGAAAGTTTTAGAATTTTTTCGTTTCAGAATCTTTAGTTATTCGTAATTGTTTTTATCGACTTATAATCATCTGTTATAATCATTTGTTTCAATATATCAACACGAATATTTGCATGTATAATGTATATCTGTTTCATGGAAATTAAATTAAATTATAGTGAAATAATTTAATCAGTTTATATTTTATAGTTTGGAAGGTAAACCGTTCATGACCGATTATGAATCCGCTATGCGCTCTGCATTGCGCAAAAAATACACTTTATTAATTTATTTTTATTTAATTTATTTTTTAATTTATTTTTATTTATTCCGGCATTTAAATATGGGTTTATTTTTGTTTTTTAACCACAATTGTGTACGTTATAAGTCTTAATAGAATAAAAATAAACAGCTGTTAATTTTATTCTGTTGCGGGAATGCTGCAGAACACAATAAAACAATTTGTTTGATTGTGTTAACTAAAAAATAAATTGTTTTGATTGTATATTTTATAAATAATTTGATTTTATTTTATAAAGAAATCAACAAAAATAATTTCGTTCTGACTATACAAAAAAACAATAAATTCAAACTAATGCGTATGCTCTCGAATATTGCAAAACACAAAGGTTACTACGATAAAATTGAATTGGATTTTCATTGTGAAAATTATAGTTTTTCAAAATGATTGTTTTTTGGTTTCTCCATTCTCATTAGTATTAGTAATTAAAACTTTGATGTCTTTCATTGTAGACCATTTAATTTTTAAAATACTAAACAATTAAAACAAGAAATTGAGTAAAATTTATTTATTTGTTTGGAATTTATGAATTGGAATTTATTTAACTGTTTGGTTTTACTTGTTTTACTAAGGAATTTTAAAATATTTTATTTATGTAATTAATTCATTTTACTCTGTTGGGAGGACAAACGTTGTATTAGGTTCGTGTTTAATGAAATTTATTCTCTCGCAAATTTGCAAATTTGTAAGCTTGAAAAATAAAATATATCATTAAAAACCCAATAAAATACTAATATTGTGTTCCGCAGCAATCACGTAATGGAATAAAATTGAAAGCTGTTTATTTTATTAAGACTAATAACGCACACAATTATGGTTGTAAAAAAAAACAAAAATAAACCTTTATTTATAGTTGGCGGAAGGATACATTTTTTTTCAAATACTCACACTTTTAATTTTTGCTTCAAATTTGATGCTTTCCATCGTGTTAAAAATAAAAATAGATTATTTTTCTGAATGGTTTGTCCAATTATGCAAGTATTATTATATTATGCACATAAAAAGAATGAGAAAAAAGGACTGAGAGCTTTCTTGCATTCCTTCTTTCTGCATATGGAATAATAAAATAAAAGCAGGTCCATAAAACTGAAATAAAAAAAATTAAAATTTTCCTCATACGAGTGAGAAAATATAAAGTAGATTTGCTGTTTTTTTAGAGTGAAACGTAAACGTAAAACGTTTTCATCGCGCGTAGAAAATAAAATTTTTTCTATGATAGTAATTATATAATAGTACATTATTTAATTAGGAGCTAAAGTGATACTTTTTGTGTTGAGTCTATAGTTTGACGGCCGACCGCAGGGAGGCCGACAATTATAGACGAAACACAAAAAGTCACTTTAGCTCCGAATTAAATACACTATTTTTTCGGCAAACGTTTAAATTTTTTATAAATATGAAATTAATACATCAAACTTTTTATAAATAGGAATTTGTATCGTCATAATTACTTCCAAAAAAGAGAAAAAAACATTTAAATATGTATGAATAAAATTTTTTTATCAAGCAGCATTTTCAAAATTTCATAATATGAGAATTAACTTAATAAACTAGTTGTCATGGTTATACAATATGTTTGAAAAAATAACAAACTAACAAATACCAAATGCTACTTTACAGCCTCCGTAATATAAAATAAAAATGGCGTTACTTTTGCTGTCGCTAGACGTTACTTTTGCTGTCAGGCTAAAAAGTAAGACTTTAGGTAACTCCCATAGCGGCAGTAAAGTTAAACTTTACAGCCGTTTGCCGAAAAACGATATTTATTATAAACTATTAAATTAGAAATCGACAATATAAGATTTAAATTTAATATTCAATTTTTTCATGGTTGATTAAAAAAATTACATGAAAATACCATAGCTAGAGCAATTTATTATTTAGCGAAAATGATTTTACACTAGTCGAAAAAAACGTTTTTTCAAAAGGATTAAGCCTGCATGAAAATAATATTTTATATGCCAACGTAGAAAAAATTTCGTAATATGTGAATTAGTATTCGTAAATTAAATATAAAAAAATTTGTGGACCATTAAACTTTTTCTGCGGACCCGCGGTGGTCCGCGGACCAACGGTTGAGAAACACTGGTTTAAAAGATTGAATATTTGAGATTTGATTTGATTTACTGTTTCTGTTGTTTCGGTTTCTGTGTTTATTTCTTTCAATATTTAATCAATAGATTAAATATTTTGAATATCGTCGGCTACAAAGCATTTACGTGTATCTACATTTTGGGAAGGAAGTTCACAAAACCATTTATTGCGCTTCTAAACAAGCTTGAAAATACAACTTGTTTATCAATAAATAAAAAAAAACAATTTTTTTAACTTTCACTTTTTTTCAAAAGCTTGTTTAGACACGCAATAAATGGTTTTGTGAGCTTCCTTTCCATTTGTCTAAATTGTAGTTACACGTAAATGCTTTGTAGCCGACGATATTTGGATTGAATATTTGAGATTGGATTTGATTTACTGTTTATGTTGTTGTTTCGGTTTCTGTGTTTGTTTCTGTTAATATCGCAGTATTTTCAAGGGATTGAAATATTTTATTACCTCTTTTTATTTATTATTATTCAGTTTTCCACATGAATCTGCCATCTACACCATCGATGAAACTAACCACTACTACTAATCATTATATTAATTGTATTTTCAATATTTCTAACAAATAAAACAGAATAAACTTTTTATAGTTTATAAAAACTTTAATAATGTGTAAAATTAAATTGATATTTTCGAACTATTTGCTATTGTCTTCCATCTGTAGGCGAACACTGGCATACAATAAAAATTACTACTTTTAAATATTTGGTTTTAACCACCACCTGTAGGAGACCACCGAAACTTATTTATTTTCACTCACTAGTGAGAAAAAAATTTTCAGTCACAAGTTAGAAAAAGTTTCACTTTCACCTAGATTTTACTCTATATTAAAATGGCATTTTCGTAGCTTAAAGTAGAAAAACATAGTTTTTTGGAAGATTAAAATGTAGTATATCTGATGAAAGGTCGAGCTAAAAAAAGTGAACAAATTCCAATTGGATTCAAACAACAACCCTGTCGTGGAAAAATAAATGTTAAAAAATATTGAATTAGTTTTCTTAAAAAGATTAATCTAATGGTGCTAATACACTATCCCTTGAATTAATCGGCACTTAGTCAAATATTTTATAAATTCAATCTCGGCACTAATTGAAAAAAAAATTGAATTAATACCGATTGTCCTATGTCAGTTTAGAAATGTCTGAATTATGTTAGTTTGGAAAAATTTGCACTCATTAAACAAAAAACTGAATTAGTGCTGAGAATTTTCTTAGTGCTATTTTATCGGCGCTATGACAGTCGATGATATTTCATGGAGCCCTTGCAACATCCTTTTGTATTGACTATACCACTTTTTTTTTTTGAAAAATATAGGAATATTTGGAGTTTAAAGAAAACTACCAATCAAATACTCATCTGATGGAAAATATTTTTTCCTACACAAATTTATTTTTTAGTCTTAGTTTAAAATGCTTGTTACATACATATATAAATATATTTATTTTTGGATCCATGTAAAGAGGGTGACATTGTATTTAACTCTTTTTTGTCGAATTAACGCGTGAACCTTGTGTGGTATTGAGAAATGTAATGTTGCAGCTATTTCAAAGAAAAGTATCGTAAATAAAATTTCTAGAATTTGTTTTCATCATAATAAGGGGTTTGTTATTTTATTCTTGGATGGAGTGGGAAACAATGTGATCTAATAATTTATTTAATAATTTCTTTTTTTTCCAACATCAAAAACATTTTCTTAAATATTTTTTTTTTCATTTTTTAACTTAGATTTGTTTCAATCTTATAAATGTATAAGTAACAATATTTTATTTTATTTATCATTTAAAGATTAATTTATAATAATTAATGTTTAATTTTTTTTTGTTGTTATTATAAGAATTTTTAAATTATACTGATTACAAGAAAAACAATACAAAACTTACAAATAATTGTAAAAATTACATTCCAGTAATTCTTTGTGTTTTTATTGTCTTTGGCTTATAAATTATTTTAAATTAAATATTAATTTTTTAGTGACAATTAATTATTATAATTATTGTCAAATTTAAGATGGAGAAAAAGATTAGTTTAAATTACAATTAAATATTTGGCCTTGTTCAGATTATGTACTTTTTTTTTAAATTGTTTGTATAATTACATTTTTTTCCGCAAGGTAGTCAATTGATAATTTGTTAATTATAGTTTAATTTAGGTTTATAAATTATGTTTTTGCAATTA